>WBMW01000972.1:7998785-8104881 GCA_013396635.1 Penelope pileata
TTTTTTTTTTTTTTGTTATAAAGAATGATGTCAGTGGGAGAAACTGGGGAGCACCTCGGTCAAGCCTGGGAAGTAGTCAGATGGCTACCACAAGAGATGCAGCTTCAACTTGCTCTGATCAAAAAAGGATGACCTGAGTTTTGCATTCTCTTGAAGCCCCCTGCCTCTTGGCAGTGGGAAATAGCACCGTGACAGTTCTGTAATCAAACCTCAAACATGAAAATCTGTTTTCAAACAGTGGCGTAGAATCTAACTTCAGTGCAAGTGAAAAAGTTTTTTGTTCAAACAATTTAATTGATGAAGAACACCTGTGGTTCTCCACATTCCACAGTGAAGGAGAGCAGATGCTCACTATTGCCTTGCCTTCTTTTGTCTGGGCTCTTAGAGAGGCTGGGTGTGCAGCTGGAAGCTATCCAAACTAATCCTCTGTGGTGTCTGAATGATAGGCGTCCCTTAACAATGGGACTGTGAGAAATTTGTGTACTTCAGCATTTTTCATGTTTGATTTTGAGGACTTCTCTGGAACTTGTATTATACACTTGGAGTTGCACCTTTTCCTGCTCCCTGTAAAGACCCACTTTCAACAACCTGGACAATCTGTGCGAAGCAGGTAAGTTACTCAGATGCTGAGATCTCAGAAGCTTGTGCAACAAAGCGCTTTTCTGGACTGAAGCAGTCTCTTTTTATACCTTATACCTAGCACTTGGAGGGTTTTGTTTTTTTTTTTCCTCAGCTATACAGCTGTGGTGCAGTTCTTGACTCCAGACATGCTGTATGTTTCTGTACTTTTCTGTAAATAGAAAGAGTATTGCGAGACATTGGAGGAGTAACTTTTCCTCGGCTGTAGTGCCTTTTGCTGAATTGTTTTGAAGATCTTTTTATTCTTAGTAGATCAGAGACGATTGAATGCTTTATTGCTAATAAATATTAGCCAGCTTTTTTTTTTCTGTTGAAGATGTATGGAGTCTGTAAGGAGCTTTATATGGTGATCAACAGGGGACCATTGACAAGAGGAAAACACAGTCTAGAACCTGCAGCCAGACTTGAAAATCTCATTGGAAATCCTATCTCTGCCTCTAGGTAGACAATTTACTTTGCCTTATTTCCATAATAAACATCATATTAATACTTTGGCAAACTATGAAGATTATTACTATGGCTGTGTAGTGCATGGAGAAATACATATTGTTTTATATCTTTGGAGTATTCATACCAATAGAGTATCCAAGGCATTACAGCTTCTTGACTGCAATTAAGCTAGATACCACCTGTGGGGTCAGTGTCTCTTCTCTGCGGAGAAGTTGCTGACATGCTCAGGGCGGGTTTGTATATATCTCTGTAGCGTGGCAAGGGTAACATTGGATGGTGTATAAAGGTTATTAATACGCCTGTAAACACCTCTTCCAGATCACTCTATGTGACATTTAATTTCCAGAGAGCGAGACCTGTATTTTTAGTAGATGTGAATACGCAAAGGTCAGTGGAGCTCAGGTGATTTACAACTGCTATATTATTTTCTGCCTAATCCTAATTGAATGTTAAGCAGCGCGTGTGGTTTGATTCGGTTTCTTCCTGAACACTGACTGATGCTGCACTGTCTTATCTCTGTTTTTGTTGCTACTGGCCTTTTCTGCCAACAGCTCTTTTTCAGATAAACGTGGAGAATTTTTATTGACAGCTTATTTTAACGGATCTTTTGATGAAGGATGTTTCTGTTGCAGAGGTAGAGAGCAGCTGCAAGATGGGTTTTACTGGCTATGATCCAATTTATCTAAGTTGTCTGTCTTGCTGTGACTCATCAAGTACTATAAAAAGTAGATGTGAAATGGGCAGGAGAAAAAAAACTCAGAGTAAAAAAGGCACTTTATGTCATGGTGTCGTGCATTAAAGCAGAACAAGAAGAGCAGCCTCACACTGCCGGTATCTCTTCTCTTTGGGATAGAACTGCATGTGGTGAAGTTTCTATCCAAAATAGTAGATGAATTACCACGTTGAGTGCAGGTGTAGATCTTGAAAAAGGATTGTAGGCATAAAACCAAAGAAAGGCACCATTTGGAGCACTTGTCCATCTAGATAATGTCTAGTTTACATTTGTACTATATCTTCCTGGCCAGAATACGTTGCAGGGCAAGTTTGGGCCAATTGTCCCATTTCACATAGAGCCTTACTGAGAAGAAATTTACTTGCTGCGGATACTTACTGGCAGGCATCAATGCTTTGCTTTCCTGCCCTTTATCTTAGTCTCTGACTCCTCTTTTTCTTTAGCTGCATGAGGGGAAAGAAAGAGGTTATTTAAAGCCACCCACGGAAGAGTCATTGGCTTGATTTGTGACAGGTACAGGATGGGGGGAAAAGAGAAAAATGGAAATAGGCAGTTTTTGAAACTTCAGCCTTAGTAAATATGTGTGTATTGAAGCTGTTGTAATGTTACAGGCAAGAGTAAACAGTAGGACAAAAATGGTTAGTGTAACAATTTGACAGACATATTTTGCTGCCTGCGTTCAAATTAACTGATAGTTAATAAAAATAAATAGATAATTTAGCTGCATAGTCTTCCTAAAAAAAACAACAGGAAATAGATGGTAGTACATACAGTGTGTGTGTATATGTGCAGATGAGGATATGTATATAAAGTGTTAAAAATTAAAGAAGTGCTACTATTCATCTTAGGTATATTTCATATATTAGATGGATGCTGCCAATATTTATGAGCTATGCATGTTGCTTGATGACTCACTTCCGTGTAAGGTGAAATCCTACACTTTAACATTTGCAAAGGAACTAACCCAAGACCTACTGACGTCATGAGAAAACATTAACTTATTATAGGCTTCAGCTCAAAGTATGAACAGTTAAATCTGATTTGTGCCTTCTCCTTGAAGTACATTGTTGTAGTGAAGAAAAAATAAAAGTGAATGGTGTTTCAAAGAACAAGTTTTGCAAGAGAGTGGGTAACCTTAATTAATTTCCAATACCTGCTAAAATTTTTCATTCTTTATAAATTAAACTCTTCTTCCCATTATTAACCTAATATTGTTTTTGATTTCTTTTCTTGTTTCTGTTTTCATTAACAGCAAAAGTGATAGGAATGACGAAAGACAATAGGTGCTAGATGAATTACCAAAATTCAAAAATACATATCTTTTCAGATTTTGCTGTAAATTGCATCCTAATCACTGCTGAATTTCCTGTTGGCTCACTTTAGGTGTTAGTTCCAAGCCCATTCATTTTACTATAACTAGCTTCAGACAAGTCTTTAGTGACAGAGGTTTTGAAAAAATCTATATCAAATATAAGATTGTTCTTAGTAACACTTTAAAAAGTGCAAATGAGAAGCTTAAAAACCACTTCTGATTTTTTTTTCTTCATCCCAATGCTATTCACCACTCACAGCAGTACATAGGATTTAGAGATCCCAATGTAAAGTGAAAACTGAAGAATTTATCAAGTCTTAAATTGTGCACAAAACCCCACAATCAGAACAGTGATTTCTTTTGGATTAGGTTTTAAACTAGTATCTTCTGGAGTCTGGTAGCTCAAAACGTAGGATTTAGAAGTTAACAGTGATGTTTAACATCTGTGTTAATTTTATTGTTCCAATTTTTGTAGCCTTTGGAAAGAAAGAAAAGGCTGAATTATTTTTGGTAGAAAAAGGAATAACATCATTTTTTCCATCCTGAGGATATTGTTCATTTCTAGGGACTTCTATTTGCCTCATACTCCAAGACTTTTTTTTTTTCTTTTTTCTTCTCGCTGCAAACTTCCAAATTCTATTGAAATTGAAGTGGTAGGTCAAATTTCAGTCATTTCTTAAATATGCCAGCAATGCATCTTTTGTTATTTTATTTAGTCTATTTTTTTCTCATTGTCATGATTTCACCTTTAAACAGGACTGAGACACAGTGACACTGAGGTAATTAAAGTAAGATAAACTAAATTTTCTAAGATTAGTTATGACTTTTTATTTTTGTACTTTATAGACACTGTTCACCTGGAAACGGAGCACAGATTAACAGTGATTTGCCACACTTGGTCCTTTTTCTGTTTGTCAGACAACCTAAAATGAGTAACGGTGAATTACTTTGTGAAACCATAGTAAAAGTTTCTAATTTAGCAAACATGCAAAATAACCTCTTGAGGACAGACAAGAGTAGTAACAGCCAACATCTTATTTGGTGCTTGAAAAGTATGAAATGATTTTCTCTGTGGAGGAAGAAGTTCCTCAGAAGTTGATGACTAGGAGTTAACAGTGTCCTTGACAGATATGTAAACTGGGGAGAAAAGTAACTGTCCTTAAATATTTGGAGAGGTGACCCTTGAATTTGCAAAGTTGGTGAAGAAGTAGCTTAAGCATTGCTGAATGACTGATTAATCCTCCAATTACTAACATTTGTAGTGAAATGGCTCCTTACATTAGTAATAGCACCAAATGACCTTGACATATTTGTGCATAAAACAGCTTGCTATATATAGCTGTGATATTAAGCAGTTTTTGCAATTTGCAGTTAAATAGCCTAAAGAGTCTTGTGCACTTATTGTCTGCTTAAGCATCAGGGATATTCTACAGTGTATTTTCCTACCTAAAACGGTTATCCTTCAATGTACGTGTGGGGTGATCGTAAGGCAGAGTTGGTTTAAACTAAAGATTCCTAGCATTCTCTGAGTTAGATTTAAATAACATTTTTCCACAATGGGAAAAAAAATACTTGGTTAGTTTTTGTGGTCTTGAAAAATTGTATGGGATATATTGATTTCTGGAGTCATTACTGTGGAAAAGTTTTCTCCTGGAAGTTTTGTGTACCTACTCTTCTGCATGGAACCAGAAATTTTCTAGGAGCCTCTTTAATTAGCCTGAACACAGTCTTCATGGAGCAGAAGTGTGAAATAAGAGTAGAAGTTCTTTTGAAGTGTATTTTGAAATTTGGTAAGCGTACAGGCAAATTTATAAAATTTGATGGTGCAGAGCGTTCATAGAAGTGTAATTGCCCTATATCTGTTGATGCTCATGTTTGTACCCAACTATGTAAAAAAATGTAAAACAGATATTAGCAGCAGAATTTGTCCTTAAGCAAGAGGAAAACATTGAGAGAATAAAAAACCCTGCAAGCAGAGGGAGAAATTGATGAATACTGTTCTTTAATACTTTGTCTTTGGTAAAAGGAAAGGTGTAGATGTAGTATAGCTAAGTATTTCACAAATAGTAATGTGTCAACCTGAAAGCTTTTTTTCACCCTGGATTGAAGAATTTTTATCTTGCAATATTACTTCAATTTAATTGACAGTGAAATACTGCAATTCGTCAAAATCAGATCCACCATTCAGACTGACCCTTGGAAAGAGGGCTAAACTAGTTGTTAAGTTAGGCTTCAACTCAAAAAAGTTACCCATGTGGTTATCAGAAGATCCAAACTACAAGCTCAGTTTACTCGGTGTAACAAAGCTCTGCAATTTTTATTATTGAAATTATAACATTTTTTAACCACTATGGGATTGATTTAGCTTTTAGCTTTATTTTGAAAGAAACTTTGAAAGGACTTGAAGGAGGGAGGAAGGACCAGAAAAATAAAACTTTTCTCGTGTTACAGACTACTTTGTGGGGAACTCCAGAGGTTTTGAGGAAAGTCCAAATTCTTGTCATTCAACCATCTATGCGGTCATCTATGCGTTTCAACGAGTTGTTTATGGTCTTGCTTTCATTCAGGCAATATCTTATACAATATGATTGAATGTATTCAGGTTTATTCTCCTAACTGCAAGATTTTTAAAAATATGCTTTTATAAAACAAAGGGCGTGCTTTGCTATTAAAGGAACATTCAGGAAGCAATTATATTTCTTTCTGGTAATTAGAGGATTAGGAACTTGCCAAAAGTAGATTTTGTTTGTTTGCATTGTTGTTTATTTATAGGAGCTTAAGACTGTTCAGATAAGCTGCAGTGTCAGCTTTGGCACATGTCACCTTTTTTATTATTGTCTTAAGTAAATTCTTTCTTAATCCCCTTCTGCTGTTCTGTGTTATTCATGTATTCTTCTATGGTTGTAAAAACCTTACAGTTTTTCCTCTGCATAGTCCACTTCTCACCTTTCTAAGAATACCTTAATATTTCATCAGATCTTAATGAACAGTTTGGACTGATTTCATAAAAGAGATCATGTGTGGATCATTAATAAAAGGCTTTTCAGTCTATATTTTTTCCCCTCTTGGAAATAGTCCATACTTTTTCTTGTAAATTAGATGTTTTGCTCATCCACTCATGCTAAACTTAGAAAGGTATGTGGACAGAATGGAAGAGGTAACTAACAATGACAAAATCTAGAAGAATAAGTGCAAATGACAGATAATCCTTTAAGAAAAACAAGCCAGCCATCTGTATCAGAAGACTGCTAAAAGCAATCAAACCTTTCCTTCCCTGTGAAGATTCAAAAGACAGGACAAAGGAGTAAATGCATAGCATTGGGTAGTGCATACATGGGCAGGAGATTTAAAAAGACAGGAGCTGGAGTCCTGAGTGTCTCTGTCTGACCTCAAAAACCCGCTTCTCTTCCCCAGTTTTCCACCTGAAATTATGATGGAAAATATGTACTTGCGTTTTAAAATTCTCCTAGAATAAAATAGTATTTGAATAGTATTTTCACAATACAAAACACTATTTTAGGCTCAAATATTTTTGATATTTCATATTATCTTGTTACTTTTATTGTTTACTTGCATAACTTTGTGAGAATACAAAAACACAACTTCTGTCATATTCTGAAATTTCGATCTGCATATTTCAGCTGATACAAAGGAGAGAAAGCATTATTTCTAGTACAGTTGACAATTGTCACTGAAGAATATGCGTTTAAGTAATTATCGGTATCTTAAGTTATTTTGTATTCTTTAATATATTATTTTAAAATCATACGTATTGTTATTTAAAATTCTAAAATTTGACTGTGACAGATACATTGCTCTGCTGTTAAGTTTTCTGCATTATGGGAGGAGGGTTTGTGCACGGCACACCTCTTCAGCAGCTGTCAGTTGCAGCAGGATGTGTGATTGCACGTTCACGCTGAGATGCTCCTGCTGAGCTGCTGTGACCCATGCACAAGCAGGGAGCGAAGCTAGAGGGACTATGGCAAGTGAAGTGGTTTTTTTGTTGTTGTTGTTTTTTGTTTTTGTTTTTTCTTTCTTTCTTTCTTTTTTTTCCTGATTTCTTCAGCAAGTCCATTATCTTCTGGGACCAAAGCTTTAGCACGCGGTAAGAGGATCGGAACGATCCTCTGTACAGCATTGTTCCTCTGTACGGTGTAGCTGGCTGAACATCCAAATCTATGTGTGCTTTTTCCCCAGTTCCTTTTCCACCATGTTGGCCTGCTTTGACTCATATTCAAGCTTTTTTCTTCAAGGTTGTTGGAAGCCATTGTAAACCCAAGTAACAAAGGTTTTGTCTTCCCAAGGAACCATTGATTTGTGAAACCAGGGAGATATGCATGCTTCTCCCATGTGAGTTTTGTCTGTTTTGCCCTGCATCACAGCTGCTGATGCTTCACAGGTTGTTTTTCTGCAGTTTTTGTCTTCACTTCTGTTTGGTCATTGATGTGATCCTTGCTCTCAGAACAAGGAACACACAGCACCTTTTCTATACATAAGCAGTTCACATCCTTCCCTTTTACCCTGGAAGGAAAATTCTGGCTCTTCATGCACCTTCCAGGCAGGTTTCCTCATATATACACTCTCTTGTCACTTGCTGGGCAGAGATGTGTTGTATACTGGTAGGAGAGAAAAGTCTTGATTGGAATTTGAACAAAATGGAGACAGGAGGATGCAAACATATTAAATGTAACTTTTTTTCTAAATAGCGCCCTTCTAACAAGCTGCTTCTCCATTGAAGTGGATAAGAATGCAGTATATGTGCAGAGTTGTGGGTGGAACAACTGGGATTGAGGAAAAGAGAGAGATCCTCTTCTGTGAAGCATCTTATTTATTAGTATGCAGATGTTTTAATGTGAGGTCACCCTGAGGTTGCTTTAGCCATGATGAAATGGGGAAAGAAGAAAAGGTTTCTCTATTCTGAGTTTTATTCTGTTGCCTTTGGCCCTTCCTCTGAAAAATGGAAAATGCTTTGCATATTTTCATTTGCCGTTACGGCAGAATGTACCTAAGGTTAAGTATGCAATTAGGTCTCCTCTAATAAATGCGCCCTTTGTCAACACATCCTTATGCTCTCTGGAATCTAATACAAGCTGCTACTTTCCTAAAATTCACAAGAAGTGACCTTTAACAGTTCAATAGATCAAATGATGCTGCCTCTTCCCTGTGACCAAAGACAGTTAAACTCAATGTATTCAGTCAGCAAATGACTGACTATGTAGCCATTTAGACCCTCAAAAGCCTCACCATCATTGATCGTGTTGTTTCTGCTAGGTGAATGTATAAAAGAGACAGTGGGCTGGGTTTCCTGCCTTCAGGAGGACCAAGAGTCAGATTCTCAACTCAGATGCAATGGGAATTTCACCTAATTGTCAATAGCAGTAAAGCGCTACATTGAGTCCCACTGAATGTATTACAATTTGTCTCTGTCTCTGAGCTGTTTATAAAGCATCTTTTCCTGTGGGTACTTGGTTTTGCACTCAAAATCCAGCTTAATTTTAAATCTTAGTTCCTTTAATATTTTTAATTTGTCTTCCATGACAGTGTTCTTGGATACTTGATGTGTGATGTGCTAGGGTGGTTGTGGTTTGTGGCAGAGGATCTGCTTGTTCTCCTCAGTTTGCAGTTGGATGCTGAATGGAACATCATGCTATGACAGCAATACTTGCATTTCATGGTGTGCTCTGTGAAGTTCCTGACATCTTATGTACGTTGTATGTAACACTTGGTGTTCCTGTGGTTTACAACCTCTGGAGGGATGAGTAGGATTGATAACAGTATTACTTTTTTTTTCCTCTGACTCAACTCTTTGTGTAATGCCCATGTGCTTTATTCAAAGCATTTGCAGTTCACTGTTTCTTGGGAGTGTTGTGTGCTTCATTTAAGACTATGATATGCTCCAAGGTACCGTATGTGAAACTGCCTGATGGATTGCACATCGAAAAAGTAATTAGTCTTGGATCTTTTCAATTGTTTCCTTGGAATATGTGGAATATTCTTACTAAAATTTAGCAAAGTACTCTTTCCTTAAGAAATGATGAACAAAAATAAACTGGAAAAAAAAATTACCATGTTTCATTTGAAGTCAGTGTGGAAGTCCATCCTGTTGCCTGTGATTTACAAAAGAATTGGTTGTTACTGAAATGCAACATTACTATCTTTCTCTGAATCTGGTTTTGTGTATGTCTTCTCCTGCTAACAGAGGATGAAAGGGAAACAATCAAACACTTCAAACCTTCATGTCTTCTGTAGTACAATAAATAAAGAAGTGTTGACTCTCAAATAGGGTAAACATTCCCATGTCGCATAAGTGCGGGTTCTCACAAGAAGCAGTCTTTCTTTAAGAGAACAGTGAAGTTCAAATTTCCACATCTAAATTTTAGGCACTTCAAATAGAAGTTTTAGATTTCAATTTTTTCATTTTACTTTGATGCTAGCTAAAGTAAAATGTATATATGCGTTGCCTCGCACACTGGCATTGGTGTGTATCAGTCTTAAAGTGAATATGTGCATGTGTAGGTGTTCAGCTGCTTTTAATGCTGGTGTTAAGGGTCAATTTCTAAGGTTAGGCATTAGGCAGAACACTACCGAGAAATGAATCATGAAAGAGGTAAGTATACCTTAATATTCGTCAAAAGAATAAAGTCTTTGGAGCAGAGTACATAAGGTTGGTGTAGATGATATAATTCATGAATGGTAATTAAAGCTAATTAGTCCCTTGAATATTTAGCATTGAGATAGTTAACAGAAAGGTCCTAGTGTTTTACAATGGAGATAAAGAGTCTGAAACAAAACAGGTGCATCCTAATAGACTGTCTCTTGGAGTGAAGTGAAAAGGTCATGTTGTGATTGCTAATCCAAACTGCATTTCTTGCAGGTAGAGGGATTAGACTCTGACTTCATTCTGTTCAAGAAATTCATCTTCTGATGCCACACGACTGCAGATAGTAAAGCGCTAGATCTTAAAGATAGATAGCACCGTGCCGTGTTCCTGCATGGGGTTGTGATTCCCTAGCTGCACTCATTTCATTACAGCCTGGGGAAAGGGAAAGTGGTGTGACAGAGCATGGCATCTTTCTAAACAACTGCATCAGTAGAAACCCCCTGCAGAATTTTAAGTCATTCATCATCTTTGCACCCTCATTCCTCCTCACTGTGCCGATAAAATACTTTGCATCCATTATTAAAACACATCTTTCTGTACTAGATGGCCCTGCAGCCAAAGCTGTTCTCTGCTTCATTATGTGAGGCCAGAAACTATACAAACTTCTAATTTAACGTGTTTTCTGACAGTCTGGCATTGTCAGACTGCTTTTGGCAACTTACTTTCTCCTTTGCATTGTTCTCATGCACCAAAAATCTGCAAGTTAAAATGAGGTGACATATTTGTTTGTGGTTTGCATAGAATCAAACAGAAAGACCTGACACGAAGTTATATTATAAGGAAATGTAGAGGCTGTAATAATGAGTGCTTGAAGAAAATCGCCCTGTGTTGACTCTAACCAAGTGTGAGCTGTACATTTGGTACAAATGTTGTCTGTGCCCTGCCATGTTGTATCTGGTGCGCTGCATCACCCAAGAGGCAGTACTGCGTCGCCTTAGCTTAAGATTGGGTGCTATTTAAAGTGAGTACTATGTACGGAATTTATTTAGTTTTTGTGTGAATCTAAACACAGTAGGCTGTGATGTGTGACCATCTGTCTAAAGGAAAAAGTAAAATGATATTAGAGGTGTCATATGTATTTTTAAGACTTATTGGAGTCCTCTGATGGTACGAAGTGACATATTAGATTAGTATAGAAAGGAATAAATTGAAAGAGAGAAAGTGTGAAAGAGGCCCTCCAGGACTCATAGAAAGGATTCACTGTTTTGCATGGCTGGTTTTCTCATGTTCAAAAATAACAAATACAACTCGAAAAGGCAAGTCTCTGAATATTCCTGAATTCTCTCTTGGAATGTTAGTTGTTTCTGACAATGAGGTTTGTCTTAAACTTTTGTGGTTACAATCTTAGCGTATACACAGGCGTTGTAGGAATGACTTCGGGTTTTGTTTTAGCATGCTCCATGCATGCACCCTAGCATTCGGTGTGTTCTTTTAGCAGAACCAGTTGAAGGCATGTAACAACCTGCCATGAGCTCGGTCAACCTTAATTTTCCACAGACCTGATGCTGGCAGAGTTGCTCGTGCTAGTTTCGTGGGTATGTTTTGCTGGTGTAGAGTGGCTCCGTCGATCCAGTTTCCTGTTTAGTGTCAGGAAATACTCCTCTCTGTAGCTGCTGGAAGTCCTGAGAGTTGAAATGGCAGAAGTAGATGTGTATATAGCCATTTATGTATGTTTCCTTGTATGCTCAAAAGGAGGCAGCAACAGAGATTTAGGAGTATAGAGCTTTTCAAAGGGGGTCTTGAGGGAAAGAAAAATTACTTAGCTGAAGTATTTTAAGATAAATACTAGAGTTTAAGTATAAAAGGATTAAAAACAATTCGTCTTTTATTGGAAGAAAAA
The DNA here is from genome assembly GCA_013396635.1 of Penelope pileata. NCBI lineage: Eukaryota > Metazoa > Chordata > Aves > Galliformes > Cracidae > Penelope > Penelope pileata. Next base: position 8,010,421 of record WBMW01000972.1, read on the forward strand.
TGCAAACAAAAAACAACAAGCCTACCTACTAGTGAATTTTCAATGCTTTTTGCATTATAAATTTCCAAATGCTTTGTTACAGGTCTATCCTTCTGTCATAACTGTGTGAGGAGTTCAGAAAGTGGGTTCTCATAACACTGAGAGGAATTCTGCATGTAAATCTTTCATGAGGAGATTTAATATGTAATTATGTGAGACATTGCATTTTATCTTGCCAGCAACCTACAGACACGAATTCTGTCTTAGGATTCTCTGACAGACCATGACAATACACTTAATAGTGACACAATGGCTTGTTCACAGCTGTTATACTCTATTGTGCTATATGGCTAATTGCAAAGTGTTTTAATCCATTGACGCTTCTCCAAGTAACGTGGATTAGTGACATGCTATACCATGATGGCACTTGCTACAGGCTAGCAGTCAAGGATCTCCAAATGTTCAACATGCTGCAACTCTGTGTTGCACATGGGCTATATAAGTTATGTTATAGTTGCTACTCATAGGCAATAGACAAAAATCTGGGCAGGAGATATCTGGTGAGTGGTCCTACGCACAGTTACCTCAAGGTGTCAGCCTGTAAAGCTCTACGTTTCATTGTAGGGGGGCTGCTGGTAAGACAAACACCCTTGAGTTTGTAGGATGTTGTTAAAACAAACATCGGTTTTATTTGGATACTGAAGATCCTAAGGTGTGTTATGCTGTGGAAAGACGCATTTCCCATTTGTAATGATTTTGGCCCTATCTAATCTAAAGCCAGACACTTGTGATTTTGTGTAAAGATTCATTTAGCCTAACAAGAAATGGGAGCTGGAGGCTGTCCTTGATCTGCAATTCCCTCAGGGAAACAGCAGCTTCTACCATGAATATCATATGAGTGACTCTAGGTGTAGAACAAGAGCTAACTAGCGGAAACCACTGGTGCTTATCATTACTGTCTTTCTTATCTAGCTTATCTTACTATCTAGCTTATCATTACTATCTTTCAACTTTGCAAATTTAAGTATAAATTTAAATGACATTTCATATAGAAAAAAATGAAGAACGCTGTTGTCAAAGCGTGATGCTGAGTGGCCTCAAACCCCATGAAACAAAGATAAATAAGGGATTCTATTACTTAATAAAATTTGGGAACATGGAACAAAGAAAAGGAGAAACACACACAGAGCCCTGAAACACTGTTTTTCCACGGCATATGTCGCTCAAAATTGTTTATATGTTGCAAGGAAAATATTAGACAGAGACCTGGGCCTCTTATCACATGATGGGTGTCTTAGAGTGTCTTAGTGTTGGGACAGTCTCAGGAATAGATGCAGGCAGATGTGTTCTCAGAGCTTGCTAGGAAGGAAGAACTCAGACAGCAGCTTAGGGGTAAATCATGTAATACACAGAAGTACAAGGTGTGTGGCTGTTTATTCAACAGTATCATTAACTTGAGGGATCAAATGGATTTGGTAAATGATTAAACAGCAAAGCAAAAAGGCTGGTATGTATTTTTTTTTGATTTGAATAATTCAATAATCTTAACATGAAAAATGAAAATACGCAGTTTATACATGTATTGTGCAGGTTTGGACCCTCTGATGTCAGTAGCTTTCCAAAGAAGCATGTTAAAAGGTGAGAAGCTTATTCACAGTTTAGGCAGCTAACTGAATCTGTAGTAAGCAGGAATTTCACAGGGACAGCTTGTTTTGCAAAGTATCTTGCTGCTGCTTTCTTTCTGGGATAGAAATAACCAAGATTAGATTTATTTATTTATTTATTTTGCCTCCTTATTTGTGAGCTTCAGATGGAACCAAAATGTGAAGGAGTGCAGAGCTATGTATTCTCTCAGGGTAATAAGACTCGTATACATAGTAAAAAAGAAAGAATATTCACATGGTACAAGTAAACAAATGCTATTAAAAATAAGCATACAGCACCACAGCTTTTTCCTAGCACCCAGAAATAAATTATCACAAGCATTCAAAAGTGTTTTGTGTTCTAAGACAACTGTGTATGGTGAGAGATATGTACTTTACACTGCAAACTTCATATATATTGAACAAAGAAACTACATAAATAGAGATGCTCTCCAGCTAGGAGGAATTCAGTTCAGGTATTTCAGCTCTGAAACCCTTTCTCTGTCACACTTAGCCAACTATCAGCAGGTTTCTTTACTAACAGTCCCCTTCTCCCTGCTGGAGCTGTACCTTGCTCCTGGAAGTGTAACCTTTTGCTCTTCACTGAGCACACATGAGCCTGGAGGGTAGTAATAGATTCATCTGCCTGTTCTTCCCTGAAGAACCACAGATATCCCGATTCAGCGTAAATATTTGCCAAGTTAATTAGATTTCTTCTCTAATCTCAGAGTAAGTTGAAGTAAGGTTTGGGTAGGTTCTTGTAATACTTTAATGAGTGTGTGGGTTCTTGCTTTTTTCTTACCATTTCTCATTTTGTCATTGTGAAGCCATCAGGTGAAAAAAAGTCTTTCCATCTAATTATTATTTTATATGATCCTCTTACAGATTTAAGTATGGACTGTACTGTATTTCTGGAATGACTAAGTAGCCTAGTCTATGTGACTGCATTTAGGCTGAATGCTGTAGAATGTCTTTGTAGTACAGAAACAGTTATTAGACAGCATTCATAATTTTTTTATTTTTTTTTTTTTTGGTTTCTCAACATTTTGGTAGCATCTTTACTGCACTAATGAATATCAGAATCTGTCATTTCTTTTGTGCTTCCTGGCCTCTTTAGAAAGATCCAACGTTGTCAAAATCATAAAAGTACATACTTGGTCAATTTACACCATCCCCCGTGTAGCAGGTTAGAAAATTGAGATCTCTCCCAAAATGATTTTCACATAATCACTTAAAGATTTCCTAAAATTTACACCTTCGAACATTTTTTTTCAATCATTGAGATTGAACACGCTTTTTTCTGTTTACTTGGTGACTTCAAAATAGATGGTGGTTATTATAACTTGTAAATAAGCCAATTTTAAAGAAATAAAATGTCTGTACTTTGTTATGTCTCATAATACTTCTCTAGGCATCGCATCCAAGATAGCCTGACAAGTAGAAGATTTGAGGAGAGCTTATTTTTCACCTTTTCCATTTTTTTTTCTTTTCACAGAAATATTATCAAGTTTGTTTGCTTACTGGGAGTGAGTTGATAGAGTTATAAGGAGAGTTCTAGGAATAAACAAATTTGTGAGAGAGGGATAGCTCTACCAGCAGAAGTTGACTCCATGTCTTGCTCCAAACTCTGTCTTAGTGTATGTCCATCCCTGCTACTTGTTCCTTCACCTCACCAAACTTTCTTGTGCAGGAGGAAAAGCATATAAGGGTCCAGAGCTCTCCATTGATATAACTATAGTAGTTCAAAACTCGTGTAAACTATTAAGCCATGTTGATTAACGTTACGGTTTGACTTAGCAGATAGCTAAGCTCCACACAGTTAGTCACTCACCCTCCCCCCTCCCCAAATNTAGCTTAACAATAAACACTCTTTTTCTAACAAAAACCCTAAACTGATCCTAAGTAAAAGGGAAAAGCAGTTGTCCTCTAAGTGTTTCTGAACAGACCACAGCAAAATGTGATCTCTATATGGGAACTAAATTAAGAATTGAGTCTTTTTCTATCAGCTCTTACATACAGAGATAATTCATATAAAGTTTTTTGTGCCTCCTTAAATGTGTGTACATCCAGTCCACATCCAGTGCAGTTCTGCTTGATGTGGATTTCTTGTCTGGAGGGTTAATTCATATGAATAGTAAGTTGTTGGTACTTTGTGTGAGACAGAAGACCCTCCATCAGGTAAATACTAGTCTTTCTGGAGTTACGAGAGTATTCTACTTTGTTTTCATATTTGCACAAAATTATGTGATTGCTTCCGTGTAATTTACAATTACAAAAAAAATAAAAATAAAAAATAAAAGTGCTTCAATAGCTCTTGTAAAAGGAGTTGATTCAATGAATGGTAAGTACTTATGGTTTTCCTTTTTTGGGATTTTCCTTTAAATTATCTTATCCAGTTAGTGCCATAATACTGTCGTTACTGTTAATACGTTACTGCCTTCTTTCTTTGGAGAAGATGTATCAGCTTTTTTGTAACAAGACTAGATAAAAGTTGACTCAGCAAGCTGTTTGTTCTCCCATAAACAGTAGTCAGACAGTAACTGGATGGCAAAGTTCATCATTCTCTTCCTCTACTACTTTGAGCCTTGAAGAGGAGAAAAGATACAGACTCTTTTGAAGAAATTTATTCTTTTGCAAACTTTAAATTGCAGACTATTGCAAAAGTTGAAAACCTCTGTTAAGAAATAACCTGAGTCAATATTAGTGTAGTAAGCATCAGTAAGATTGTCAAGGAAGACTTGGAATTTATGACTTAGTATTGGCTTCTTTCTTAAAGAAAAACATCAATGATATAAGTAATATGTTATATAGTCCACCATCTGATATTTATATGCACGTATATCTAAAACTATTTATCTTGGCATATGATAGGTACTATATGTCTTCTTTTACCAAAGTATTTATGACGATGAATGTTTGTTTTCTCACTTGAGAAAATATATCCAGAGATTTTGGACATTTGTAATCATAACCATGAGAGTAAGATTGAAGGCCATTCTGGAAACACTATAATTTTCACTTCTTATTTTAGCAGTAGAAACATTTGATGTGGGCAATTTTCAAAGTGTCATATCCTATCATTTAATAGAATTTGTTGATGATCTGTATCTCTTTCAGAAATCAACCTCCCTATGCTGCACAAGTAGAAATGTACACAGTAGCCTGTGTTGGTGGAAAAATGATTTATTCCAGGATGCACTTACTGATTATTTAACCTGTATGAAAATAACCAGAACATATCTCTGTCCTGATCTAGTGTGTTCACAGCATAGGGTATGCATTATTGCTTTGCTTGGGCAATTATAGATCTGTGAATCAAGGTCCATTGCAACCTTGGGCTGGTCGGCTATGCAGCAGTAGTATGAATTCGGTTGGTCAACTCACCACCCTCTCTTTTTGCTCATCCACGCATGACGATCAAAAATCATTTTTGGAATAGAGATCAAAATTTGTTTATGATATTACTGTATTACTTAGAACTTACTGTATGTTAGGAAAAAATAGTGAATTGATGACTAGTTGTGATTTTTCTTCTTCAGAGCCAATTATGCAAATTGAATAGTTTCATTTAAACCGACTGTTAGATATGCCACCTGTAAAATATGGGCAAATGCAATAAATGCACCAGATTTACATCTATGAGGTATGAATTATGTAAATATTATGCTGCTTTTAACAGCTACTTACTCCTTACAAAGGAAAGTAATATCATCAGTGAGGACTGCTACAGTGTTTTGGATATTGATTATAGCGTTTCATTTAATCATCACTATGCATTTTTGTTAGTAATAGGATTTGAGTGTGTTCATTTGGAGCTCTGAATTCTTAATTTCACTTTCCTCTAAATTTTGCTAAGTTATTATTTAACAGTGGGTCTTGATTTGAAGAGACATAATAGTAGTGCTTGCCCGTAACATGCAGTATCAGTGTTTATCTGAGCACTTTTGGTGTGTGCTGAGTGCTAAGACTGTGATGGTAGAAGTTCTGAAGCATCTACTTCCATGTGTCATAATTAATAATCATGTCTGTAACAGGTGAAAATAATTTGCTCATCAAAATGCTTTCGTTATAAGCAGCATTATGTGTGAATTTTCTTTTCCTATACATTTTTTTTCCTAAGTTTGTGTGTGTGTGTGTTTCTTTGTTTCTAGCTAATGTATCAATTTGAACTCAAATGGAAGATACTGAAAATATCAATTTTTATCTCCAAGTACTTAGAAGTTATGAGATTGTTCCTCTGCTTAAATGTGTGACATGTGAACATAGAACCTAATTTTCCATGGTATAAGTACTAACTGGTTTTGTAAATTTGACTAAATAAAAGCTAACATCATCAATACGAAATTACGTGGTCAAGAAATTCAAAAACAGCAGTCAGAAATGCTAGTACAGGACTATAGCTGAAAAGTGGAATTTTCTGCCTTGGGTGGCTGCAGATTATGGAATTGTGCAGCTCTTGCAACAGGTTGGTTGATGCTAACCTTTGGGTTGAGAAATGTTGACACTCAGACGTGCTCCTTCTTCTAATATTTGGGAGACTTTGTGGATTGCTTGCAATTTGCATTTTTTTTTATTATTACACTTTAATTTTTTAGTCCTACATTTTCCTTAAATATATTTTTCAGTCTGTGTGGTTTTACAGCATTGACCTCTGCTTGTAGATTTTCCCCTTGATCCTTGCGATCCTACCATGCCTATGTACCGGATTCCTAAAGTGAAACGGAATTAAATCCTCCATGCTTTATAAAAGCATCTGAGTTGTACTCTGTCAGCCTGCTTGCTGCAGGTATTTTGTTAGCTACAGAGAATGTCTGGTACAAATAGTCTAACTAGCAACATTGGTCTTCTCCTGAACATGTCATCTGACACTGTTTTAGTTTTCAGTTGCGGTGTTTTTCCTTTTAGACAGGGTAAAGATTCTCTTGGCTATTCTATCTGCATGGCTAGATCCATGTAAGGAAACAGTGTCAATAGTAACAGCGTGGAACCCCTCAGAAGTTCCTGGTCTTTCTGGATCAACTAGCAAATAATTGCTTGCTTACTACTGTCATGAGCAAGCTGTAAGTGCATACAAGAGCAAACTGTATCTTGGTTTTCCAAGACCTTTTTCTCTTTTCTGAAGCAGATTAAATCGTGAATTAATGCATGCATACATAATAAGCATCTGCACGGTCACACTGCCAGAAACAAACACATTTATCACCATTACTAGGAACTTGTTGTGTCGTGCGAATGTGTCATCAAAGTCTGATACAGTGGCAGCCTTGTGACAGATTTAACAAGATCAGATGACCTCCAAAAAACCCTTTTGCAAAGCACTACAGATAATGCTATGCAAATTGAGAAGCAGTACAGACAAAAAGCTTAATGATTACTCTTTCTTCCTGTTAAAACATTTTCTCTTTTGGAGGTCAGTCCAGGTTAATTTATAGAGTCCAAAAGTGTCCGTTACACATACTGTGTTCATTTTTCAGAAAATGAAGGAAAAAGCCCCAACAGTTTAAATTTGGAAAAGTGATCACTGCAGATTATGTTAACAGGTCTTCACTGAGCCTCAAAGGTCACAGAATTTCAGTTTACAATTGGACAAGCTCCAACAGAACCATCACTCCACATTAATGTGACCCTGCCAGGTTAGAAAATGATTTTATAATACCAAATATCCCCCAACAAACCATTGAAGAGTAATTTTTCCAGTAGTGATACACTCCTACGTTGAAGAATTTCTTCCAAATAAACTCAGTGGTGGCTGGTACTTCCTGTCCCATTAATGTCTTCCAAAAGAACAATTTTTCTCATCCACCATAATTTTTAAGAGGATCCAAACTTCAGCAACTACGGCTTGTGTAAATGTACTTGAGCCTGCTGGTAACTGGATATAGTACAAGAGATCAGAGTGGATTGTAAAGTCATGACAGAGTATGGAAAACGTTTGTTTGTTTTCTAAAAGGCACAGGTGTAGTTGTGTTGTGCAGTAGAAGACTGAGTGGGAAGCCAGGGTGTGGCTGTTATTAATTTGGATGGAGATTTTGCTTTTGAATCCCATCTTTTAATCATCCCCACTCACCTCTTAGAGCAAAGCTGGAACACCCTCAGGATCTAGAAGCAGACTCACTGTAGCTGTGGAAGGGATGGCTGTGTGGCTGTGCTGCCCTTCATGGTAAGGGCTTAAGGCTTGCCAGGGACAGTTGCATGTCATACTTGCCATGCTGTGAGCATCTATCAGTTCCACTCAGTGTCATGGCTTTCCACACCATGATGAACCATGCAGGGTAGATGAACGTGTAAACTTCTAAATGTCAAAGGCAGAAGATTTCTCACCAGCATGAGGGACAGTCAATAGCCAGCTCAGATTTAAATTTAATAGTTGTTTGGGACAAAAGTCTCCTATGATGTTTTGAGAGTTTGTGAATTTTCCGTTGAAGAAGCACTAGAAGCTCGATCATTGGGGGAGTTTTGAGAAATGCTTAGATGAAAAGGGAATGAGCAGGAGATAATGTTGGTAAATAAATAGACATCTGGTGGTATATTTTTGGTAAGACTGAATGCAGACTTTTGGAAGACGAAAGAAGTTGTTATATCATGTAGGTGAATGACTGCTTTAAATGTTTGACACTGGTCCAAAATCCATTTTTCAGCATTTTCATTAAAGATTAACAGCTCAGGGTTAGAATTACTTTTCCAATTTCACCAGAATAAAAAAAAAAAAAAAAAAAAAAAAAAAAAAAAAAGGTAGGGGGCAGGGAGAGAAATGATGGTTCATCTGGGAAAGTGAAGAATTTTGTCAAAGCTGCATTCTTTGCTGCTGCTTCTACTGAAGGCAAAGTGTGGGTTGCACACGGAATGGCTCTTACTCTGGGTTCTGACTGTACTGCAAAAAGAGGACCTGGTCTTGCACAAGAGCTTGTGCTCATGGACCTCTTCAGATTAGCAGCTCGGTAAATTACATTTATGCAGGTAGGCAGGGGTCTGGCTGATACTGGGACCTTCCTGCTCTTGATAGATGTTGCACAAACACATTACAGAAACATGCAGGTCAAACAGAGAATGGGAGAAAACATAGGTGTTTCATAGGTATTTCATGTCACATGTTTATTAAGATAGACTCCCCTCACTTTTTCACTCCAGAGCTACAACGCTAGCCTTGGCATTCTGGGTTACTTGCTGTTCAGTTTTGTGTGCTTTTGATATTTTTAATGCAACATCTGTATGGTAAAGGAGGATAAAGTATTGTCTGTAAATTACTGTGGATGTTTCAGTTCTTTGTTCTTTTGTACGGTATAGTATCATCCATTCCATTATTGGAAGTCAGTCTACAGGTCAGTACAGTAGCTTCAGTGTTATTCTGTTCAATGTGTTTTAGTATTAATTTATAATGATGGTTGTAAATCACATTTAGTTGGAAGTGCTCCTTTGGTATTAAAATTTGAACTTCTGTCAACTAAGCACGTGTGATCCACTGGTCAGGTAACCTAAGCTCTGACTTCCACTTGGCCTTTCTCTCTTCCTATTTCTTTGCTATGGATGTTTAGAGAGTCTTTGCTTTATTCAAACTGATTATCTTGGTTGGGCAAAAATTAATCTTAAACAACAAAGAAAAACATTTCTGCTTACAAGCAGAACAAATGCTGAGAATTTTTTTTTTTTTGTGGCAAATAGTGGATCACAAAACAAGAAAAACTTGAGAAATGATAACAGTCATGAGACTGTCATGTTAAAATAAGCAAGAAAGCCTTTAATAGTATTACTCTCTTCTCCGTGCAAGGTGGCATATTACTGCATTTGTTGCCTTGCTAATTATTGTTTATGGTTTACATTTTCCTTCAGTGAGTTGTTCTTATGTTATGGAAGAATGCATTTTGTAGGAGTGTTCTGGGCCATCACCTCCTAGACATACAAGGGCTGCTCTGAAAGCAATGCCTCCTATTTTATTATGTTGGCCCACAATGACAGAGGCAGATGTTGATGGTATGGCAATAGAGGTTGAACCTTCCCAACAATATTCTATTTTGTTGCTGTGTGACAGATGACAACAGAGGGGCACTGACCAAATGGCATCTGGCATGGAAGTGCGGATGAAGCAAAGGTGCAGAATTGAGTTAGAAACACAAGGAGGAAGCACCATCTGATACAATTTATTTAGAACTGAAATTCAAATTATTTTCTGCTGTCTGAAGCTTCAGTGCTCTCAGATGATAAGATACTTTTAAGTTCATGAACCCTAGCAAGTTTTGCAATGTTTACTTCTTCCCATTCCCTTTTATTGCCTTCACTAGGTATTAATTTATAGGAATTGAAACAAAAAAACTACCCAAGGGAAATTAGTCTGTAAAGTCCATTTGAAAACTGTAGTTCAACTGCCTTCTCTACTAAGCAAACAAGAAGAGGACTAATGAATATTAAACAAATTTGTCCTCATTACAGCATAACACCTGAGAATGAGTATCTGTAATCATAAAGACACTGGCTTAGTAGTTCTGTGTCCTTTTCTAATACGAAAAGGACAAGACACCAACAGATGTGAATTACCATATACTGTCTCTTTTAGATTTATTTTTGTGTAAGCTAAATATTAAGATTTTTCTCTCACACATAATAGTCATCGTTTCAAATAAAAGATCCTCCCCATTCTTAATTTAAAAAGAAAACCTACTGTTATCAAACAGTTCAGATCCAGATATTAACTCACAGTAAGTATACTTCATAATTAAGTATCCTTCAGAACTGAATTAACCCAAACTATCTCAACTATCTGCTACTTGACCGTCTTGCATGTTCAGAATCCTGTGAATAATAGCCAAGAAGTTGCAGGTGTACACAAAATGTAGTTGCTTGTTTAAGCAGCGAATATTTATGTTGTGCATCTTCTTGCCAAGCAATGTAGATATTTAAAGGTTATATAGGTTTAAAACAATCCAGAGCAATTAGACAAATTCAAGTAGAGAACAATCTCCGAGGGCTATTAACTATGGACATGAACTCTGGCTTCAACCAACAGTTGTTGAAGGTTGGCAAATATGCTTACAGGGTGTTTGCTTTCTAATTATCCTGCTGTCCTGAGCTTTCTTTGGCTCTCTTTCCCAATGTCAATCTGAGCATGTTTCATGTCTGGCATTAGGGTGTCCCAGTTTCTATGAATAAATATCCATCTAGCCAATGTTTCATGAATTATATCGTGCTTTATCTAAAATACCAGACTCTTGGGTAAGATTTCTGATTGCCTTATACCCTTATGAAATAACAAGTTCATATTTATACTTTGAAGGAAAGATATTTCAGATTCAGTTCATACATTTAATGTAAATATTGGTAAGTAACTCCTGGAATACTGACATTTTTTGTAATAAAAACAAAGATTCTGCAGTTCATTCTCTGCCTTTCCAAATAACATAGGAATTTCAAATGAAAAAAGAAAAAGTATGTTTTATGTATTATGTCAGACATAAAACTGTTGCTGTTACTGCCTTTAGGAATGTAGAGTTCAGCAGTGAAAGGTGAACGAAGCTTTTGAGCATGGCACTGGCATATCTAAAGAATGTTGCTGATAAATTAATTATGAGCAGCTTAAAGACATGAAGCATCAACATAAATGTTTGATAGCACACCATAAATCTTCATAGTTGCATTTCATTCAATGTAACTGTGAGAGCAGATCATTACAGAATATAGTTTTTTCTGTCATTGTTTCTTTTTTTCACTTGTGTATCCTGAGTAGTGTCACATAAAATAACACAATTAATTCTTCCTACATACTTACACACTGTAAGGCTTGTCATGATTGACACACATTTGAGTGCATACTGACAATTTCTGAGAGTGCCTTTGAGAGGCAAGCCCAGCTTGGTAGTATTTTCCAAGTGCTGAAGACCATGTAAGAAAACATTTATCTCAGACCCAAAGTTTGTTATAATTTGTATGTCAGTGGTGTACAAATGCGGAGGAACGTATAAAATCAGAGGAAGGAAAATTTTCCCAGGCTTTTGTAGTTTGATGCATAAATTGATATATACTGAAGTTGAGGGCACGTGTACACTTCAGTTCATAGCATATGGCCAGCTAGACCCTTGACTTCATTGTGCACATTAAATAATCATGTTCATGAGTTAATTCCAAACAGATGTTTGTAGCATAAAACATACATGACTTGGAAAATATAATCATAGAAGTCTGAAAAAGCTGTTTCCAAGACTGCAGTGAACTGGTTTGTATTAGTAACTATTGAAAGCAGACTGTTTTTTACATAAATTCATTTAAATGTTTTGGAGAGTTTGCAGTCGGGATAATTTTGCATTTTTAATCACTTCATTAAACATCTTCGACTGGGATTCATAAATATTTTCCACATTGATATTTCCACTTTCTTTTGCAATATAGAGTCTCTCTGGTGTTAAAGCCTTGCAATTTTGCATGAGACTTACCTTAATGCCAATAAATATTTATTAGGAAATATTTCTAGTTTGGAAGCTGGTTAGACTGGAGTCCTTGACTTCCTTCTGTATTATTAGAGGTATTATTAGTTTCATACGTTAAAGAGCATAATCCAAGTATCTGTCATTATTTACATTGTAATCTCTGTGTTTTATTTTAAGCTCACGTATTTCTGTTGCCTTGCATCTTTTGCAGTTATTTGCCTGTGCAAAATCTAGGCTTTTAAATTAGACAGTTGCACTCATCTGGTACGTGTATCAATGCACAAAAGGGAAATAAGTGATACAAGAATCACAAGATTCCAGATTGCTAATGCTCTAGAAAGATCTAAAGCCACAGACAGTTTTAAACAAGTTTTGAACATATTTGCTGTAGTAGAGCCCTAGCTGGGCAATTCAGGACGTCCAACTCACTTTATTTTTTTTTTTTTAAAGATACCCTTTTGGCTGTGATCTTTATGATACTACAAATTTTTTGTGTTCTTTTTCTTTGTTTACTCTTCCTCTTGTTTTCTTTCTTACCACATCATTTTTATAGAGCTTCTTTTTGTGGTTGCCTTCTCTGCACAACTCCACTCCAGTTTTTGCAGTTGTGTTTAATCTTCTGACAGGTCCTTTACTGACACAGTGGCTGGAGCTTGCATTTTCCATCAGACACTCCTCTGTGCCCTCAGTGCATGCTGCAGGGGAATGCAAGCAAACAGGTAGACAGCTAATGATCACATCGGTTGCTGCATCTTGTTCCCGTCTCCCTAGTAGCAAAGGATATCACCGCACCTTTTGTTGCACCATAGCTTAAACAGGCAGCACTCCCACTAAAATTTCCAGCAAGCCTTTTCAGTGGGCAGTAATCTTCAATCAGCTGGGACTGGAGAGCCTGAGAGGTAGAGTTATTCCCAGGCTGAGATTTCTAAAGAATACGCTTTATTTTGGCTTACTACAGTACAATTTCTAGCAGTAGTTTTAAACTACTCATGTGATTGCTCTGGGGTCTGGCCGTATGGCTCAGTGTGTAAGTAAAACTTCAATCCTCTTTCTCAGAGTTAGGTGATAAATTTTCTGCTTTGCTGATAAAAATTCAAATCTCTGTTCTGGTGAGAAACCAAGTAATTTCAATCTAATTCATAGCTTTCTCCTTGAGTACTCCGTGAGCTTATTTTAAATAAAACAGCCATAATTGTTAATAATAAGAACTGGAAAAAGAACATCTCAAATAAGCTGGAAATTGTGATTTATTCTGCCAGTTATGTGCTGGATTCAAGTGAGTAATACAGGCAAGATGGGGAAATGCCTTTGGTCCCTCATCTGTTCTGCTCATCTCGCATTGACAGTTCACATTTTCTTCCACAGGTCTGACCAAACTGTTATGTTAGTAATAGAGCATATAAATATAATATAAAAGGGTAATATAAGCCAAAAAAGCCCAGAAATTTATTTTGTGTGGCTGCTGAAGCTGTGTCCCAGGTGTAGCATGGACAGTGGCTAAAGTCTGCTCGCAACTGAGATGAGCAGAGATGGCATGCAGCCTGGTTGTTCTCCAGGGAGAAGAAGGTGAAAAAACTTAGCTTATTTTCTGTGACCTTGTAAAATGAAAGCTAAGGTACCCGTAACAACTGTGGCTAATAACGCATTTGTGGCTCATTGCGTATATTGAAAACAATAGATGCTGTATAGGCAACTATATTTTCTGGAGTAATCTGCAAGTAGAAATTGTTTTTCAGATAAAATTCAACAACTTGTGCTGCCACTACAGAAAGATAAATGGCAACTGAAAATAATTTTGTCTCACAATGTCTTAGTAATAAAAAGGTTTTTAATGTCTTAATAATATAAATGTAGCTGTACTATATCAGTATTTTGTTTATCCGGCACCTAGTAAGCGAGGATGCAGAAAAGATTTTTGCAACAATTTATAAGGCAAATGCTGTTCTTTCTATAACCATAGTAAACCTTGTCTCTGTAACGTCTGATTTACTTGTCTGCAAAAGATACCATATTTCAGGATGTAAAAGATGATAGAAGGTCGGTGTTCTTTTTGACAGTTAGCAGCTTCCATGACTGGTTATACTCTGATTAAACTATCTTAATACCTTTATGCTAATAAGTGAATTCTGTACTTAAACTCTTTTGTAGTGTTAGATTGTCAGGCAGTATTTCTCATAGGAAGAAGAATAAAAGTAAGGATTTTTGGTGTTATCAAAAGCTGCGTTTTTTTTTCTTTCAGCTACTGACAACCTCCTCTACTTGACAACTGTCACCATTTATGTATGCCATACTGTATTTCTCAAGGACTTTTCTATGTCATAGGCAGAGTTGTTGGGAAAGAAATATTTTGTTTGGTGGTGATTTTTGCTGACCATGGCTATCTTGATGGCCTCATTTCTATTTTTTTTTAGGATGGTTGCAACTAATTACTTATGATGTGATACATATACAAATATGTATGACAGCTGCTCTGAAAATAATGTCTCCTGTTTTATTATGTTGGCCCACAGCATCAGAAGCGGGTGTTGGTGGTATGGTGGCAGAGGCTGAACCTTCCCACCAGTATTCCATTCCATTTTGTTGCCATGTGACAGACAGCAGCAGAGAGGCAGTCTGACCAAATGGCATCTGAGGTGAAAGTGCAGATGAGGTGAAGGTGTGTCATTGATCCTCCCTGTGGAAACAGTTGCACCCATTGACATTCACTGATGCTTGCTGAATGTTGATAGAGACCAAACAGTGGATGTGAGCACAGTGTGGCAGTGGGTGGCGCGTTTCAGCAATGACACCAGTGGGGCACCTCTGCTGGTTCAGATTTTTATGAGCATGGCACACAGGCTCTTGTTTATCACTGGCAAAAATACGTAGCTAATGAGGGTGACTGTGTTGAAAAATAGTGTTTTGTAGCTGAGAATTTGCCCTATCAACTAGTGTTATTATGCTCTTTGTATCTGTTGTAGTTTCCATGGAAATAAGTAGGAGGCATTACTTTCAGGGCGACCTACATGTATAGTAAATGCTAGTAGAAGACTTGCAGAACAAAGTCATACTATCACTAATTTTGAAGACTAGGTGAAAGAGCTAAGATTGCATGACTGTATTAATTAATTTCTGTATTTGCAGAAGTCTGTATTTATTGAAAGATGACAAGGTGAAACAGTGACTGACTAATTGTAGGTCTCTTGGTGAAGTTTTGCTTTTGTTACTATCTCATTTCTTCATTTACTTCCTGGGAGAAAATCCTTTTGTGTCATGCAAGGTATAATATCAGGCAGGATGATAAAGACCAAGTCTTTAGTCTGCGTTCCTACTGAAACTTGAAAGGCTGTCCGTGCCCAGTCCTAGCCATCAGTGTTCAGATATGAGTATATTGCAGGCAGTTTCTTTGGACAACTTCTGATATTACTGAGCAGTGAAGACTCCTAAATTTAATGCAGATTTCATCTAAAGTAACAGCTTTGACTCGATACTACCTTTGCTAGTCTGCTTAGAATACTTCTAGATGGATGGAGATTTGGAGGGATTAGTCTGCTGAGACAGTTTTCCATTCCTGTAGTTTTCTCGTTCCTTTCGTTCTACATCTTTATGTTGTGCTTCTGTTCATCTCAGAAAACAAAAGACAAACTCAAAATTTGATTCAGACATTTCAGCAAAGCTTCAAAGGGCGCTTCAACAATTTCTGTCTCTTGGCAAATCTTGTTATTTCTATGCATAGTCTTAAGATTCAAAGTGGTTATGAGAAGGGGAAAGATCCGTACTTTGCCAAGAGCTTTTGCCAGGAATTGGTGTTTTCTCTGTAACATTGTGTGTTGTACGTCTAGTGGGGAAGAAGAATCGTGGTAGCCTAATTAAGCTGCAGAAATTAACATCAGGAAGATTTAAAATCTGGGCCCAAGGAGACCAAAACATTAGGGACAAAAAATAACCAGACCTTATTATTTTCAGGTTCTGAAAGGATAAAGCTTGTAGTACTTCACAAGCGAGATAACGTTGTGTTTGTGCATCTGAATATAGCTTCTGTTCTAATGAAAATTGTAGCGATTAGGCTGTTGTGGGCTAGATTCATTAAAGCGATTAACTTGTGTTTGGGCATATGTGTTTATGTAGCTTATATGTGTGATATGTGTATATAAATCTATTCCCACACAGAAGACTTCCTTAGCTTTAACTTCAGATTGCTAGACAACATATCCCACCAACACAACCTGCAAGGAGGTGGAAGAAAAAAAAATAAAAGGAAGCTGTTCTTTCCTGTATTGCTCACTCTGTCATATTCCTTAACTATGTCTTTTCATCACTAATTGCTCTCTCTTAGCCTTATGCAGAAAGATGGAATCTCTTCTTATTCGAAATGATAGGGGAGCAATTCATACTTTGACTCAATTTTCTTGAATATATGGTTATCAGTCACATCACCTGTTCTTCCACTTTATCTTTCATATTTTGTAAACTTAGTCTTGCTAACCTGTGCACTTTTATGTGAGACAGGTCTGAAGATGGAATTTTTGAAAGAAAATGGTGTTGAGCTCTTTTGGGAATGTCAGTTATTCATGTTGATCTTCTTTTGTTCTCAATTTACTTATATTTACAACAAATTCCACTCTACTTTCAGTATGGTTTGAGGACACGTGATTATTCTTTGTGATAATGGTATGGGCAGCTTTTAAAGTGGTGATGCCTTAGCATGTAAATTTTAAACTTGGGAGTCATCCAGTCTGAATATGACTGCCCTTTAAGGGATCTCCCTTCTTGTTCTTTCATTTCTACTTTATCCTTTAGAATATACCCTCCTAACCAATGGTTTGCATTCTCTTTGCCAGAAGAAAGCAGCTGTAGCCATGTATTGAAGGATTGCTCCCTAGTGACTTATCTAATAAAATGTTTGGTTTTTCTTTCTGGAAATGTCACATATAAATAAAGGCCAAAGATCATTCGACATCTCTGCCAGACCCCCTCCATCATGCTGCTCTTACTGTCACAAGACATTTAGTTTCAGAAGAGAGCAGCTGTACCAAGAGTTCCTAACAAAAAATGAGTACCAGTCAAAACTGGTTTGGCTTTGACTACAAAATCTGCAGTTCAGGCCAGGGTCATGAAAAGCTTGCAGATGTGCATCAAAACTCACCAGATGCTATTGTTCGAACGCTGTCCACAGAATGGATGGGCATTCCCTCAGTCCACTAGTGTCTTACTTGATGTTACTCTACTGTATCTGCCAGGTGCCCTGTGTGGGAGTTTTCTTTGCTGTCGGAAATCAGCATCAGGACTTCTTCTATGGCCACAGATCCCTTTCCTAAAACAAGGAAAGGCCCTGAGACTGCTACATCTTAGACACTAGGTTTTCTCTGATTAATTTGTCTCACTTTCTTTTGAGGTTATTGGGTTTTATGGAATGATGGTATGTGACAAGTATGGCATCCTGATTTTTCTTCGCTTAAATGGTGGTGAGAGAATTTATTGTATTTGTGTAATCTTGTCAATGGCTTGTGTTTTCTATAATGCATGAAAGTACATGTCATCTGGGCAAGGGTGAGTAGATGTGTCCCTTTTTCTTGCCCTCCTGTTCATACACGTCCTACATGTCAAGATGGCAGATGAATAATTTGTTCTTTAGTCTAACTGTATATTTACTCTACCTAATTTCCCCTGCTCTTTCCAAGTCTTTAATTCCTTTCTCCCCTTGATTAGTAACCATGGTGCTTGTAATGTGCAGCAATTATAGATTGGAACATACCAGCATAGAGTAATTTATGCAAAAGTAATTACTTAAATGACTCTTCATTATATTGCAATCAAATCCTAGATGCTCTGGTATAGATGCTACATATCCGATCTCAGCATGCTACTTGAAGTCTTTGAGTCCAATTCTGAGATGATGTAAATCAGTGCAGCTCATCCACACAGCCCCAGTGTTTTGAGAAGGGCTGCACAGGCTCATGCAAACCGAGACTCTGGCTCGCTGGTATACAGCTATGAGAGAAAAGAAATTGAACCTAAAAACTAAAGCCGAAAGTGAGGTCTGAGTGAGACTGAAGTATTCTGAGAACAATAGTCTCAACCATCTAACAACGCCAGCGATGATGTTCTTTCCTCTCTGAAAATCATTTGAGATAATTTTCAGCATTTTTACTTTAGTCACTGAGTTAGCCACAAAGTGGTGAGTGATGCTTATGTCGATTTTAACTGTAGCTGGTATTTTTTTTTTTTTTTCATCTTTTGGGTTGGTTGTTGGCTTGCTGAGAACCTTAGCAATGTTGTAGTCCCAATTTATCCTTCAGTCCTGTTTAAACCTTATTATTCTAAAATTGCCATTGACTTTGTTCTCTCAGCAATTTGGGGCAAATCTGACAGTAGCTGATTTGGAGGACTGCATTGCAAGATATGTAACTGAGGCTTTGCAAGATTCCAATGAAATTAGCATGTCTAGTTCATGTTAGCGAAAAAGCATTTGTAGAGAAAGTTGCTTTAATTCAAAGTATTATAATTGATTGCACTCTGAGTAATACAGAAACTCAACCTCATTTCCTCTGTATTTCAGAGCAAAATCTAAAAATGCCCAAATCCTCTGATGATGCACAGAAAGGTTATTATCAACCATGAAAGTCTTTGTGCAAGTACTAGTTCTGCATTTTAAGCTATCTGGCTCTGTTTGCTGTCTTTTGAGCGAGTGCAAAGAAAACTTGGTTTGCTGATTGCAGTTTTCAGTATATTCAGAGATGTGCATAGAGCACTTTTAGCTCAATCAGGTCTTATGAAAGTAATTCCAGGAAGGTTTAAAATTGTCTCAGCTATGGTACTTAACATGGTCAGCAGGAAATACAAGTGAAAATCCATCCATCTTTCTGGTTCAACTGCTTAGTCATTAGATAAACAGCATGGCATCTCTGTTTCACAAGGATATTTCTTCCAGCAAGAAACTGTTTCCTGCTTTATCTGAAACATTTTAGTGCTAAATGTCTTTATTCTTTTGCAATCCCACCTTCTGTCCTCCTTTGTATTTATTGTGAGACTGATCTCAATTTGCTTATGAAGAGGTGATGCCACATGTGAAACATTTTAATGTACGCCATTGGCTAGATTTGATTGTGTTAAAACCGTTACTACTTTGATTTCATGTTTTTATTAGTCACCTCACCTCATCTGTAGGAGGTTGCTGAAGCTTTATTTACATGTGAGCTTCACTTCTGTGTTATAGCTCCATCTTACTGTATGTCTAAATAATAAAACAGATGCTGATTGAAGCATACTTTTCATAGAAGTTGCTTTCAAATAATACTTTGAGACTACCAAGATAAAGGCAGAAATAAGATTTGAAGAGTCACTTGGCTTATTTCCACTATCCCTCTTTTTTCAGGATGTTTCATGAGGAAAATATCTTGTTTACATACAGAATAGCAGTGTACCGTTTCCCATTTTTGTGTCTAAGAGGATTTTTTTTTTTTTTTGTGGTACCAGAGGATTGGTTTGGTCAACAAGCTTTTGTTTCCCAAAAACACTAATTGCTATAATATGACCTAATGACCTTCTGTTCATCACAGCAAGGACCTGTATTCAGAACACATTTTACTCTGAAATATGCTGTATAAAAAGGGCATTGTGGAGTGGCATGCATCTTGAACAAAACTTCAGTGAATTGTTTAATGTTGTGTTAGTGTACTGCTACAGTCAGGATAACTGCAGACTTAAATAGTTCATTGCAAAAGCATAGCTTTGTGTGAGGGTTATTGGGGCAAATTATAGGCAAACCATGGGTTTTTATTCCTTGTGAAGAAAGGAGGAGGATGTACATCATGTATACAATGTGGCAAAAAATATTTTTCCCTTTTTTACAAAACAATCATGCGATTTCAGGCTCTACTTTTTTTTTTTTTTTTTTAAATAAAGGATCACTCATTTGTCACTTGTTAGGGCTCATTTGTTTATCTCATTATACAATGTTTGGAAAGAGGAAAAAAGTACATATCTGCATATCTGGAGCAAAGATGTGCATTTCTGTGCATGATGTGCATGCTGATTTTTCAATTTGGAGGATGTGTCTAGCAAGCAAATGAATATATGATTACCCCACATCATCATGTATATGGTCATGTGTTAGCCTGACCAGGAGGCAGGACCACTGAAAGAGCAGTTTTCAGTAATCTCTAGTCCAATGTACCAGGAGAATTGATGGATACGATGAAGGCCATGCCACAGGCTTTCTGATGGTGAAATAAAAGCTAATATTGGATTGTCTTCCTGGCTAAAATCCTACTTTCATGCATCAATTCCATTGTCATACACGCAAAAGCATAAAGAGCAGGTCTACAACTGATGTGTATTCCTGTGCAAAAGCAGCTTGTGAGAAGTGATGATTCAGGAAAGCAGACCACAGGGGGATAGTTTTTGGTCTCAGCCTTTTCTTTCCTCAATATACCTCATCAAAGACAGAATGTCCCTTTCCCATTTCTTTTCTGTATTCCCAGTTTTGCTAAGAGGACCAGATTCATCTGAAAAACAAAACAAAAATACTTTGATTTTAAAAAGGGTATATTACTTAGGTTATTCTGAAACTTGAAACCAAATTAGAATTATAAAACATGAAAATTAGTGCTTTGAAATGTGTGCCTGGGGTCAGGCTTGTGGGTATTGAAAAAGCTTTAATTAGGTACCAGCTGAGCCAAGTTGTGGAGGTGGGGAGAGGTGGAGGGGACAGAAAACAGTGCTTTTATGAAGTGATATAGAAATGTAGCAACTTCATGGTCTTCATTTTAGATAAAAGTACTCTCTAGTGGTCCAACACTTCATTTTTCTGTGATGGTCTACAGTGTAGTAAATAGTTCAGATTCTTATAAATGCTTAATGAATTTACAGAATTAAATAAATTAAACTAATGATGTAATTTACGTTACTCCTACTTGTATTCCTTAGACTCTTTCCAAAAGCTTTAAAGGGAGTATAGATTGGTCTTTCAGATTTGCTGGGTTATCATTAGTCCTGGTTACTTCACTGCCATAGTCATAGGGTTGAAGTCTGTAACGACAATGCTAGATGTTTAGAACCAGTGACTTTTTATTGATGGCAAAACGCAAAGGTAAAAAGACCTGTATTTACAAGGCAAATCTGAGATAAATGCTTGCGTCTTGACTTCGGTATTCTTTTTTCCTCCACTTCAATTTTTTTTTCATTTTCTGGTCTCTATTTTTAATCTTGGCATAGAACTAATCATTTCTACTTAGGTAAGTATTTAACTGTATCTTGTACTGGAGCCTTCAGAAATTTCATTTATTTACTTATTGAAAGTGCCTGTCGTATTAATTTACTCAAGATCAACCTTGGCTAACAGAGAGAAAGAGAGGATGTGAACATCTCATTAATTAAACAGAAAAGTAAAGCCCAAGAGTCTGTGTGGAGGATGAGAATGAAAGAATAACAGCTGAGCTCTGCACTGTATTGTGACTGAAAGCCAGTCACTGGAGTGATTACTTCCAAAAATCACCATATTGAATTGAAAAGAGCAGTGAATTTCTATTCTTAGCAATGGAAAACAATAGGAAAAGAAAACATTTCAGTTTAACATGAGCTTTCATCAGGACAAATTTTTTACAAAAGAATGAGCATAAGAATGATGTGGTTTGGGTAATTTCAGCATTGGTGAGAGAGATTTTTTGAAATCTGTAACTAATTAAATCTGCATAATTTAATAATTAGATTTGATTAAGGAAAAACATATCCAGATTTGACAACTTTTACAAAACAAATTTTTTCTAAATTACCATTTTTGTGGGTTTTTTTATTTCAATCCACAAATTGGCAAATTGACTATGGAAATACTTTTCTTTAACATTAGAAACCAATTCAACGTTACCTGTAATTTCAAACTAAACTATATATATCAGATAAGCTGCCAAATTGTAACGTTTAGGCCAAGATTTACATCTATCCATGGATTTTGAAAAAGCGGGTGAATAATCTATTTTGCAGATCTGTCTCATAGTTCTTTGCTTTGAAAGTTGTACTCAATTAATATGTAATTTTATTTCTTTCATATTTAGTAGGTTAAGTTAAAATGCTGTCTTAGTTTCTAACTGAAACTTTCTCTCAGTGTCTGCTACAAAGCTGTGTTTTGGTTCTAGAAAGAAAACATGGCTGATAACACCCGGCAGCGCTGAACAGAACCAAGGACNCTGCATTTTTGTGATGTATACACAGATTTTTGTGATGTATTCCATAAACACTGAACAGTGTTGATGTGTTAGGACTTCAGATAATATCACAGTAACATATGCTTGTCCCAGAGGATACGCTATTGTTGTGTTATAATGATCCACTTTAAGTACCTTTCATATTCCTTGTTTTCTACAGACATGGTGTCTGCTTAGCTTTCTACTTCAGCAATGTGAAATTTACAGAGAAAATATTTGAATGTGTTTATCAACACATGCACTAATTTTTAAATTTATGGAATTATTTTCTGTAGCCCTCAGCTCCGTAAACATGTGTGTTCCATCTTCTGAGGAATCATAAAAAGATGAGTTATTTCAGAGCTGTTCTGTTCTTAAATAATACCAAACTTTGCAAAAAAAATAATCCTGTTGAAGTCTCAGACCATCAGATTTTCTGTTTTGCTGGTAAACACATTCTGGGACTGGGACTGCAGTAGGGAGAATGTGGCAAGACTGTTAGCAGGTCTGGAAGAACCAAGTTACTGCCTTCTTGGTTTATGCCATGAGTTGTCAGAGAAAGGATAAAGAGGTTGGGGCTGCTTTGTATGGAGAAGATGATGCTGTGATGGGTTTATGATTGAGACGAATAAAATCATGAAGGCAACACAGATGATGGATGGAGAACCATTCTTTACTCTCATAGTAGCAGCACAACAGGAGGGGCACATGCTAAATCTATGGGAAGCCTATTTACAAAGTATAACAAAAAGTACCTTTTCCATGGTTTTCTTTAAGTATTTAGCTTCTGGAATTTGTTGCCAGAGGAGAAAATGGAGACCGATAATAGTGGGGAGTTTCAGAAAGGATTAGCCAAATCTGTGGGCCATAGATCCACAGTGGATGCTGGGAGAGGAAAGCCTTTTCCATCACACATCCCTGAGTTGGTGTGTGGAGTTGACTGGGAAGGAGAAGTGGAAACTGGAACACTGCAGATACCAGTCCTTCAAATAGGTTTCTTTGTCTGCTGTTCCAGTCATCAGCCTGCTTGGTTTTGTGTTGGAGCAAGACATCACTGGTCTAAAAAGCAGGCCCAGGAGGGAATTTCTTACACTCCTAAGTAAGTCTGTGTTTGGAAAATATCCACAAAGGCATAGTAGGAGTTGCTGAATATAAATCACAACTGGGCTGTTTTCCTGTTTTCATGGTTTCCTTCTGCCATTGTTGTTATCATCATGTACTCTCTCCTCATTTGTACAACAGGAATAAAATCTCTAGAGGGCTTCATTCAGTATCTCACTTTTCCCCCCACTGTTGCTCTGAGTAGGGTGACAATTTTAGACTTGTGACATAAAGGCACATGTATAACATGTACGTGCATTTGAGTCTTCCACAAATCTGAATCACTTCATAATTTTGTGCTAAAATCTGTGTAGTGTTTTTCCAGACAAATAGTATAATCCAGAAGAGCTGCCTGCTGCTGACCCAACTGTAGAGCACGGTAAAATGTTGTGTCTTGGTCCATCTTACTGTAACATACAACTGGAGCATAGCTTTGGAGGAAAAGAGAATGACATTCATTTAATGATGCTTTCCCTTTTTACTGCTGTTACTGACTTCCAATATGAAATGTCATTTTCGGTAATAAATTAAAGTGGGCATCAGCTATGTTTCTCTGGCATTGTGATTATGAACATAAAACTAACAAAAGCTACTCTGCGCCTACACTCATGTAATTAGGAGCACAGTGCAATTATTAGGCTTTCATTAGCTGAAAGTCTCTGCATGGTTTTCCTTAAGCTCTGCAGGAAAGTGAAAATGAAGCCAAAAGCACAGCTTTTGTGGATAAATAACAAGATAAAGAATTTGGATTCTTTGTAGGTGATTTGGAGGGTGACAACTCAAAGAGTGTTATACAGTTCAGTTTGCATTGACCAGTACTTCTACAGTATTGATTATCTTTCATCTGTATATCCTAAATCATTACTGGTGAAGGGAGAAAAAGTTCAGAATGAAAGGATCAAGAAACATCCTGCTACAAGATGAAATATGACATATCCACAAATGAGACAAAATGAACATCAACACCTGTTGGTAATGCTGAGATCTAGAGAGAAATTCTAGGTATAAGAGAAAAACAGAGAATAGGCAGATAGCTTAAATGCTCAATTCAGACAACGTTTCTTGACTCACTAAGGAACTCGTAGTTAATAAAATGTGTGACCTTATAGTTTATTTAGTGAATAAATGATCAGTTTACAGCTTACCGCTGGACAGTCAAGACTTGGTGCTGCCCATATTCCTGTCTCCATACATTTGCAAAGAGGGCACAGACGGAAAGATTATTTTTTTTTCTGAGTTATTAAGCACCTTCTGACTCAAAGGTGACGTAAACGAGAAGGAAGTAAATTTTGTAGTATATTCTGTGTGGACTAGTTAAATATTGTGTGTGTGTGTCTTCCACACATGCTAGTACAGACAGCTATTCCTACAGACTTGAGTGATAAACTTCTGCCTTCATAGAGTATGCAGGGCGAGAAGTATGCTTTAGACACTGTGGGCACACGGATTTTTCTAAGAAACTTGAAAACATCAGCAAGTTCATAAATAAGCACAGTATTAGTATTCCTCTTTCCACTCCAACCAGTATACTTAGTGTATATTGATAACCTCTGTAAGCAGCTGTTAAGCTCATAGAACAGAAAAATACTAAAATCAGTAAGCGTATGCTGTATTTTTACACATAGGCTGCTGCTTGAGGAAGCACAACCCCAGATTCTGTGAGCTGTAACACGTCCAAAGTGACACTCCAACCTTTGTTTCTATATCTTTGCCTCTTTGGTCCTCAAATCCACATCAAGGACAGAAAAACTTGAATATAAAAATTGCACACTGTCAGTAGAACGTAGTGGTGTAAGTACAACTTAGTGATGTAAGTACAACAACTTACTGGGGATAAGCAATGTTGGCTTGGTGTGGGAATTTGGTGAAACACCCTAATCCAGTTCATCCTCTAGCCTCTCTAGAGTGATTAAAATATCCCATTACGTCTACACGCTCCTCTTCATTAGGATTAGAGCTGTGTTCCTCTAATGGGAAAGAACAGTGTCACATCACTCATGTCGACATGAGCAACAACATGATACCCAAGTAAACCAAGCAGCAAACACTCAATGGTATGTAAATGAGCTCTGCATGGAAGTTTCTTCCCAAGCAAGTAAAATCCTACTTAAAGAGCATTTAGAGGAAATTAAAATAGGATCTAATCCAAAACTCACTAAAATTAATAGAGGAGTTTGTGCTTACTGCAGTTCTGTGTGTTAATGAATGTTCAGAGAAACAGTGATCTGCTTACAAATATTTTCCTAAAGAGGATAATAATAAACATTTACTTTGAACTATTCGCTCTGACTCCAGACTGGATGATTCTCACAAAACCATGCATAAAATTCTTCGTAGATCCCATAGGCAGATTTTGCTTAGTCTTGTAGAGTTTTTTTTGAAATCATAAACCTTCATGTAGAGATTAGCTC
This sequence comes from Penelope pileata, assembly GCA_013396635.1. Classification (NCBI taxonomy): domain Eukaryota; kingdom Metazoa; phylum Chordata; class Aves; order Galliformes; family Cracidae; genus Penelope; species Penelope pileata. The sequence goes on from WBMW01000972.1 coordinate 8,036,127, forward strand.
TTGCACACCTTCCCTGACAAGCTGGAAAGCTTTGACAATACTCAGAACTTATTAAGGGCATAATTGCTGATGAATGGCAAGACATTTCACTTCTAACTCAAGGCATGCCTCGTCCATCAGCCTGAATATTTCAACTGTTCTACAGAATTTAATAGAGAATTAAATCCCTCCTGTCAGATTCTAGAGAACTGTAAAAAGAATCTGTAAGAAAGTTTATCACAATTTAATCGTTCAGTTATAGTATCTGTAAAACAGGTTTTTCCTTCTCCATAGAGCCCTGCTGTTGTATTATAGGGCTATTTCATGTCATATTCATCAGCTAAATTTCATGTAAATGTCTATTACTAAAATATGAAAGGAACTATAAACATGTAAGGAACAGCTATTAAAAAAATGAAATCAAGCTATACAAATTGGAACATTTCCAGTGTTTAATTTTTTTTTTTTTTGGAGGCTATTGTTTTTTGGTTTGATTTTTTTTTTTTTTTTTTTAATGGGCAAATGCCAGTAAGTTTTGCCTGAATTTCTAGGAAGCATCAATTTTTTTTAGAACAAGTTATGTTTACCTTGTATTTAAATGACCTTGGAGAAGGATGCATTACAAAAAATTGTGCTGCTGATAAAACCAAAATTTGGCTGATGCTGATAACTCAGGTTTTGTGTGTGTCTTTAAATACAGAACACCCGTAGAAAGCAGTACTGGACTATTGGATAATTTTAATAGGTTAGAGACATAAAAGTTTAAAGGGCAATGAAACTGAGACCCAAAAGTAAAGATGCATTGCTCTGCCTTTTCCATTTGCATTGTAAACTTTACCTTAGCAAAATTATTTGTGGATGATACAGTCTGCACAGTAACACTACATGACAGTAGAAAAAGCAGTTCTTGATAGGGCTTGTAAATAGGCAATTATGCTTATAATTCATTTTAAACTATTTTGCCATAAATTGAAGAAATAATAAAATTGCAGTTAGAATAATTTCTGCACTTCAAGTGACCTTATAATAAGAAGGACATTGCTGACGTTTGGTTGCAGCAGAGACCTCTAATTTACAGTCTGCAAGATGTGAAAGATTAGCCAAATTTGATCTATGAAGCTCTTGGGAGGATAAAATGAAGGAGGGTATCATCAGGGTATACAAAACACTTGGAGAAAGGGAACAGGACTGTACTAATATACTATTATTAGAGATAAGTAATTTAAACCATCAAGATATCTAGGAATTTGTGGAGTGAGAAAAAATTCATAAGAAACTGAACCATTTTCTCTTAGCAGAGAGTAGGTGAAAAACAGACCCAATGTTCTGAGTCAGCATCCAATAAATTGGTCCGGGAGGGAGCTGAGTGAAATTTTGAAAACAATAGCTTACAGACAAATTTGGTTTTATACAAATGTGTTTGCTCCTTGTTAAGGTTTTGTAAAAGCCAGACTGATGGCCACCTGTCACCTGTGTACAACTGTCAGAAACAGGAACTTGTCTTTGATGTCGTTTGGTGGTGATACTTGTCTAAGAACCTTTTCTTTCTCAGCTGGGACAATACCGTTGCCTGTACCTCAGCGAATGGTGCTGGCAAGGGAGTGTCTGCATGCGTGACAGAGTAACAGTGGCTACCAGTTGGTTCATTGTTGCCATCTATGTCTGTTGAAGACATTTTTTTGTCAGTGAAAAACAGTGGGTCAGAACATCCCAGGACAAATTATTCTATCAGAAAATATGTGAAGCAGAGAGAGACTCTACTATGTCTTCTTAAAAGTCACTGCTCCAAAACCAGCATCCAATCGCAAAGTATTCACTGCCTCCTTGTGCCCTTCCCAAGTGTTAAAAAAATGTAAGTGTACAAGGACAGTGAATTCTTTAGGCACTGCTAGCAGGTAATAAAACTGACAGTAATGCTGTTACTGGAGGTGTTGCATTCTCAAAAGGAGCTGCTCTGCACTAAGCAATTTCACAGTCCTTTGCAGCCTTCAGCTCCAGGAGATGTCAGGATGGTGTCCAGCATGGTAGGGAACGCATCAAGGACTCAGCTGCTCTCTTAGGCTACTAGAAAGAGATAATAATGAAATGTCAGTGGCTTAGACATCATTACACTTAAGTTTGAGATTCCTTTTAGCATTTATCAATTTTATACCAATTTTGGCCTTTTTTCTGGTTTCTCTCAGTTTTCATTCATTTGCATTATTTTTTTTCTCATTGGAAAGCTGTGTAATTTTTCCCAAAACAGAGCTGAACATCTTCTAGCACTAATACAATTTTTTTTGTCTTTTCATTGCAACTTGCCTCCAGAGCAGGGCCTTCTGGCATACTCTGCAGCACAGGAGATAAAATAATCAATAAGCCCGGATCTGAAAATGAAATGGAACATGTGTCTTGTTACTGAGCTCTACACAGCCTACAACAGATGGCTTGGTGATGAGGCTTTTAGTGTATTCATAAAGATTTCTGAGTTGTGCATGATTTTTATTTTGAAAATATAAATTGAATGAATGACTACTAGCACAACGACTTGACATCTATTATACCCCTTCATAGATTAAGAACTGCAAGTGATGTACAGTTAGAGCAATGCTTAATAGAACTCTTGAAATTAAATGGAACGGTAATGTACTCAGTGTATACAACTCTTCCACTGTATAACATTGAGAAATATTTTAGTCTGTCATTGCTTGTACAGCTGCTTGCATACGTTGTCCTATGCTCCTCAGCTGATATTGTAGTAAATGTATATGCTTCAAGATGGTTAGTGAACATTGTTTATCTGATGCATGAGACAAAATGTGTGGGCTATTTTAGTGTGTATTTGTCCTTTATATGTTGCTCAGATTAGCTTTCCTTTTCAGGACATATTCTTAGAATTTGTTTTTTCAGATATGGCATGCTAGTTTAAGAAGAGCATCTTTGTACTGCTTTATAACCAAAGAGGTAGTGTTTGTACTACGTAAGAGATATCCCTTATCTACATTGAGATTTACTGCATTATTCCTGGGCATTCTGGGAGAGCAGCATTGTTACGGCAGTCTTCCAGATAACGTCATTTTTAAGGCGGATAAGAGCAATAGACAGAACATGTTAGTGAGTGAGTACTATTTGATGTTTTCATTTGGCAAGAAATTGAATCTCTTTAAAGCATCCCCTCCTATGTCCATGTATAACTGTAGTCAAGTTCCAGTGTCCCTTACTCGCTCATAAGGCAACAGTTTGCTGTGTTGCTGCTAGGACAGGCATATGGTCATTGCCACCCTGTGAGGACACTGACAGAGGCAGCTGATAGAAATGTAATAACTGATGCACGTGGCCTTACAAAATCCAAGCAGATCTGAAATTCTTCTATTGCCTAATAATCGCTCCAGCTTCTTCTCAATAGAAGCACACAAATGAACACCCCACCAAAAAAGTAAACACACACACACACCTTAATCAGGCTAACTGGCAGCCAAATGAATTTATGATAAGATAGAATTTATTAAGCAGTGGATATCTGGAAGTTCTGTTTGAGGTTGAATTGCCTTGCCAAGGTGAAACATTCTCAAGCAGACCCAGTATTTTTTCATAGATGCAAACTTTCAAGGAAAGAGATCATGGACCTGTTTTGTTCAGAAATGCAATTTTCTTTTCAATACACTTCAGGAAGCAGTAGTAGCTTAAATACATATGAAGAATTCAGACGTCCTCTGAAGACAACGTGTTCTTGTCATAATTGAGATGGCCAAATAAAAAAAATAGTACCATCAATCTTTAAAATACTTACTGTACACAGGATACAAAGCATTTGAATGAGTTTGTTAGTGAAATCTTGTTGCTTTAACAAATGCCAAAGATTCAAAACAAACAAGAAGACACCTAGTCTTCAAGCCTTTTGTTAGCTTTGAGAGGCAGAGAAACTTGCAGTTTGCCATCTACTTGGTATAGCTTCATTTCTGTTGAATATAAGTGAAAATAGAGAAGAAAATTTGTTAAAAACAACAGTTTTCAAAACATGAAAGGCACTTTATAAAGCCAGTCTCTTACCTTCAGGAAGCCGTGGAAGCTCCATCCATGCCAAGGGTTTAATCACAGAATAGGTTCATCCCTCAAGTGGAAAAAGGTGCACTAATTGGAAGCTGTAGGAGATAATGAGTGCTCTAGTACTTGGCTAAAGGCCAAAAGGTCTACTGATTTGGGATGGAGGCGCCCAAAAGAGGGGGTGAGGTAGCAAGGAAAGCTTTGAAATAGTTGAATAAATATTTGCACTTTGAAAATCCAATACCCTCAAATTGTCTCAGTATTTGGTGGAGGGATAGGGTGATTTGCATCTGGCTACTAGCATTTCAATATTTAAGGGTATATTTCTGAATTTTTAGTTCACCTCAACCTGAACGTCAGATCCAGACTGCAGGATGACAGAAACACAGTATGCCTTAGGGGTTCTACTGGAAATTAAACACAAATGAAATTGAGATAACTTGTAGTGCAAGATGCAATGTGCTCTACCCATTTGTAAAAATGGACATTTTTTTTGTGTCCTGAATAAGAAGCAGTTCTTTGCAGCCTACTGTGCAAAGGCTTAATTGAGCAATCTCGGAGAAATACAGTGAAATTGATTAATTTATGGCAGGGATCTGAAGTAAATACAGAGAAAACAAATGCATCTCAGTGCAACATCTTATATTTGCTTTAAGACTAGATGAATGTTAAGAAGCTTTTATAATAACAGTTTCATTGTGAAATGCAATTTTCATGCTCAGTGCTCTAAAATTTCTTTGATGGGGAGGGATTTTGTTTCAAGTTTTGCCACTGAATCATTTTATGATTATTATGTTGTTGCTCCTATTTCTCACTGATGTAGAGATGTTGTCTGCTGATAACAATTCATCTTTTATGCATTGTTTATGTCACTAGCATTCTTTTTGTCTTATTGTCCAAGAAGTGGTATGTGTGTCTATGGTAAAAGAATTTTCTGTTCTGTGATTCCCAGCTTTATGAATCTATGGTTTATGATCAGTTCTCAAATACTATATTAAAGCCACAAGAAAGCATAATCAGAGTTATACTTCAAAAATACTTTGATAGTTCTTCCACTTAAATAACCTCACAAGATCATGGCTTGGATATTGCAGAAAATATGGGAGTTAAGACAGTTTAATAGAACAAACACAATAAAATAAATTGTAGTTTCCACTGACATCCACTGGAGTAATGTTGGAAATGCACATCCTTTCTGAATCAGTAAAGGCAGTTGAGCCTTGGGGATTCACTTGTGCAAGATTATGTGTAATATTCACAGTTTTGCTCATTTAGAGGCTTTATCAGAAAAGAAGAAACTAAAATTTACAAACAACAGAGCTTTCAGCAGTACTCTGAGTGGGTTACCCTGACCATGCTCGCTTATTTGTCTAGCAGAGGCTGTAGAGACTTGCACTGGGTGCACTAATATGAGATATAAAGCTTTATTTTCTTTCCAGCAGAAGTTTAGGAAAGCATGGTCCTAAATGTAGAGGAAGTTTATTATATCTAAGATTTAGAAAAACAGAGCATTTATTTTTATTGCAAAAAGAACAGCTCTTTGATTAGTTACTAGAACTTTGTAATTATGAATGCTGAATCTCTCTTGATTAAATACTGTAGTCATAATTTAAAAGAACTAAAACCTCAGGTGCTGAACATCATGAAATTGTTTTTTAGCTGCTAGAATATGAGAGCTGTCCTCTTCCATTACCGCCTTTTGAGGCAATCTTCTTTCAACTAGGAGAAAAAAAAAATGTCTTCAGGTGATTTGCAGGTCAAATGGCAACATGAATGATTGCTAACCACATCATAAAGATTTTCAAGCTGTCAGTTATCTTTGTTTTCATAGCACCACAACTCTTAGTACTCACTCAACTTGCTAGCTCTGGAACAGCATTCTTTCACAAGCCTATTTTCTGCCTTTTTCTTTTTCCCTTAAGTTTTAATAATATGTCTGCAAAAAGCCAATTCAGATATCACTTGAAGTGATTTCTGGTTTTGACCTGATTTTACAACAGAGTATGGAGCTTTTGCAGTAATACACAATCTCTCTGCCAGTCTTTAAACATCTTTGTAATGCTCTCTGAGTTCATCACTTCAAGGAATATCTGATATCTCCACAGGCAGGATAATGACAATGCTTAAGTATGGTGGTGTTGATCCTAAACAGGCATCTTCATCTTGTAGAAATCTTCATGAGTTTTTGGCAAAGATAAAATTTTGTCTAGAACAATTTATAGCTTCTTTATCCACTTTGGCTGACAGATACAGTGAATTAGCAAAATGTGCCTACAGGAGAATGCTTTCAGCATTCTTGTGTCAGTAATCTCATGCCACTAAGATAAAAGATATTGCTTCAGTTATCCATCAAGGAATCAATGGACAGCATGCAGTCCTGCCAATGTGGAACCACATTGTGTACTTGCTGTTAGTTCCAACTCTGGGAAATACCTTACTGATGTCGCATAATTATGGTGTGTTTTTTTTTTTTTTTTTTAATCAATAACGCATCCCCCCAGAGATATTAAGTCATTATGTTAGATCCTATAAAGTTGCTAAGGAAAAAAAGTCCTGATGGAAACCCATTTAGAGTGCTATAGTTTTTCTAGTACCATTTCTAAAAATAAAGACTTGTGGCTGTGCTTGATAATCTGTCTTGTATCCTCTATCTTTCTTTCTCCCTCAAATCCACTATTAGTTTGCTATGTTAACATAAAAGATGATAATTTTTCTAGAATCAGTAATTGTAGATGTAGCTTGCAGTCTAATCTTACTCTTAAAGAAAGAGAATAACCTTCTGGTTATCATTTATGATGAAAGTGTAGATGTCCTGAAATTAGTCCCCATCTTTAGCTCATCAAGGCTGACTTTATAAAGAATGTGCTCCAAGAGTCTAGTCTATAGAATGTCAACAAGATCTTTGGATAAATGAAGAAGAAACTACCTCACCTTATCTAACTTCTGCTGCAGCAGAACAAACGCAGTGAAGAATGTACAACTGAGAATTATCCTTATATTTTTATTTATAGTACTGATGTTGCAAAATTGAGCTAATTCCACTGTCTTGATACTTTGTCTTTCATTGTACAGGCCGGAGTTAAAAGAAAAAAAGAAAACAAAAAAAGTGGAATAGATCGTTCTGTTTTCTAGCAGGTTATTCCAAGCTAACTTTCTGACTTTAGCCAGCATCTCTGGATTTTCCTACACAATGAAATACAATTTATCTGTCCAAATTTGTTTTTCCTGAACCAATTTTTTTTCCTTAGTCTTTTATTCTGAACAAATACATTGGGAGAGAAGCTAATATATATCTAATTAATTACTCTTAATTAATTGACTTTGAGAAGTTAATCATAATTTCATAAACATTTACTTACAAACTATGAGCAAAACTAATTTTATCGTAACTGTAGTTTGCAGAATTTTACAAGTGAACATAAATGTGCAGAGACTTTTCAAAATAAATAGAAGGATTTCTCTCGGGAGAGATTCTGCATCAGGGAGGCAACCTTACTGCCATTGTTTTCAGTCCACCAACAGAGGTTGTGATCTTCTCAGATTTTGCTTCAGGATTTGTGTAAGTTGTATATGGTAGGATTGTGATCTCTTTTAGGTATTTCCAGAATTTCCTAATATTTAGTTTCAAATGAAAACCTGATGGAATACCATTTTGCTTTTTCATTTCTTTTGCCATAAGCTAATCAAATGCCTAATCACTCAAAACAGAACAAAACCAAACATAAATAACTAATAACCCATTCAGCGACCATCTAAAGGACAAAGCCAAAAGTATTTATTTAAGGTTACTTTTTAACCTTAAGAAAGAAGAGCAGGAAAAATTTGACCCTTACTGGAATGCAGTATTGATTAGTTGTTTTTTAATTTTGCCTGTAATACTGTTATTGGGATCAGTGGGAAATGGATGAATCTAGAAGAAATAATGAATATGTGGGCTTTTCCTCACATAAATACAGCTGCTTCTTGGCTGAAGCACAAAAAGCTGGGTGTTAATAATATATAGTGACAATGTAAGGTTGGAAATAAAGAATGATATCATGCTTAATGAAAATTGCCAATGCAATTTATACAGGTAAGGTCTGATTGCCCAAACTGGAATATAGCCAGACATAAAAGCATTGATGCCTTCTGTTTCAGGAAGTGGAATGGGTGCTTGTGTCATAACGAGCAGGAATTTATTCCAAGATATTTGCATATCTAAACTCTAATTCTTTACATGTAAATGTAGGGGATTTGTATATTGCTGCTTCAACTATTGAGATATTTTTGTACTTTCAACATAGTTGCACAGAAGAGCTAGGCTGCTATTCCCCTGATTCTTTAAAAATTTAAAAAAAAAATTAAAAAGGAAAAGAAGTTCCTGTTATATACTGTTCCAGATATTCTGTCACTCAATGTCTTAGAAGGATTTATATAGTTTGCGAAGACTTTAAATACATGATTTGCCAGATTTGCTTTTAAGAAAAAGACATTGCTGTGGGAGTATGTTCAGATTAAAAAGAGAATGTTTGTTTCATACCTCAGTCTTGTTGCAAATTTTTCTGAAAAACCCAAACAGTGTATAAACATTGAGTAAATTGCTCTCGGACTTTTTTTTTCCCTGAAATTTGCTGTGTTATATATATACTAGGCTATGATAATGAGTGTATTAATTTGAGGCTGAATTCAGGATTGATATGAAAAGTGATGTGGTTCAAGACTTGGACTCTTGAACAATGTGTTCAATTTATCAAAATGTCACTTTTGCGCCCTTGAGCAATAAAAATAAAAAGAGAAAAACAAAAAAACTAAAAAACCTTAAAGGTAGAGTAGAAGGCAGTTCTCTGCTCTTCTCATGTATACTTTATCTAAGTTTTTTATTTGTTTCTTCTGTATTGTTTTCAGGAATTCAATTGTTTTCTGTGGTCCACCCTATGCTATTTCCCCTACTAGCCTTGGGGAAGGGGATCGGTTGACCTGCATCACTGATAGGTGAACACGAAAAAGCCAAAATTGATTTCACATTTGATAAGGAACTGGAAAAAGACATAGATCATATCTTTTCAGATTCTTTGTGTACTTATTTAGGCTTGCTTTAGATTCACTTCTGAATATTGCTTCATGAACTGCTAGTCTTGGTTTATAAAAGTAAAATATATTCCATAATCTTAGGCTTGCTTTGAGATTTAATTGAAACTAGCGGGACCAACAAGTTGTTGCCTTAAAAGAGTGTGTTCCTAACATCATGTTTCTGCACCTACACAAAATTTAATAGTGCATTTTTGATTAGTTTGTGTGTTCTTTCAGCCGTATAGCTAGATTAACAAGGAATAAAAAAAGGCTTACTTTCTTTCGTTGTTCAGTAAATATTTGCTTTGCATTGGTTTGACTGAAACTGAGAGTTTGCTGGTGGAATGGCACTTTGGAGAAATGCCATATAGAAATAATTCTGAAATAAGCTTAAAACGTCCTTAACTGTGGCTCTATAATCCTGTTACAAAAGACTAATTAGTGCTAACGTGTATTTCGGAACTTCTCAAACTGTGTTTTTCTCATCTTCATTATAAAGATTCACATTCAACCAGAATCATTTTAATGTAAGTGAGAGATAATATGGAAAATGTATGTTTTGAGTTTTCTTGTATAACATCCATTCGTAATATCATTTGGATGTTGACACTTTTTCTGACACTAATCAGAGTGATTCCATTAGCAGAACTCATTTCTGAAGAAAAATAGAGTTTAGCTTAAGCTGGTGCTTGAGCTGTCCACCAGTCCTCTGATTTTGCTGTCAGTGTTGTCCTTACTTAGGAAGGGTTAGCTTGAAAGAGGAGGCAAAGCAGGCAGTAGCACTAGTGATAGCAGCATGCTGAGTAAGTTATTGAAGACAAAGGATATAAGTTTTGGATGGTTCAAGTAAGCAACCAACCTTTGGCCAACTGTTTGCACCTGCAGATGCCCTTCGGAGTAGGAGCAGTTTTCCATGGAAACCATAGCCATCTGTTTGCTGGTGTCAGCCAGAAGAGAAATCCCTATCTACTTCGCCTCGAGAATTTCTCAATCCTTTCTTTCCTTTCTTTCTCCCTTTACCAGCTTTGCCTGCCTTCTTGCAGTCTAGGAGCAGACCCTGATCCTTTTCCTTTCCCTTCTCTATGCCAGAGATGTGGATGACATAAGGGGAGAAGTTAGAAACAGGGCAGGCAGAAATAGTGACAAGGTAAACAAAGACGTAAAGGGTGCTGACACTGTGTTCCCAGGCACCGAGTCAACTCCCATGAATAGCTATCATGTACTCCAGTGAGTTCACTTTGTCTTCAAAAAATCAGGGAACCAGTAGAAATGCCTTTTGGCAATGATCCTTGGAAATTTTAATCTCTGCACAATGATGGGATTGCTCTTAGCTGGTGTGGGTACTGTTTTGAATCCCAGTGTGGCCATAACCTAGCACAGGAGTACGACAACGTTGGCTCAGAAAAGAGAGGAAGGAGAAGGCATCTCAAGTGAGGGCACATCTGAAGAAGAGGAGAAATCTTTCAAAGTAGGAGTTTCTTTCTGCTGCTTTTTATTATCCTGACTTTCGCTGAACCAGGCCCTGAGACATTTTACCCCCAAACCCACTGATAACTTCTATTCCCTCATCCCTGTACTTTACCGCCACTGAATTTTTTTTCCCCTCTCTCTTTCCCAAAGACCATTTATATTTTGTTGCCACAAAACTGAATATTGTTAACATTTGGGGTACAGAAAGAAAATTGAATTTTTTTTTCTGTCTTCCTGAGGCATATTCATATACCTTAAAACTGTTTATGCAATCTAGTGTATAATTGTTGTAGCTATGAGAATATCTATGATATTCTCATATTCTGATCTTATGTTTCTGATTTTCTGGTGTAAAATTAGCATTTGAGTAATCCTCTGAATTCAATAAAATAAAATAAAAGCCACTCTAAGCAACTGAAAATTTTCTCCCTTATAGTTGATAGCATTTTGTTTCCTTGATTGTAGATATGTGAGACATGATTTAAGCATGTAAATAATATTTTACTGAAAAATACGGCAATTTCTTTTATCATATTCAAGCATAGTTTCCTGTTTAACTGCCTAGTTCTGCTTTTAATCAAAAAGAACTGAGCATATACACATCTTTGAAGATTCAAAGGTATATCTAGGAAGATGATTAAAAATGGAAGGCTGTGAGGTACCTCAAACAGTGTATGACAGAAATCAGATGTTTCTAAAAAAAATTGAATGCTGTGTTGTTATATGCTTAAATAGTTATAGAAAGAGCGATGGTTTTTTGTTTCATGCTTTAAAATATGTTTTTTATTTTATTGTAAATGTATTCTTCCAAATAATGAAAATGTATAGACTGAGTAATTTGCAAAAAATGAAAATTCTCAGAAATTAGTATTTTGCCAACAAATGACTACTGTCAAATATGTTTAAGACCTTCTATTTTGCTGAACATGCCACTGAATTTGCTGTAGGATAGATAATTATCTTTCATTGTCCTTACATTAAAATCAGATGAAGATCATTCAGCACTTTCACTTCTAAGTCCTGTAATTAACTTTTTTTTATTAAATATGAATAGAAAGACAGAAAAACTAGAGGTTTCCTCGCTCCAGAACTTGGAGAGTGACTAATTAGCAGAAAGAGCTGAAGAGACTGAAAACTTTACCCACATCCTTAGTATTATTGATGGAAATATCATGTGGGAATTGAGGTCAGGACTCTGTTAGAGCTCCACATGTATAGCAAGACTGACAGGTCTAAAGACTTTCATCCTCTTTCTCTTATGTTCTTCCAAATACAATAAGCATGTAAGTCAATGAAATTTCTTTCTCTAAAATTAGTGTATAGAATAAACTTCCAATTATTTTTTCCTTTTACTCTTTTTTGAGGATAAAATATTTATCATGGAATGCTAATGTCCACAAAAAAGAATGTATAAGTGTTGGAGTGAATTTGTTGGGAGAAAAATTAAAAAAGAAAAAGTAAGTATAATGATAACTTTTAACATAGAATTTATGCAGGAGAGAATATTGATGGATATCACTGGAATTGTGTAAAACTCTTGCGAGGCAATAGTCCAGTTCTCTGAAGAGAGCAACTAAATACAAAGTAGAGTTAGAGAAAAATGAAAAACGCAGAAATAATTAGTCCAAGGGTTCAGGCAAGGCTGTTCTTTTTCAACTTCTTTTTTCCCAACCACAGTTTTCCTATGCACAGGCCTTCTATATATTTTGATCATCTTACTTACAAAGAGATTCGTGTTTAGCATGTGGAAAATACAAAGACTTACATTTCTGAATTAAAGCTTGCAGTGAAGGCAATTATGTAGGCAACTTGCATGAACCTATGTCAAGATATAAGATTATAAGAAGTCTCCTCTCTTCACTATCCCTTTCTAAAAGCTTCTAGCCTTTGATGTTGCGTCACTTACATACTTGGAAGCCATTCTAACAAATCTTCAAGTGATGGTTTGGGCTTATTTGGAGACGATGTGGACTTATTGGAGGACGCAGAGCTCCTCCAACAAATTGGTGCTATATTGCTTAGTAATGTTCACCCTTGATGTCTTCAGAAATCTAAAAAAAAAAAAGGCTTATGACAGTAAGAAGGAAATGAATCCAGGTTATGCACATATTTATTCTTCTATACTCTAGGTGCCACTGTATTTTATCTTAACGCTTGTGCTGTAGGTGCATCGATGACATTTGTTTCAGACATTCATTTTAAAATATTTTAATAATCCTTTGTAATGGAAGTAGGAAAGAGTTCTCAATAAAGGTTCTAAATCCTACATGTCGCTCCTCCCTTTTCCCTTCATAAATCATGAAATAGACGTTGAAAAGCAGAGAAGTGTTACTAGCTATGGCTAATGGAAGCAGAAGCAGGGTACCTCCAACTACCAGGGGAAAGCTTGCAAGTGTATTTTCATAAAGTAGGAAACGTGTCGTGCTTCAGGTATTGGCACAAACAAAGAAATAAAGATAGTGGAAGCTATATGTACCTGGTCAGGTACATATTGTGTGAATATAAGGTAATTTACTAAAAAGAAGTTAAAATAATACTAGTAATTACAGTACGGGGAATCCTGTAGATACTTAGAAAACAGAATTCTGCATGGACTACTATTTTAACACCAGCTGTAAACTCAAACACATCTCAGGATTTATTTATAAAACCTTTGCCAAATGTCTGACAATATTTGTAGCATTGCATTGAAGAGGGGAAGGAGTTAATAGTGAGGGTGCTCCGAAAGCAATGCCTCCTATTTTATTGTGTTAACCCACAACATCACAGGTGGATGTTGGTGGGATGGCGGTAGAGACTGAAGCTTCCCACCAATATTTCATTCCATTTTGTTGCCATGTGGCAGATGGCAGCAGAGACAAAATGTGTCTCAGTTGGCACTCTGACAAAATGGTGTATGACGTGGAAGTACAGATGAAGCAAAGGGGTGGAATTGAATTCCTCCCTGTGGAGACAATTGCACGCACTGGCATTCATCGATGCTTGCTGAATGTTTATGGAGACCAAACAGTGGATGTGAGCACAGTGAGGCAGTGAGTGGTGCATTTCAGAAGTGATGACGGTGGGTCACCTCTGCTGGTGTAGATGTTTATGAGTGTGGCTTGCAAGCTCTTGTTCATGGCTGGTGAAAATGTATAGCTACTGGTGATGGCTACACTGAAAAACAGTATTTTGTAGCTGAGAATGTGCTCCATCAACTAGCTTTCTTTGTTGTTGCTGTGTAAAGAGATAGAAGGCACTACTTTCAGAGCAACCTATGTAAGAATCAAAATTCAGAAAATATTATTTTAAGAATTTTAGTTGAATAATATATGATCTCATGCTTTCTTTCTGCCTAGTGCAGACTGGAATTACCCATTGTATGGTGTAGGCAAAAAGTCCTTAAAGTCTTCCAAGGATTTCTTGTGTCCCTAAGAGATGTATCTTTCAAACAAAGCAAACAACAGACGTGCTGGTACTTGTTTGTCCAGTGGACCATAGTCTGAGAAACTTTGGTAGCATTTGAGGATTTACTAGATATTTTGTAGGGCCTGAGTGTCATGCAGTTCTGTCATACATGGTTGTGATTCAAGTCCTTGTTGGCTGCAACATACATTTTAAATTACTTATTTTTCAAGTATGAGTTTCAACAACAACAAAAGGCCTAAATTATTGCTTTGAACTAGCATAAATTGCTGTGGCTATTAAAATCGCTAGAGCTACACTGATTTATGTCACTTCAGCTTCTCAGAGGGGTTTTTGATGGTCTGGTGAACTTGTTCCTACAATAATTAAATGAAAGATGATAGCTATAAGATGATATAGCAGCATCTGATTGCTGCTACAGAACAGACTCTTCCAGAAGTCATTTTTCAAGTTAATGCATTACATCAAACACTCATACAGGTCTCTCTGCTTGCAAACTTTGCCTCAAACTCCAAAGCACTTGGATGTTACTGAGATGCAATGCTAATTAACTGAAATGCTTACCTAGTCAGGATTTTAAAAGGCACCATTCACCAAGATATCTGGATATATTTCACCATTGCTAAGGTGGTTAATGCATGAAGTCATAGAAAAACCAGTTAGGACAATAGATATCACTGTTAATTGTCATGCATTGGTAAATTGGCATGACCCAGGTTTCCAAGCAAGATATGAGCAGCAGTGGGTGAGCTCTGTACTAAGACTGATGGGAATTCTTTCTTCCAGTTTGAAGAATTTCTGTGCCAAGTAGCTTTGGTAGAGAATGAAGTTTTGCTATTTTGGGTGAAGTATAAAAGATGTTACAGTCCTGTATCATTTCTAAAGAGTAATTCGTAAACTGATTTTCAAATTCATTTGCATGCTTGTGTCCAATTACTAGTGCACATCAAAATGATAAGTATTTGCAGAACTGCAGTATTTTTTTTCAAGCGTCCTGCTGACTCTATGTTGTTCTTTCTTTCTACTTGCTGTATATTGTGCGTCAGACGATGACGTGGTGGCAAAATGGATGAGTTCTGTTACTTTCCTGGTGTGTGAATGTAGCTTAGGATGTTGATGATCACTCCTACTGTGAATGGGAGAAATATCTAATGTGAAAGAACAAAGAAAAAACAGCAACCTTCTGACATGTGCAGTTCTATTTCTTTTTCCTACTCTTTCTCTTTGGCTCTCTCCAGCTGGCACAAATGGAACAGCACTTTGCATTTTTGAACGGACATCTTGCCTTATGTGCTTGTGGCTCATGTAACTTGTGGCTCCCAATTTATAAAGCAGCAGTGGTGCTGTTTACCTTTTAAACTTGCCCTTTTATGTTAACTGTGTTTAATGCAGACTTTTTTTTCCTGTTATCCTTCAGCTAATTCTTGCTAGGAAAAGTAATCCTGTACATAACCTTCATGTTCTCCTTCATTTCTTACAGAAATGTTGAGGATTATCTGGCTGGGCTGTTCTCTTGCATTTCATCGCTAATCTCTTTTGTCAGCTTGTCCATTCTTCAGATGTTATCTATTCTTTTGAAGTTCTTCACTTCTGTCCCTTATATTCACTGAAGGAACAATGACAAAAGATCCAGTGAAAATAGCAGCATAATTTACATATTTTAGACTAATGTTAAATATATGGAGTTATGCCCTTCCTTGTCACTTCTCGTTTTTTCATGTCTAGGATTTCTAAGACCTTGTTGATCAATAAGAGATAAAAATTATAGCTTGTAGGACCTGTCTGTGGTTGAAAATATTAATACTTGACACTCAATCATGATGGAGGACTCTGTTCCTTTTATATATTTTCCTTCTTATTAACTCTCCCACACCATCTGCCTTTAGTACAAAGGCAGGCAGATGTCTGCTGACAGCTGTATTTAGAAATAAAAGTGCTTTCCAGATTTGAATCCAGGATCTAAAATTTTAAGATCAAAGTACAGATACTGTGGAGGTGAGAAACTGTGGTTTTCAACAGAGTTTTGTCTGAGTACCACACTGATCTATCCTTCAAGTATTTCATCATATTTCTATCCTAAGAAAATAGCAGCAGGCAAAATTGCACTAGCTCACAGAACCTGAGCAAGCAGATATTTATTTTTTGAGAAGATGCATATTTTCAAGGAATACAATACAAATATATCACACTGATGGCATAGTAATCCTCATCTATGAGGAAGTCCACCCAAGAGGAATGTTCAACTGGCTTCACATGCTTTTAGCATTAATTAGCATTCCAGATAGATTACTGAGAGTCTGAGCCCTTAGGTTGCACCAGTACAGTAGCATATTTCTGAGCTGCGTAGCCATAGTAAAATTTCTAATCCTGTGTTTTGTTCCTCTACCTCTGGCTCTCATAGTCAAATATCTGTCAAACAAGCCAGTCAGAGAAGTTAAATATATTTATAGAGGCCTGAAGGTATTTTTCCAGGTGGAACCACGCATCTTGTGGTGTAGACCTTTGGAACAGAGAAGACCTTTTACATTATTATCATCCATCTGCTGCAATATTTGTGTTTGCAGCATGTGGTTGTAAGAGAGGTCCCTTCATTTCTTATGGTGTTTGGGAGGGAAGGTTGGAAGTAAGTTGTTCCCAATTGTAATTTGAAGCTATATTGTGAGAAATCAAAATGGTTCCTTGGGTAGATTGACCCTGGCCAGCAGCCACATGCCCACCCAGCCACTTGCTCAATCCCCTCTCCCATAGAGAATCATATGGTTCCCATAAGACAGAGAGGAAATAGAAAGAAGGTAAGAAGAATGAAGTATTGTGATGAAGACAATTCAGTAAGCGAAACACTCAAGCAAAGCAAAACCGAGACCTGATTCATGACTTCCCTTTAGTAGGCTGGTGTCCACCCACTTCCTGGGAAGTAGGGCCTGAGCACATGTAACTTGTATTTGCAAAGACAATTGTAATAACCATAAATGTCCCCCATTCCTGCTCCTATACTTGAACTTTTATTGCTGAGCAAAATGCAATATAGTATCAAATATCAGTTTCGTCAGTTTGGGTCAATTGTGTCCTCTCCAGTTCCTCACATCTTAAAGGATAAGACTGCTTTTTGTGTCCAGCAGCAGCAGACGGTGCGTCTCTTCAAATAAACCATCCAAAGCTCATGGAACCCCTGGCAGCAAACAGTCAAATTTGATGAACATCTGCTGCTGGTGGCCGATGCCTGTCCCCCAAATAATGCAACACACCTTTCTTTCACCTGGTCTGCTCAGAGCTCTCCTTCACATGGTGACACGGCTCCTAGCCCTTGCCTTAAAATTCACCACTCATTCCAGGGTATATTACTCTTACGTCATGGCTCATGGAGCCACGTCATAATTCTGCGTGCATCCCCACTTCCCATTGTAAAAATGCTTGGCATCCAGAGGTGGCATGATGGTAAAGGTGGCCTGAGTGTTTCAGAAGCAAAGGTCTCTTAAAGGATAGCTACAAAAGCAGCTGTCATGGTATATTAATTATATGGTATATTTGTGAGCTATTTGAGATTCTTGTGGGAAAACTAACCCCCAAACTACTCATATGTCCATTTTTATAAATATATTGGTTCATCTAAGATAATATATTTTAAATTACATTGAAACATGTTATGAGATGCATGTAAGATAAAAACAGCTTTCTTCATAGAAGTGCTTTCTTCTCCCAAACCTATTAAAATTTCAGCTATCAAATGTTCTAAGTCCCTGAGGCAAAATCTGTAAGTCTTCCAATACATTATTTTAAATAAACAAATGGCTGTTGTACCTAATGGATTGATGTGTATATGAAATTCTTTGATTCTACTACGGCTCAGATGTGATTCTTAACTGTGCAGCATTATCTTGTTTTATTTCTTGTATGATGTAGTAAATAAATAGCATATGAAAAGTATCTAGAATTTTGTATCTGCTGTCCTTCAGATTCAGCACTGATCCTGCTCTGAAGAGCTTTCTCCATCTCCTCCTCCACTCATTAAGAGTAATAAATCTATCATATAATCATGACACTTTAAATTTGAAAGTCTAGATTGTCTGTTGTCTGTATACTGCATCTTCAGTTCTCCCACGCTACTTCCCCTCTCCTAGCATTTTCCAATAGCTTCACTGCCTTTTGTTTTCAGCATAGCAGCCTCTGTTGCTGCTTAATTTTAGCATGTCTGAATGCCAACTCTTATTCTTTTTCCTGAAGATGCTTTGGATGCTGGGTTTTCATTTGTCATGGTTTTACAGGATCTAAACTTCTTCAGTCAATACTCTAGATATATTTTTCCTCACCATTTCCTAGTACTGTCTCCTTTTACTTGCTTTCCCAATACTGTCTTTCTTTCACTTGCAGGGCTGATCCAAAAGTAATGCCTCCTATTTTATTATGTTGGCCCACAACATCAGAGGTGGATGTTGGTGGGATGGCTGTAGAGGTTGAACCTTACCACCAATATTCTGTTCCATTTTGTTACCTTATGCTTGCTGAACATTGATGGAGACCAGACAGTGGATGTAAGCACAGGGATGCTGTGGGTGGTGCGTTTCAGCAGTGGCAACAGAGACAGTGGGTCACCTCCACTGATGCAGATGTTTACAAGCAATGCATGCAGGCTCTTGTTAATGGCTGGCAAAAATGCACAGCTAATGGTGGTGAAGTATTTTGTAGCTGAGAGTATGCTCTATCAAATAACGTTATTGTGTATCTTTGTTGTTGTTTCCATGGAAATAAATAGGAGGCATTAGTTTCAGGCTACCCTTCGTATATCTGTTGTCTTCCCATTTTTTTCCGAACTTCACCTTCATGTCTTTCAACCCTACTTTCTGATGCCAGTTTTCTTTCTCCTATTGTCCACTCTCTACAACATGACATTATTTATTTAGCCCACATTTCTTCCTTCCTTGTGACTTTAAAAGGTCTTGGTTGGATTTAAAATTTGGCCAGGAGGAGGGCTTGCTATTGCCAATCTACAACCCCTGTGCGTAAATTGAAGGGATTAGTTATATTTTTTTCCCCTCTACATTAAAGCAGAGTTTGCTTCATATTACGGTCTGATCAATGATCAAAGATTTTTAAACATATTTCTCAGTTTTGCAAAGTCTAACAAGCAGTATTTTTTTTTCTTGGTGCTCATTTATAATTTTATGACAAATCATGTGGGAAATTACTGAAAAACAAAATAGAAAAAAATTAGACCAGGACTTGCTTGAATCTGATTACAGCAGGCAAGGAATTTTCCTCAAGAAAAATAATGAAGTTAATAACAGATGTTTTGGGCAAACAAGACCAGCATTTGCTTCTGTTTATATCTGATGTGCTCATTAAATATAGATTTAGGTTGCATGAGCTGTTCAGAAATTATAAAATATTCAGCTGGTACTCTAATGTGAATTTGTAGTCATGGGCCCCATGTGCGTAGTGGGATGTAGTATTACAATATTTGTCCTGAAGACCAAATAGGACATGTGATGATAGTTCTCATGCACCAAAATTCTCAAAATTGTCACTGGAATTTCATCCATAGCCTATGCCATTTTCACATGGGCAAAAGTCTGCCTGCGTGAACAAACACAAGGCAAAAACAAATGTAACAAATCCATGACTGATCGACGACACATAACTCTTTATTCCACTCAATAAACAATTGTGACAGCTACCTACCATGCTGCCTAAACTCAATCTGTTGTCAGTATGATTCCTTGTAAGACTTTATGTAGAACAATAATTTCAGTAACATTTCCTGAAGAGCTGCAAGTTTTTGTGAATATCAAAATTCTTTCACTCTAAAGACAGAATAGTTTAGTCAAGTGGTACATACTCCTGTTATGCTGATTTCAGCTTGCTTTTGGCTTATTTGAAGAAAAAAGCTTATTTTGCCTTCTCTGGCTATCACAATCCAGCCAAATGATTGTGTAAGCGGGTGACAAAAGACTCGAGGACATTGGCTTGGCTGAAATGTATAAGCAGTGGCTCAAGCTGTAAGGAGACTGGGGACAAGGAAATGAGGCAACATTACTGGGCAGGGTTAGGTTCCTGCTATTTGGAAGATGAGATCCATAATGAGTTTCTCTAGGGATGACTGGATGAACTGAAGGAAAGGAGCCAAAGAGAGGTGTTGAAGTTTGGTGTTCTTTACATGCTGGATAAGTTGAATGTCGCACTTAAATTTCATTTGGACAGGCAGAGCAACACAGATGCCAGAGAAGGCCCTGATGGGAGGAGTAGACAATAATCTCAATTTATACTGATGAAAACATAAACAGGAATGTTAGTTATATGGAAAGCCAGAGAAAAGGTGGAGTCCAGGCCGTTTCTTAGTAGAAGCATCCCCAAAGCTGATTGTGTCTTACAATAAGTATCTGTCTAGAACCCACATTTTCTTCTCCTTTCCACAGTAATAGTACATATCCAGCCAACTGTCAGTATAATGACAACTACAACTAGTTAGAGGCTTTGAGAAAGGAATAGGCACTCTTTTGCTGGGTTAAATTCAAACTGATGGTGAGTCTTCCAGGAAGACATATCAGAGATGGACTTGGTGTTGTCAATCCTGCGCATTCAAATGTACTTGTAGGACAGGTACAAGGAATACTTTTTATTTGCTCTTTCTTTTGACATCTCTACTTCTGGTTTACTCTTTTCCCAGTTGTATTTTCAAGATTCTATCTGCAGTTATTATTTTGAATAATCTAATCTTTCACTTCCAAAAAAAAAAAAAAGTTATTCTGAGATGTTAATGCAATCCTAGTCTTACAAAACTACAATGTTGAGAAGTTTGTAGTAAAAGTATCTGGTTGTAAATTTCCTTACACCTTGGATTCTACAGAAATAATGAATTTGAAATTTAAGTATAATTATGTAGCTAACTAAGGGCATACTTAGAACACCCACATATCTCTTTTAATACTGTCCAAACAGTTTGGAGATATATTTAGATACATACGTTCTATCTTTTTTAATAGGACTGAATAGTTTTAAATGCAAACTAGTCTACTGAAGCTGCTGGTTAATGTGCTTCTGTCATGTTCAACATTTCAGGGATCATATTTCAAAGAGAGTTTATTTTTAAATTGCATTTTAGTCTCTGATACAGTGTCTGAAGTTGGGAAAAATCAGCAAATGGAGCTAAGTAAATGCAATCACTTTTATCCTGTCAGTATTAATTTTCCACGTAATATTTGGAATGATTTTATGTTCTGTTTAAATGAAATACTCTCAGTTCTCTCAGTGAAAAGATAGAATCATAGAATGGCTTGGGTTGGAAGGGACCTTAAAGATCATCTAGTTCCAGCCCCTGTGCCATGGGCAGGGTTGTCACCCACCAGATCAGGCTGCCCAGGGCCCCATCCAACCTGGCCTTGAACACTTCCAGGAAGGGGGCATCCACAACTTCTCTGGGCAACCTGTTCCTGTGCCTCACCACCCTCTGAATAAAGAACTTCTTCCTAACACCTAACCTAAATTTCCCTTCTTTTACTTTAAAAGCTATTCCCCCTTGTCCTATCATTATCAGACTGTGTAAAAAGTCAGTCCCTCTCCTGTTTATAAGCTCCCTTCAGGTACTGGAAGGCTGCAATGAGGTCTCCCCAGAGCCTTCTCTTCTTCAGGCTGAATGAGCTCAGCTACCTCAACCTTCCTTCGTAAGAGAGATTCTCTAGCCCTCTGATAATCTTCGTGGCCCTCCTCTGGACATACTCCAACAGCTCTATGTCTTTTTTGTGCTAGGGGCCTCAGGCCTGGATGCAGTACTCTAGATCGGGCCTTACAAACGCAGAGTAGAGAGTGACAGTCACCTCCCTTTCCCTGCTGGCCACCCCTCTTTTGATGCAGCCCAGGATACACTTAGTCTTCTGGACTGCAGGTTTACACTGTTTGCTTATGTCCAGATTTTTCTCCACCAGGACTTCCAAGTCCTTCTCTGATCTTCCCAGGCACAGACATGAGGCTAACTGGCCTGTAGTTCTCTGGGTCTTCCTTTCTCACTTTCCTAAAAATGGGAGTGATGTTTCCCTTCTTCCAGTCACCAGAGACTTCACCTGACAGCAATAGCTTTTCAAATATGATGGAGAGCGTCTTGCGACCACGTCAGACTGTTCCTTCAGGACCCTGGAATGCATGTTTTCCAGCCCCATAGACTTGTACACATTCAACTGCATGAGGCGGTCTCAGACTTTCTCTGCTCTTACAGTGGGAGGGATTTTGCTCTCTGACCCCTGTCTAGAAGTTCAGGGACATAAGAGGTGTTGGAAGCCTGACTACCAGTGAAAAGATCAAGGCAAAGAACTCATTGTGTGCCTCAGCCTTTTCCTTGTCTGTTGAAGGCAGTTTTCCCTTCTCATTTATCAGAGGGGGGGTATGCTTTCCTTTGCCTGACTCTTCAGACTAATCTATCTCAAGCAACTCTTCTTGTTATTTTTCACATCCCTCATCAAGTTCAGTTCTGTCTGTGCTTTGGCTTTCCTGATCCCATCTCTGCATGTCCAGGCAGCGTCCCTGTATTCTTCCCAGGCCACGTATCCCTGCTTCCACTGCCTGTACATATTCCTCTTTTCCATCAGTTTGACCAGCAGGTCCTTGCTCAGCCATGCTGGTTTTCTGCCTCCTCTGCTAAATTTCTTATGCTGAGGGATGGAGAGCTCTTGTGCTCTCAGAAAGGTGTCCTTAAAGAGCAGCCAGCTCTGTTTTATTCCTATGCCCCTAAGGATAGTTTCCCAAAGGATTTCATCCAACAGTTCCTTAAACAGACAGAAGTTTGCTCTCCTGAAGATCAGGGTCCTGACTCGACACTTTGCCAGGCCCGTGTCCCTCAAGATCACAAACTTGACCAGGGCATGGTCGCTGCAGGCTAGGCTGCCTCTGATCTTAATCTCTTTAATGATTTCCTCCACACTGGTGAGCACGAAGTTCAGTAATGCTTCACCTTTGGTTGTTCTGGTTTCAGCCGGCAGGCCTGGAAACCCCACACAGCCTTTNTATCAGCCATGTTTTCTTTCTAGAACCAAAACACAGCTTTGTAGCAGACACTGAGAGAAAGTTTCAGTTAGAAACTAAGACATCTGTCTAATACCTTGACCAGGTAACATGGCTTTTGAATATGCACATGGCCTGCTTTACCTGTGTACTACTAGTGCCTGCTTGCTGTAGAGTCGTATTTGAGCATAAAGCTGATGCTGTATTTGGGCAGATTTTTACTTCTAGTTCCTCCACAGTGAAGGCTGGAGAGGCAATATTTGCTAGTTGTTATCCTGCAAATCATTGCTAAACTAACTTCAATTTTGAAATTGGAAATGGGAAGTGTTGTTGTCTCTTTTTTACTTGCAAGACAGATTAATATAGAAGCTTGTTCTAGAAGCTAGTTCAATAAAATAGTTGGATTGAATTACAAAAATGTCAGTGACTTGAATTCTTTTGAAAAATAAAAAGAATTAGATTATGCATACTATAATTTCCATGGCTAAGGCTAGCATAATCGTCTCAATTCAGTACAATGTTCGTACAGTTTAGCCAGTCTTCATCATGGTATAACTGTGTCATGCTTGGAGATTGTTTTATATTCTTCAATTGAAAGAGGAAAGCAATGAAGCTTCACTTTTTTTTGTGTGCACTAAATAAAATGAGGCTGTAAGAAGAGAAATAGCAGCAGACAGATTTTGCTTCTGTGTTTAATCAATAAGCACAAGGAGGCCAATTTAACAATAAGAAAAGTACACTAAACTTGTATGGTGTTCTTCTTGTGGAATCAGCAATTTACTGAGTAATGCTATGGTGTGACTCCCAAAGGCGCATTCATGGGGAAGCTGCTTGGGCATTTCTTTGATCAAGCAGCCAGGGCAGCTCTTTCAGCCAGCATCTCAGGCTTGTCCAAATCATTTTTAGTGTAAAATGGACAGCATGTCTAACAGGGATGGAGATCTTGTTTGAGAGCATGATAAATGTCTCTAAGATTCATTTGTTGTATCTGTAGAAAAGAAACAATTCAAACTTGATGTTAGGGCACTGTGAAATGAACGACATTGCCATTCTCCACAGGGTGGCTACAGGGAAGGATACTGTTTACACAAGCATATTTATGTATTATCTCTTCTTCTGCTGCTGGTAGCATTTTCTGATGAGAAATTTTCTTTCTCTTTTTGCCATTGCATAATTTATATGGCCTTAAGAACCAGAGTTTTTCTCTACACCCTGTGTCCTGTTTTACATTGAAGAACACCTTTCCTTATAATCCATTTTTATGAGGGAGGTCAAACCCTGGAAGAGAGCTTCAGAGAGGCTATGGGATTTCCATCCCTGGAGTTTTTACAAACCCAGCAGGACAATGCCCTGAGTGACCATATCTAATTTTGAAGTTAGCCTTGCTCTGAGCAGGAAGTTGAACTAGGTGACCTTAAAAGGTCCCTTCCAACGTAAATTTTTCTGTATTTCTGTGGTTATTGGAACTGAGCTGTATTTTTTCAAGGTAATTATAAAGGTAATGTTAAATAGAGCTGAGACTGATTTGTTTGGGCAATGGTGTGATAGGAGTTTATCATTAATTTATAGAATAAGTTTTTCTGACTGTTCTTAACTACATAACCAAGGAATTCAACTTACATTCAGGTAGGGGGGTGAGATGACTAAAACCAGCATGAATAAAGATTATGAAGGAGGAACAGCTGTCTCTAGTGCTGGAAGTCTTTGCCACGCAGCATTTGTTTCTTTTATTTTTTGCCAACACAGAGAAATTGGAAATGATGATAACTCTCCAGCTTAAATTTTGCTTACAACTCTTATGCATTAATATATTTTCACATTTCTATAAATTTGCAAGTATACAGTGTTGCTATCATTTAACTTTCAGATAACAGTTTATCAGCCTATTTAAAATACAGTTACTGAAATACTCTATTTGCATCTGTCCTTTCATAATGCCTTTAATATGTGGTTCACAAAGACGGTGTTGAATTGCAATTATGTAGAGCTGTCTCACGTTAAGACTTGCTCATTTTGTTGACTAGAAAAATGGTGGAGGAAATGAACTTTTAGTTACCCTTAGACATTTATCTACTGTTCCATAGGAGCACATATATACACAATTGCCTTCTTTTTATGAACCTAAAGGTCTCTATAGTTTCTTATCAACTAACAAGCAGAGAGAGTGTTTAAAAGATTGGTAAGAGTATTGATATTTTAGAAACTTTAGTTGAAGACAGCGTTTCCAAGCAGTTAAGATGAACCCTGGTTTTAGGAATCTGTGGTGTTGAAGTTAGCATTACACCTTTAAGCTTCGAAGCAGAAAGCTAGTCCTCTAGATGAGGTACCCCGTTGCCACTGTTGATGTCTGGTTTCTACAGAAGCTGTAAAACTGCTCGAGGCTGGACTTCCATAATTCACTGTAAGAGAGAAGTAGAGAAGTATTTCACAGAACCCCAGGGACTGTGCTTTATAGCAATCACTCCACACTGTGCGGCACACTGCTCCTTTGCACAATTTTTCCTTCTTTCACTGTTGGGACCATTTTGCACATTACTAGTATGGGAAGTGAAAGGAAGGTATGAGCTAGCAACTAAGCTAGATTGAGTATGTAGTCCCTGCATTTCTGGTCCTTTTCCAGAAACGCAGCTCAGTTAGTCATCCAGTAAATGGCATTGCTGAATTCATTTTGCCTAAGTCTGAAGATCACTTTGTTGTATTTTCCCATGAACTTAACTACTATAGGGGATCAAGAAGAGAGGAACAAAAAGGGATTGCCTGTATTATAAATACAAACGTGTTTGACAAGTTATATGAATCAGGTTTATCTAACTTAAAAATTGAAGACAGTAACAATATTTACTGATGTTAAAGATCACTGGAAGAATGCAAGAACAAAAGATTCTCCAAATGTACTTTGGGCAAGAAATAATGGAAGCAAGGGAGTCTGAGGTTAGCTATTGAGAAACACTTTTAAATCATAAAGATTGTGGAGCATTGAAATAGATTGCCCGCGGAGACTGCATTACTTCCATCTTTTGAAGGTTTTTAAGAATAGATAAGAAAAGTATCTGACAGGAATAGTTCATATATAGTTTATCTTGCTGTGGGGACTTAAATGACCTCTTAAGATCCATTCCAGCTCTCTTCTGTTTCTTTGTAAACAGGGTGGATTTCACTGACTTCTTAAGGTGCTTGCTGAAAATCAAATTTTCTACATTATCTCTGTTGCCAGTTCTACACAACCAAAATACCTTATGTTCAAAAATGCTATGGATTATGCATTATGTTTGATCATATTGTGTTTAGTCATTATGTTTGGTGTTGGATAGATAACACTAATTTTTTCCCAATGCTGACGGTCAAGGACTTGGATGCAGGGAATATATGATTTAATATGTCCCAAGAATAGAAAGGAATGGACTGTTTTTGTCAAAGGAAATTTGCAACAGGAAAAGTTACAGAAAAAAATCCACGTACCAATGAGTTTGATTTTGATGAAAATTCCTTCAGAGAAATATAATAGGATAATTAATGGCAGTTCAGTTCAAGCAAAGATTCATTTTACTTCCAAGCTTTACATTTGTAATTGTAATGGAGTACCTTGTATTTATGCTACAAGCAGAATAATTGAGAAATTACAAGCGCAAGCTAGTGAATGTGAACAAAGATTATTTTAAGCTCTATTGTTTATTTTATTGTTTTTCACCTATTTACCACATTATTAAGGAAGCATTCATTTAGACATTAAATGTTCGGGTTTTTTTTACTGGCACATTAAAATGACTACCCTGCAACCTTTTTCTGTGTCTCATTAGTGTTGCTACGCCCCTAAACCTGATTCAAAACATTATTACTTGGGCCTGTCAGATTGTGGGTTGTATTCAGAAACAAAGCAAATAGCTAAATTGCTTCATTACAACACAGATTGCTTTTGCCAGCTTGAACTAACTTAAATAGTGTGGCCAACAGGAGCAGGGAGGTGATCATCCCCCTGTACTCAGCTCTGGTGAGGCCGCACCTCGAGTACTGTGCTCAGTTTTGGGCCCCTCACTATAAGAAAGGCATCAAGGCCCTGGAATGTATCCAGAGAAGGGCAACAAAACTGGTGAGGGGTCTGGAGCACAAGTCTTATGAGGAGCGGCTGAGGGAGCTGGGATTGTTTAGTCTGGAGAAGAGGAGGCTCAGAGGAGACCTTATTGCACTCTACAACTTCCTGAAGGGAGGTTGTGGTGAGGAGGGGGTCGGCCTCTTCTCCCAGATAACTGATGATGGGACTCAAGGAAATAGCCACAAGTGATGCCGGAGTAGATTCAGGTTAAGTATAAGGAGAAACTTCTCTGAAATTGTGGTCAGGCACTGGAATGGCCTGCCCAGGGAGGTGGTGGAGTCGCCGTCCCTGGCGCTGCTCAAGAAGCGTCTGGATGAGCTGCTACGAGATATGATTTAGTAGCTTAGCAGGTAGAAATGGTGATAGGAGAATGGTTGGACTAGATGATCTTGTAGGTCCTTTCCAACCTTGTGTTTCTATGACTCTATAACGAGCTAACAGGAACACTCTGACTTTTGGTTTGCTGAGGCATCCTTATAGTACAAATTTCCCAGAGGTAAGTGAATATAAAAATATCATTAATAACCACTGTGTTCTCTGAATCTGCTGCTGTGCAGGAACAGAATCATGAAGTATTAAGTAATGTAATGGGTTTAAGACAATTCAGAAAGATTTGAATTAATCTCTTTTCACATATTTAGCAAAAACAATTAGTTTTTACCGTGATAACTAAATAATTATAATCTGTTAGAATAATCAAAAGAAAAAACAACAGTTCATTGTAAATAATATTTTAAAATAAAAATACCTGCTAAAATTACTAGAGAGAATTAAATAAAAACAAAGCAATGAATAATGAAATAACTTTGAGGAGATCATTGATTTAGGTGACAAATGCCAGGAGATGGATTAGATGAAGACAGCTTAGTTCTTTGCATCTGAGATGAGAATATTGTTTTCAGAAAATGCTGAGAAAATAGAGAGTGCTGTTACTGAAGTACAGTGTGATGTATATTCAGATATACATATATATATATATAAGTCACTATATCAGTGCACGGGTTTAGAACATGAAAAGATGTGTTGTGTTAAATTTATAATATAACAATTGCAGGTGAAATTCAAGTTCAGCAGAAATTTTTCTTAAGAGAATGAGGATACTTGAAGTCAGTCAGGCCAGGGCAACCTGGGCAGTCAGACTGAAGCAGAAATGTGGGAATGCATTGCTGAAGGTCCCATTTTTGCAAGAGCAGAACAACTTCCCTTATTGCCCAACTCTGGAAGGACCATTTGTGGCC
This sequence comes from Penelope pileata, assembly GCA_013396635.1. Taxonomy (NCBI): domain Eukaryota; kingdom Metazoa; phylum Chordata; class Aves; order Galliformes; family Cracidae; genus Penelope; species Penelope pileata. Next base: position 8,064,366 of record WBMW01000972.1, read on the forward strand.
CCTGAGCAGGGCACAGCATGTCTGGAGCTGCATTGCTTGTCACTGCAGCATGCAGGGAGTCAAAGGAGATTTATTTATTTGTTAAGTACTGCATGAAGTTGTCCTTCCAATGTCTCAGCTGCCACCTTTCTTGTAGCCGTTAAATTGTGGTACAGGCTCTGGCGTAGACACAATAATTCCATCATGCGCTGTCTAATCAGCTGATGGGTGGCTAGACATTAATTAATGTTGCTATAAGTAGTAGGGGGAAAAGGATCAGAAGGGGGTAATCAAGTATCAAAACACAGTTTATCAGTAGCTGTGTATGTTTGCTTTCCTAAGTTAAATTAAAACTGAGTGTAATTACATTATTAAATTACAAGGCTGCTCCAAAAGTAATGCCTCCTATTTTATGATGTTGGCCTGAACATCTGTCAGAGGCAGATGTTCGTGGTATGACAGTAGAGATCGAACCTTCCCACCAATATTCTGTTCTGTTTTGTTGCTGTGTGACAGATGGCAGCAGAAGGGTAGTCTGACCAAATGGCATCTGACATGGAAGTGTGGATGGAGCAAAGGTGTGGAATTTAATTAGAAATGCAAGAAGAAAGCACCATCTGATAGAGTTAGGGCTAGAATTAGGGCTAAAATTCAAATTATCATCTGATGTCTGAAGCTTCAGTGCTCTCAGAAGATAAAAAGGGAAAAAAAAAAGGCATCTACTGGCATTCATTGATGCTTGCTGAATGTTTATGGAGACGGAACAATGGATGTGAGCACAGTGAGGCGGTGGGGGATGTGTTTCAGAAGTGCTGACAGCAACAGCAGTTTGCCTTTGCTGGTGCAGGTTTTTACAAGCATGACGCAGGCTCTTGTTCGTTGCTGGAGAAATGCATAGCTAATGGTGGTGACTATGTTGAAAAGTAGTGTTTTGTAGCTGAGAATTTGCTCTATCAACTAGTGTTATTGTGCTCTTTGTATCTGTTGTAGTTTCCATGGAAATAAATAGGAGGCATTACTTTCAGAGTAACCTATGTACAAGGGAAAAAGGGAATGTTTTGCTTGTTTTTTTTTGTTGTTGTTGTTCAGTGTTCACTTCGCTCCATATTTCTCAGAGTTCTGATCACAATTTGTGGGGAAAACAAGCAGTATTTTCATTGGTATTGGCATTGTAATGAAATAACCTTTGGAATTCCCAAATAATAAAGACCCATGCTGTAGTGACAACACACATCTGAGGGTCTCTGGGTGGTGAAGAGGTGAAAGCTGACCAGCACATGCTATTGCCTCTCTGTGAGCAGCAAGTGTGGGAAATGCCTGAGCTGTGCTTCCAGAAATGGAGAGCCTGGCAGTGTCTGAAGGCTAAGCTTCCTTATGAAATCTCATTTTGGGCTAAGAGAAGCATTGGACATTTTTGATAACATTCTAAAGTCAGCAGTAGGCAAAGAACAGGTTCACGTGTCTTTTTTTTGGGTACATATGTATATATTATACTTTATTTTGTTATAATAGCACTTTTTGTTCAGCAAATAGAAATACAGTAGCTTTTCTTTTTTTTTTTTTTAATAGTTTTCTAAAGACTAGCAAAGCTCGTTCTTTTAGTCTGACAGAATTTTAAGAATTTTTCCTTACAAAATGGGAGTTTGACCTTTTAGTTTGTATGTTCTTATGTAAATGCTTTTTAATACACAGCATATTGACATAAGAGAGACTGACTTCTGAAATCTTTCCTATTAGCTCAGTTAAGATATTTGACTTCAGCTCATTGAATTAGAACTTTAGAATGATAAAATACTTGAAGGAGAAAAAGATATTAGATCGTAAAATCTATTTTTCTGCTGACTTTCAATCAGATAGGTAGGTATATCTGATATTAAGATGTTGCTCAACATGATCTTAGCCAAAGAGTTTGAACTTCATAGCAATTCAGCTCAGCTTTCAGGTGGATATTAATGCATCATAGTGTCCATTTGTAATAATACTATTATGGGTAACTTTCTGAATCAGAGATCACAGAATCACAGAATTGCAGGGGTTGGAAGGGACCTCGAGAGATCATCGAGTCCAGCCCCCCTGCCAAAGCAGGTTCCCTACTGCAGGTTGCACAGGCAGGCGTCCAGGCGGGTCTTGAATATCTCCAGGGAAGGAGACTCCACAACCTCCCTGGGCAGCCTGTTCCAGTGCTCCGTCACCCGCACCGTGACGAAGTTCTTCCGCATGTTGGTGCGGAACTTCCTGTGCTCCAGCTTAAGGCCATTGCCCCTTGTCCTGTCCCCACTGACCACCGAAAAGAGGTTCCCCACCTCCATTTGCCTCCCACAACTAAGATACTTATGAACATGGATCAGGTCCCCCCTCAGCCTTCTTTTCTCAAGGCTGAACAGGGAGATAGGTGTCTTTCAAGTTGTTTTATTTTAATTACATTCTGAGAGAATATTGTTGTATCGTGCGTGAAAATGAAAAGGTCATTTGAGAAGACAGATGCCCTTTTCAGGTTTGATTTCCTTGTCCAGATTTACAAAACATAAATTTACAAAACATAAAATTAATGTTTATGCAAAATAATTAAGGCAAAAGCACAATTACAGTGTGGTAATGAGAAAAACAGAAGGGAAAGTGCATTTACAGAATTAGGTAAAATAAGAGCTCTGGACCTCTGGTTTACGTAACACACATGGGGTACGTGGGGGCTGTGATCAACGCATTTAAATAAAATGTAACGTCTGGCTGATTGCCAAGCAGTTCATTGGGCAGGTGCATGATTATTTTAGCACTGCAGTTATGTCAGGTTTTATTGTTTTTGTATGCCCCATTTAATTATCAAACAGGAACGTTTGTGAGGACTTTAAGTAATTTAACTTTTGGAGAGAACAATGGATTTTAGGAGTTCGTAGGTTCTGATCATTTTTACTCTGCAGTATAACTGCAGTGTCACTACTGTATAGTGTTCCTAAACAACAAAATAAATAAGTAAAGAAAATTAAAAAAAAAAAAATCAGTCTCTTTGTGGGTATAGCTGTAAGAAATCCTTTTAAAAAAAAATGTAAACGGGGATTTTTGTGCGCCTGCATATCTGTGCAGGCCCACAGTAACACATCTCTCGCTGACCTTCCCAGAAAGCAGAGTTGTGCCACAAGCTGTGCCTGAGCTTGTGTATGGTCTCGTTGTCTTCTATGTTAAGAAGGCATGATTGTTTCTGATGCAGAGTGGCAGAATTTTGCCACTAGAAATGAAACCAGTATCATCTCCTCTTTGCTTGCTGAGGTATTCCCTTTGACATTGATCTTTGTGCTTAGCTGCAGCAGGAAAATGGTACAGGCCAGGGAAGGAAATGTCCCTCAACTGCTGTCGAGCAAACCTGGACCTGTGGTATGCGTTAAATAGTTGAGTTCAGAGCTGAGGTTCTCTATTTCACCCCCCTAGGTGGTGTTGACCTGGGGGCCTTGCTGAACTATAAGTGTCCGAAAAGCAGCAGGGGAGGGAGAAGGAGCAGCAGCTCCGTCAGTGGCACATCAAATAAAGGAGTCTGTCTTCCCATGCTCACTTCCATGTAAAAAAAATGGAGCCAAATCTGCCTTAGTTGAATTTTTTTGTGGGGGTCTATTGATGCATTTCAGATTGCCTGATGAATACAAAAAGACTGAAAATAAGTAATTTTTCTGGGCTTTTACTTTCCTTCTGCCAGCACTGACCACTCCATCTCCAGTCTCAGCCGTAACAGCCAGATATCTTACCAAACTGAGCTGTCAGAATTGCACTTTTTTTTTTTTCCAATTTCAGTGGATTGCGTAAGACCAAACAGTTTTAGATAATTTCTGAAATAGGAAAGCATCAAAGATTGGCTTGAGCACCACATTTCCCTGATCCTTATCCTACCTCTTGCATTATCCTTTCTAAACTGTGCATCGTGCAGCTGGCAGCTTGCAAGATCAGGGGAATATCATGGATGGGATGTGAGTGCCATAGAGACCGTTACAGGGAGAAAGGAGCTGGAGATGTTGCCTCAATTCAGATCCCCTTCACGAGGGCCTGGAGAAAAACCTCTAACAGTAGTGCTGTGGTAGAAGTCTGGCAAGCAGCTCTGTTTCAGGATGCTTTGTCTGATAATGAAGGAATTTTTTTAAGGTTGTTTGAATGTTTGATTTAATGCATTATTTTATTAAATAATGCTGCTCTTTAGCAGCAATTTGACTTCAAAACAGGACTGGCTGCTAATGAATAATATAAGATAGGGAAAAAAGTGAGCAGACCAGAAGTAAATACTTCTATTTAAATCTGTTTGAAAGTCAATGTCAGTGGTCTAATCTGAACTGGAGAGCACAGAAATCTCTTGAGCTGTACTGGTGGCTTTCAGCACAAACGTCAGTCAGCCTACGAAGTAAACTGGTTCCACAAGATTTTTGTTACTTTGAATTGTATCTGATTTCAAACTCTGTTATTCATTTCTTGTAAGGCTTCATAAGGTCCAAACCAGAGGATGTATTTGGAACTGGGAATTGAAATGTAATGCCTTTTCTTTGAAAAATGGAGCAAGACTGAGAGTGATATCTCTTCAATTTTAATACGAAAGCTCTTCTTCTAGGTTGGATCTTCAGGATGTATATTTCCTGAGCACTTTGAATGAAAGGTATTTTTTTAAAACTAATTTTCAGAGACTTTTAGCAGCTATATCTGTAATAACAGTAAGAAATGACTTGGAAAACTGCTGTGAAAACCAAAAACCAGGTCTTTAGGCGTTTAGCCTGGTTCAGTGAACTACAGATCGCTTTCTACAGCTCACACCTGCTGAAAGCTGCAGAGAGAGAAAAATGGCAAAAAAAAATCAGCAGTGTGAGAGTTTTGTTGAAAGATTTGACTTGTCTTTGTCCTCAGTAACATAAACCTTAGTTCACTTGTATTAATTTCTTTGTCTGCCTTCCAATCTTTTTCTCAGTATATGTATGTTCATGTTTAACCATATTATTCTGATTTATTGATCACTTGCAGTTAGTTTAATTCATGTCTGTCCTTCACTGTTAGAGTAAAGGTTGCCTTCTGTTCCCAGGACTATCAGTGATGTTAACAGGTTGTCGTTTACTGTTCTACCTTACACTTTTGTTTTAGAATACGCTTTGTTTGCGTAATAGTGAAGGGACAAAGGACTGAGTACTGACTTCTTGCTGAGAGCCTATACTTCATTGTGATTAAATGGGAAAATCCTTTTTATAGATATTTTAATAGAATGTAAAATCCATAGTAACAGTATGCAAATGCATTGTGGTTCAGCTGGGGTTTTGTGACTGACTTTACAAATACAGCACTATTAGAAAGACAGTCAGTTGAAATTCAGATTTGCTGAACTCTGCATTTTTTTAGGCGCAAAGCATTTAAATAGAATAGGGTTCTTGAGAAGGAATACATTTGTGTGGTAAAAAAGAATGAGAGGTATAAATAAGATAACGTATTATTTATTCTCATAAATCATTTATACTCATGGGGAAGGGGTTTATGGAATCATCTGAGTGTCTACAGAAACAAAAGAGCAGCGTATAGGCAGTGAGACTCACTGCTCCTGGGACACTTCTACGCAACAATTTCAAGAGAGTTCAATAAGAGGGGCTTTTTTACACTCATCTTAGTATAATCCCTGCTGTCTGGGAGGGAAGCAGTCCAGGGAAAAAGCAGATAAATCTGAACATTAGGTAGTGAAGTGGGGAGTAAGTTAATGCTTTTATCCAATTTATATGCCATAACCAGATCCAAACTGTCTAGCATATTTTCCAGAGTAGCGTACTAATGCCTCTTTAAAATCCATTCAGAAATCTAGTTGGAGGCAAATGAGGCATAAGAAAAGATGGCAGGCTCTACAACCAGCAAGTGTGCTGAATAGATATTGCATGGTTTGTATGAATTTGAAAGAAGAATAAGAATGGGAATTGAATAATCAGAGAGTCTATGTTGTGGTACTTGTGTGTGATGCGCAGTCTGTTTTCCTCAGGTGGAGCCCCTTAACCCCCATCCAAAATAGATGGAGCTTTTCTTTGTGAATAGCCTGGCTGTTCCCCCAGGGGAAGAGGAATGCTATTTGTCAGAGTGGCAAAATCTAGTTCTTTGAATCCAAACCAGTGACATATCTTGTTTACGTTATCGCTGCATCCTTTGTAATTGATTTGAAAGTTCAGCTGTTGCAGAAAAGTGACAAATGGTTGGTGCCCACTATCTGCAGAAGCTATCTGGGAGCTTTTGTGAAGGCTGGTGAGGCTGTTGCTGGTAAAGATGTAATCTCATGAATGGCAGAGCAATTGCAATCTGAGAGGCAGAATGGAGATCTTAATTTTTTTTTAAAAGTAGAAGAAATGTTGCAGAGTGCCTGATGAAATCAATAAACCCATTATTTACTACGCATGGAAAAAAGTAAGATGCTGACCTTTGTGTTTGGCTGTGGTTTTGCCAAAGAATTTTCAAGCCAACACTGATTTCTCTTTTTTTTTTTGGGAGGGTGGTGTTTCTCAAGAGATGTCTGAAATTAAATGTATTGGATCATTCCTCCTTACTGCCCTCTTACAGCAGTTTAACTGGATCTTTGAGAAATAACATTTATGCAGGCAATATTTTATACATCTAAAAACAAAGTGAAAAAAACAGTCCTTGAATTATTAAAATAATGGAGATGGCCTGAGTTTAGCTGCTTTTGACATGCAACAGCAGAGCGGAAGCACAGTCTTAATTTGTTTAACCAAAGTAGCTTCAGTATTAAAAGGATGTGAAAAAATAAAATCTATCTATTGTTGGCAAAACACATTCTCGCAGATGAAGAAGAGATTATGGAGTGGTGTATTCGAATAATTCTCTCAAAATAGTAAGAAAGCAGGGTTAAGAAAGAAACATGAGATTTAAAAAAAAAAAAAAAAAACACAGCACAGAAATAAAGGCACCACTGGAGTGAGTGCTCTCTACAAAACAGAGCTGCTTTGAATGCATGCAGAGAGAACCCAGAAAATGGCCTACAGCTGCCAAGCTGCTGTTTTGAAATGTTTCTGGTAGGCTCCTGGCTAGAGTTTTTTGCCTAGTTCCTAGCAGATTTGGTTGAGAGATACTCAAAACCTGGTGAAGTTGCAGGTGGGATCAGTGGCCTTCTGCAGCCTGGTCTCTGTTAACAGGCATCACTGAACGTGGAAGGTCAGAGTCAGTCCTGTGGGGAAGCAGTGGGCATCAGTCCAGTTCAAGTGAGCTTTAAACACTTCTAAACCGTGCTCAGAGCTCTCCTATAGCTTACTACTTTCTGTTGAAATTACATGCTGCTCTGCACCTGTGGCACTAGGATAATCGGGTAAATTAATATCTCACTAGATATTTAGAATTAGACATTAACTCTGAAAACTTCCAAAGCATTATGTAATTACGATTGCTATTGAAGATGACACGAGTTTGCATGCAATTCCGAAAGCCTACTGTGGATTTCTGTGGTGTGTCGATTGTCATGGAAGTGAGACTTTCAAACAAAATATAGGCTGAACACTGTTTTAAATCTATCTTCAAACGCACCTCACAGGTCTTTCCATAGAGGTGTGTTGTGCTTCTGGTTCCATTAACTGGTGTTACTTAAAATTGCGTTCACACAAAAACTGAAATGCCACACATTCCAAACTAATATCATGGATTTTTCTGCATCTTAAAATAGATAATTGAAAATTATATATATTTTTAAATAATCTTATTTAAAAATAAAGCTCTCCTCTGTGTAAAACTAAATTAGATAGATCTTTCTACCAGTATAGGGCAAAGAGGAGGCATGTTTTATTCATGTAGCAAGCTGTTATTTTGTACTGATGCAAATAAGGGAACATGTGAACTAACAGCTGCTCTCAAACAGATTGCTGCACGTCACAATCTGCTAAGGGAGCACAGCTGGAGAAATCTTCAGAACGTTTTTAACTGTAAATCAAACACAAACTAGGAAGGCATTAAGTACTGTACATATAATAGCATTGATGTTTACAAAGGGCTTCCCCATGCTTTACATGGGGACTTCTGTTTCTAGGCTGCCATCAATAAAATATCCAGTCAAACCCTATTTTCCAAGGAATTCATTCCTCTGTCAAGCAGTTCACTGTCGGTGCTGTGCAGATGTTTTAGCAGGGTGTTCAGGCTTACATATTTTCATCTAGAATGTGAAAATCATTCTGACTTGAACTTGCATTGTGTGCTTCTTTTGAATAAGACTTTGGTCTAGGAAGCCAACAGGCACTCAAATCTTTGTATGAACGGTAGGAGAAGCTGTCTCTGACTCAGAGGTGAAGTCAAATTTGTCAAGCAGCTTTTCTGGTTGTTTTGTTTGAGAGGACAACTTCTTTCCCTCAGTGCAAAGTTCACTCCCTTGAGGCAAGCCACGCAAGCAGGCTGTTTCTAAAGGGATGAGGAAGAGCTGCACCTTAGGCATTCATAAAGTTAGAAGTGCTGTCTTTTGCCTAAACAAAACAAGTAAAATTACTCAGTTGCATCATAGTTAAATTGGGAAATGCAAAGGTGTAGTGTCTATCTTAGTATTTTCTGCCTCAAGCAAATCATTTATTGTTTTCACCAGAGGTAAAACTCCAGAGCTTACTGTTTTGACCTAGGCCACATATTGCCATCTTGATACATGTTGCCATATTTTGACTGGCAGGTGCTAGTTGGTGAGCTGAGCTAAGAGCCACAGCGGGAAACGCTGAAAAAGGAGGCATCTGAGGTGGTCAGTTAAACCTGTAAACTGCAGGGGCCATTAGGCTAGTAGATAAAAGTGAAAGCAGAATATTATGCCTTTGTGCTCTGGAGATTTAATGAATGAATGTTCGTAGAGTTGCTGAAGGCAGAACAGATATAAGTGTACAGCCATATCAATCCTTTAAAAAGCATTTTGCTGTTTCTCTGAGGTGGAGACTTGGTGTTTCACCACAGAAGCAGAGCACAGATCTATTTGCATGCAAGATAAGATATAGAAGAAATGTAACTTGATATATTTGAAGTGTTTTAAAGCATTGCATTGTTTAGAGCTAAGAGCTCCATGGCAGGTAATTGCTTATGCATAAATATTTACATTGCTTTTCAGCAACAGTTAAGACTTTTGACTGGAAGAAAATTAGCTAGTGCTCTTAAAGATTTACCTTTAACTGTAGTGGGTTTTTTGTTTGTTTGTTTTTTCCTTAATATATCAAGGAAAGTTTGGTTCTTCATAACTTCAGACGCTTGTTTTCCCTTTATAGAACAGGGTCGTAAGTGACTGTAAGTGCTGAAAGGGCCTGATTCAGCAGAACATCTTTACAGGTACACGGACGTTTGCAGAATCAGGAATACTGCATAGAGAACTGCAATTCTATTTGCTACATGCACTATTCTCCAGAAGTGGCTTCTGTAGATTACCGCTTGTAGCTTAACAGTATTCCTGGCATTTCAACAAGAGCGGAAACCTGTTTGCAATTAAAAAATTCCAGTAATAATTCAGAAAATGATTATCTGAAGTCAGTGCCTGATGCTTAGGTTCCTTTTCTGTCCCTTGAGCCAGAATTTTTTTTCTTTCCACGTTAAGCTGTGAAACAATTGCATTTGCTCTTTGCAGTTCTATTAGTGGCCACAGTGGCATAGAATTCATTCACTGCTTCATCCTTCAATTGTTTTGGTATGTTTTAATTAGCTATAAATGACATTTATTTATATTCATGCCTTACAGATTCCTTCTATGCTTCCAGGTTAGGTGGAGAGATTCAACATTCTTCTTTTCAATCGCAGTAGTTGACAACAGCTCTGTTAGGTGACGTATTCTGAAACGTAGTTTTTAGAGAAGTGAGATCTGTCAAGAAATTTTGCAAGTGAAGAAAGATTCATTAATGGAATGAAAATTAAAATGTCTTTTGTTGAGAAGGAGAGTGCTTTTTCTGGGTGTCTTTGATTTGTTATTAGAGTCTGTGCTTTTTCTGACTTTAGCTTATAATGAAAATTTTGTTTTTATTGCTTAAATACTGCTGTCTTTTCCTTTTTTATAAAAAAAAAAAAAGTATGGCTGTAATGAAACATTCACTACAGACCTGATGATAAATTCCTTTTTTTGGAGGCACTACAACTTAATTTTTTTATTTTACTATTCCATGCTTTTATCTACAGGAAAAACAATCTGATCCATAATATTTCATATTTGAATATTAATTCCTGAATAAGAGACTAGTTTTGTTATTGAAGAGAACAGTTGAAGCATAGAAATAAGAAAATCAGAAGGACCGTAACAATGGAAAAAGATTAGCAGTTTTTGTAGTTGCATTAGACAAGATGCAAATAAATTGCTTTGTTTTCTCCCCACACAGATTAGAGCTCTCTCTTCTGAGGGTATGCAAACACAAGATGATACAAACTAGCGACAATTATGGAGTAAATCAAAGCCATTTAATTGGCCAAAACTTGTCTTATGATACTGACATGTCCCTAAACTCTGCGTCTGTATCAAAGAATTCCACCCAACCATGACTTACAAAGATGACTGGAAAAATTTTCATTGTGATACACTACAGTTGATAAACCAGAACTACTTAAGATATTTATATTGCAATTGGCTGTATTTACAGTTGCTCTGAACTCCTAGAAAAGGCAACCCACATTGCTTTTTTTTTTTTCTTTAATGAATTCTAATATTGTTATGGGTTGTGTCTATTATCACCTGTGTCTTAGTTACCAGAAATGTAATATATTTTCTTTCCATTTAATTCTGGTGAAGGAGAAGGGAAGAATGGTGTCTGATACATAAGCAGCCTTTAGTTGTAAGAGAAATGAAAGGTGCAATATTTTGAGACTCAGATAAGTAATTGTCAAGTGTAGATTAAAAAATTAATATTTAGGGTCTTGGGTTGTTGGATTTGTTTCTTTCGTTTTTGAACTTGGCCTCACAATCAGGTTTATGCTGTTCAAAGTAACACCACAGAATCCTTAGAGCTGGAAGAGACCTGTAAAGGGCATCTAGTCTAACTCCCCTGCACTGAACAGGGACACCTACAGCTAGATCAGGTAGCTCAGAGCCTCATCCAGCCTGACCTTGAATGTATCCAGGGATGGGGCATCCACCACTTCTCTGGGCAACCTGTTCCTGTGCTTTGCTACCCCTATCAGAAGAAATGCTTTCCCTCTATCCAGTCTAAATCTCCCCTTTTTCAGTTTGAAACCATTTCCCCTTGTCCTATCACCACAGATCCTGCTGAAGAGTCTGTCTCCTTCTTTCTTATAGCCACATTTAGATACTGAAAGGCTGCTATCAGATATCCCTCCTGTAATACTTCCAGAGATATCAAACTGTTGAGATGTTTCTAGGGGAAAGGTGTCATAATGTTGCACTAACAGAAATGGAAGATAGATTTGTTCTAAAAGTATCTTCAATTTTAAGTTGTCTAAGAAAGAAGAAGAAAATCTGGTTCAACTGCCCTACAATGAACAGGAACATCTACAGGGACATCTTCTAATTGAAGCTTCAGGTGATTTGCAGAATGCAGTGTATAATACGATTTTTGACTGCAACTTTCTTTTAGGATAGGTAACTCCTCCCTGCTCCCACAAGGCTGGTTTCAGAGATTGTACAGCAACAGAATGGTAAAAGACATTGTAAGAATTGGGTATGCACTGCATGTCATGTTTACAAGAGCATAAAATGCACAGTGCTAGCAACTAACTGCGTGCAAACCTGCTTTAAAATTTGATACCTATAAAAAGAGGCATGAGTGTCTGGTTTTGGTTTTGAAAGAATGTATTGAGCTGGAGTAGAAGTAAAAAAAAAAACCTAAGAGCAACAACAGCAACCTTTCTATAAAATATATCAGTGTAATTAAAGGACAAATTATAGATATACAATGCAGTAAGCAATAATAGAGGAAAAGAACTTGTAGGCCCTTCAGAGACAATATTGACTTAATTATAGGTAGAGATATCATGTTTTATCATGGTTAATGTTCTGGGTCGAAAAGAATCATAGACCATAAGAGAAGGACAGTGTGCCCCCATGTAGAATCATAGAATATCCCAAATTGGAAGGGACCCATACATATCATTGAGTCCCACTCTTTGCTCAACACAGGACCACCCAAAAATCATACCATTTATTTTGTGGCTACCAGTTGTTCTGAGATGGGTGGAATTTTTATTTTTATTTTTTCCTAAACATTAATAGTTTGGGCTTCCCAATTCAGACTTGCCTTAATAAACCAAATGCACAGTGACATTAGTTCATTATTGTTCATTAAATAAAAAATGGAAGATAAAAATGTATTTGCAACCTGCTTCACCTTTTTACAACTTCACCACCCCACTGGAAAACAGGAAACTTCACCATGCCAAAGAGTCATTCATACTAATGATATTCTGAGCCTACTTCATTGGAGAATCATACCCACTGGAAAAATTAAGAATGAAATTTACACAAGTTATACAAAATATATAATTCCCATTGACTCTTTTTTCCTCATTGCCATTTATAGTCATTCCTTTATTTTAATTCATTTTCTTTATTCTTTTAGTATCCATCTTTCTTAATTAGGACAGTGGCAGCCAACAAAAGAGGTCAATACTAGATCAGTCTGCTAGATTATATTATTGCTTGTTGCTCATATTTACATCGAATCTTATATTAATGCATCTTTTTTATTTGCGATAAACGGTTGATATAAAGCCAGGAAGACATCATGCCAAAACGTATATTAGAGTTTCAGAACAGTTTCTTATCAGATTGCTTTTCTTTTCTTCATCTTTGTCTTTATCTTTTATTTATCTCCTGTTTTGATTCTCTTCCTGTAGGATTTTTATTTCTTTGCTGCATTCTTTGTCACAATCTCTTCTTTTTTGAAAATAAGATAAACAGGAAAAAAAAAAAGCCTTTCCAAGACTTCATGGCACAGTGGGTGTTTGAATAAATAAACTGAGTTTACAGTTGCCAGCTGGGGTGCTACAGACTGTAATCACATTATAGACCTTCTACCATGCTTCATAGGTTTAATGTAGCTGACATATAACAAACAGTTTCAATGTCAAATTTTGCTTATACATAAGGGCCTCCTGAACCTTAATATGACACAGTTAATAACATTAAGTGTTGGAAAGCACACAATTTTGTTTGAGAACATGTCTTTCTGTCTTTCTTCAAATGTGTTGTGTGCTATACTCAGCTCTTAAATGATTGAAAAAGGAATAAAGAAATTGTAAGAAAGTGATCTTACACAGTTAATTATCATATCTCTACTTAAAAAGGAGCAAGCTGATTCTCTCTATTCCTGAAGATATAATTAGGAATGTCTCAGAATGAAGTTCACACAGCAGGGGAACGTGGTGTTTTTCGGGTTTTGTCTTCTCCTAAGAGTGTGCAGTAACTTCCTGTGTGATTTACTTCTGTTCATTGGAATGGACTTATTAGAGATGGGACAGCAGTGGAACATCTCTGATGAGACTGATTTGACCTGATTTGACTGATTTGGAGATGACTGTGGCTTAATTGGGACATCTTAACTAAGAATTCCACTTGCATTCAACAAGTGCCAAGGGGTAAGACAATGATTAACCAAGTCTTAAATAAGAATTGAATTCTAGATTTTGACCAATTAATGTAGTTTCCAGGAAAAGCTTAAATGAGATTTTTCAGTATTATTCTTTTATTTTACTTTCACAATCATATACAAGGGCTGCTCCAAAAGTAATGCCTCCTATTTTATGATGTTGGTCCACAACGTCAGAGGCGTATGTTGGTAGGATGGCTGTAGAGGTTGAACCTCCTCACCAATATTCCATTCCATGTTGTTGCTGTGTGACACATGGCAGCAGAGGGGCAGTCTGACCACGTGGCGTCTGGCGTGGAAGTGCAGATGAAGCACAGGTTTGGCATTGAACTCCTCCATGAGGAAGCAATTGCACCCATTGACATTCACTGACACTTGCTGAACGTTGATGGAGACCCAACAGCAGATGTGAGCACAGTGAGGCAGTGGGTGGTGCATTTCAGCAGTGGTGACAGCGGGGTGCCTCTGCTGGTGAAGATTTTTGAGCATGGCATGCAGGCTCATGTTCATTGCTAGGCCAAAATGCATAGCTAATTATGGTATGTTGAAAAATACTGCTTGGCAGTTGAGAATTTACTCTATTAAATAGTGTTGTTGTGCTCTGTGTATCTGTAGTTTCCAGGGAAATAAATAGAAGGCATTACTTTCAGAGCAACATGCTTTGACAAATTAAGTTGGATCAAATTAAAAAAGAATCACAAAGGACTGTTTATGTGAACTTTCCTATTCATACTTGAAAATTCCTCTGCTTCATAACCTTTCATCTTGTTTAAACAGGTCAGTGAAACCTTTCTAGAGACATTTAATTGGAAGTCAATAATGTAATTTCACTAGATATTGAAGTGAAAAAGATGTACTGCTCCTGATTGCAGGTGTGCTGTTTGTAGAGCCTGAGAGAGTGGTTATTTCTCTCTGGGCAACTAGAACCCTTATCCTGTATCCAAGAGGCCTAGAATGATGCTTGCCATGCAAGACCAGCACATTAGCCACTTCTGCTGGCCATTAGGTGGGTGGCAAATCTTAGTAGACAGGTTTCACGTGTCCTAGGGAAGCATGTGTGTTTTGATACTGAAGAGAGCCAGGAACAGTGAAGGGAATAGAGCAAAAAGTAAAGTGTGATGCTTCCTCTGGTCAAGGACTGACTTAGCTGTTCCCACAGCAACGGAGCTCAGTGCTCTGCTTAGGCAGCTGCTGATTACACTTTGAATTTTATTTGCATTCATGATTAAGGAGGAGTATAAAAGGGCTGAGGTAAAGAATTAAAAAAGCAATAAGAGGATAAAAGACCTTTCAATCAATGCTCCTTAAAAGCTTTAATTAAAAAAGCAGAAGGAAAGAAATGGATGGAAAATGATGGTAAAATTTTAGAAAATTTTATTTAATCAACAAATTATTGTTGTAATCGTATTGGAAGGATTGCTAGCATCACTGTGAACTCCTTATATTTCCCAGCTTTATGCTGTGTGAAAAGATTTCTTCAATATAGGGAGGGCTACTATGTGTCAGTATGAAAAAAAAAGTCTGAAACTTCATTTAAGTGAAGGATTTACATTATATTAAAACATTTGAGGTTTTTCAGATGTGGCCCTGTAGTTTTCATAAGGCTGCTCTGATAATGTGTGCCACCTTGGCTTTTAAGTCTGTTTTATTGTGTCTTGCATTATTCATAGCAATCATCAGGGGCTTTTATATAAGTTCATAACAAGTCTACACTACATATTTATATCTGTGTATAATATATATGTATATATTACACCCACATAAAGAGAAACTACCTCTGAAATTCAGAAGCTTAAAAGCCTCTTCTACCTTTAATAACTGGTGTACTACTCAGTCAAATTACAGATGTCGTGTCATTGACATAAAAATGGATTTAGCCTTTCAGATGTACTTTGGAGTAGATGATTGTGAACATTTTTTACATTCCTTCTAATAAAATCAAAGTTCGAGAGACTAACAGTGAGCAAACAATCCCTTGCTTTCCAAGAAAAAGGGTGGTTGTTTATAGGAATAGAATTTACAAAGGAGGAGAGTTTTGCCATTGACTTCAGTAGAAGCAAGTGTTCACTACAGATCTTTATCTTCATCAAAGTGCTACAGCCCAGACTGGGAAACTATTTTTAATGACAGTCTATGCACAGTCGCTCTCATGGCTATGTATGCCCTAGACCAAATCAAAGTGATGCCAGGGAAATGAGACATTTCTCTTTCTGAACCAAATACATATGGAGGGTCAAGTGGTTAGGCTGTGAGACAGCCACAAGTATTCACATGTAAGAAGGGAAATTGGAGCCTTTGTACCCAGATTTTGCCCAGCTTGAGAGGAATTTGACCGGGATATTGTTTGTAGCCTTGTCTCTATTCCTAGCCTGCTCTGTATTTGTTAATGTGTTAAAAGGTTTTTGACAGCAGCTTTCATGTTTTGTGAGAAGACTTGTGGCTGCTTGGTTAAGTGAACATGGTTAGCAGATATTCATCATGTCTGATACATAGCAGCAAATTTTTAAGCTTATTTGACATCTGGTGGAGATATTTTTTGAGTGATGTATGGTAAAGGAGACATAGGCTAGCAGAAATCTGAAGTTAACACTGAACATAAATGTAAATAAAATAAGTTCTATAGAATTTTTTGAAAATTCCTACCATGCTTCAAAATTAGAAGTGATGCATTTGAATATTAAAAGAAGCTGGGAGAATGAGAGGTGTGCAAAAATGAAAAGTGAGCTCCTATTATAATATCCTCATAATTTAAAAGGTACTTCTGAACATTGAACAATGTAAAACAAAATACAAAACTTTCTAGTGGAAGATACTTAAATCTTTTAACAGACAATTTTGAAGTGAAATTGTTCCCCTCTTGAAATACTTTCTCTGAAAATTTTTTTAATGTTTGAACCAGCATCTATCTTCAATAACAAACTATCTCAGCTTTTCAGCAAAGATAACTTGATTTGTTGTATACATCCCACATGTTGAATGTTTTTCTCTACTCCAGTAGTATTTCAAATTTTGATCCTTCACGCTTTAATTTTTTTTTTTTTTATTGAACCACTAGCCTGTCTATTATGTCAAAAGATGATTCAAACTTTTAAAGTCTACTCAGCAGGGAATAATGAAGAAAATAAGTATGGAGAAGATGAGTGAGAAAAAACACTGAGGATATCATTTGTCACTGCTGAAACTTATTATTGATGTGAAAGAGATCTGTAAAGATACTAGAAAATGTCAGAATCATGTTGAAGTGAGATTTGTAACATTACATGTGATGAAAATGAATGCTTACTGCCATTATACTTTGGTAAATCTGATGCTACCAGGAAGCACACTACATGCGTCCTTTGAGCAGCGACCATTGCTCCCATCTGATTCCTTAGGGTATCAGATGTTCATCTCGAGCAGACACATAGATAACATTAATATTATGATATTCATATTTAATTACTGAGTGAGGCATTTGGAAATGAAGCCAAAAAAGAAACAAGCTTGAAACCCCCTCCTTGGACCCACCGCCATCTTGCCTGCAGGGCCTAGCTGTGATGGTGGTGGGGCCGTTGGAGCCGCGGCCTCTCCTCACACAGCAGGCCCACCACTGCCAGCACCTTGTGACATGCACCTCATAGGTACTGTAATTACATTTGTCCTTTTTTTCTTCCTTTTTCAGAACGATATGACAAAAATATTAAAGCAGTTACATTGTTGGAAAATTGTTCCTTGCTATTTTAGAGAGGTAGAGAAAGAATTCCTGTGGAGAATTGCAGGTCTGACAGCAGATGAGGGAGATAATCTTGCCAGTATTGGTATTGCTGAGAGAGATAGCACACTGCTGGAGAACTGTAACAGGCAATGCTCTTATCAATACAGCATTTTGCATCTATAATTACAGTGTAAGTTTTTCTTCATGTCCATTAGAGGACACTGGCAAACAAGTATCCAGTTCTGTGTTTTCTCCACTGTGGTCGTTAAATTAAATAACGGAACAAGGTAATTTTTTATACATACAGTGTCACACAAATCATGTAGAATGGTTGATTCTGGCAATATAACTTTCATTAGTGGAAAAGAGTAATAGTGAGAAGTTCTTGTGTGTTAAAATGCCTACAAATACCTTTCTGGTGCTATCTTTGTTGTCTAGTGTCATCCTTCAGTCTAGGAAGAATATGAGGAAACTGCCATGTCAAGAAAATAAATTCAGTTCACCTGTACAGTTTTCACGGAGCTTTAAACCACCTCATGGAAATAATCTGACCCTTTCCTCATATTTCTATCTTGAGTTAAAGTTGTACAAGAAAATGGCCCTGATTAATATAATCTATGAAGTGGTTTGCTTATAGAAAACAACACATACTAAACTGATGAAATTACTAATTAAGCTAAAGAATAAACACAGAAGGCCTTAAAAATAAAGCACTTGGAGAAATGTTTCCTGTTACTGAACAAGAAATCTCTTAGATGTATTCATTTGTGTCGTGAACATAGTGTTTTTCTATGCTTTAAATGATTTGAAATGGATCTGGTCTGAATAATTTGAGATGTACACTTGCATGCATGAATGTGATAAAAATAACCAAATAGAGCATATAAATGCTTGAGTAATGCATGTTGTAATTGTAATGCCTAGTTTAGCACTTCCAAAATGATTGCAATACACATGAACGGAAGGACATATTTTTAAAATTGTGGCCAAAATGGACTATAGTCAATTTGAGCTTGCTAAAGCATTTGGAAAGAGTTCAGGTAGTTGGCAAGCTGTAAGCTGTCTGTTAATGAATGCAGGATATACTGCCATCTTCTTCTGGGCATGTGGAAATTTCTTTCTGTGCTTTGATTTCAGTGAATTTTTTTGATAATATATCTTTACTTGGTTGTATTCAACCTTAAAAAGAACCACCAACAAACTCATTAATTCTGTTTCTTAAAATAAAAATATTTGTCTGTCATTCTGGAAAGGTGTCTATTACATATTTAACATCACATTGGGTGAGGCGTGCTGCTTTAAAATTGCATATGAATGAGATTTAGGACAGGTTGGCTCGGCAACAGTTTTTTAATTTAATTCCTTCCATACTAGATGTTATGAGAATATATAATCTAGATACCTCTTCTTCTAGGAGATCACTTACACTGAGAAGTGAATGTTTCTTATGTGCTGTAAATGTACAACATTTTGACAAATCATTGCACCTG
This sequence comes from Penelope pileata, assembly GCA_013396635.1. Lineage (NCBI taxonomy): Eukaryota > Metazoa > Chordata > Aves > Galliformes > Cracidae > Penelope > Penelope pileata. Next base: position 8,083,061 of record WBMW01000972.1, read on the forward strand.
ATTAACAAGGTTCTCTATGACATCTGTGAGTCATTGGTGAGCCTCAGTCCCTGAGGTCTCTGTTTCCAACATCCTTATGTATTTTCCCCTCCCTTATATTGGCAAATGCAATATAGTGGGGAACTAATGCCTCTATCGGAGCAGCTTGCACTTAAATCATAATGAATTGATTGTCCTGTTTTTAGGCCTACAGCCATTCTCACAAGTTGGTATTTTTGCCGCTTTTGCCCAGATGAGCTAACAGATCATTCATAACTAATATGCATTTACATTGATTTTTTTTCTCTTTTCCTCTTTCTGTTAGATGAGCTAAATATCACTGCAGCATTCTGAGTTCTTTTTGAAGGGTTGCAACACCTCTGCTGTTTGTTTTTTCTATGATAATGCAACTATAGCGCTTGCAGTCAAACATCAGTCACTATTTCCTCTTGATAAATCCTATAGATTTTGCTTGTGAAGTTAGATCTGGCACATCATGACCATTCACCCCACAGCCAGTGTGCCAGCAGGAGTAGTTGTGGTGTGTGCTCTGCACTAGGCTGTTATCACCTATGCACATCACTTCTCTGAAGCACCAAAAATAATTTCTAACTAGCAGACCTATTTTTGTGTTCACTTCTGGCTATAAACAAAAGAGTATTCCATGTATGTGGGGGTTTAGTCTGTGTGTGGGGTTTTTTTTTGACAGCTTCTTAGCACTTTCCAGCTCATGACTCAGCTCCCCATTTCCAGGATATTTAGTCAATGTGATGGCTCTCGGGTAGCTGCTGATGTGGGCTGTCACTGTGATCTGACATTTCCTTGGTGGAGCTAACAGGAAGCCTGCTTCTGTAAAGGCCACGAAATTTAGGGCCCCCTGCTTGTTTTCTCATAAATCTGAGAATATTGATTCCTCCAAAGCTTCCTACAAATGCCAAGGGGAGGGAAAAAATAAACATTTCTTCTCTGCTCCACTTTTCTATCTGCATTTCTCTCAACCTGCTGAAGCTGTTTAGCGGTGTGCACTCCAACAACGTTATGTTTACAAGTCCTTGAGAGACATACTGTGAAGCAAGAAGATGCAGTAGTGCCTTACAAACATTTAAGGAATCATCATAAAAGAATAAGATGAATTTATTTCTTCTTTTTGTAAGCTTTTTTCTTTTGTTTTTCTTCCTTTTCTATCCTTTTTCCTTTTTTTTCCTTTTTTCTTTTTTCTTTTTCTTCTTAAAGTACGTTTATGCTAGGGACATACAACTTAGAAGCATAAATATCTCACGTTGCAGTTACTTTTGGCAGCAGCAAAGGATGTTGGCATTTGGAGGTTCAATGTCCAGCCTTGTGTTTGGTGAAAGAAGGATGACGAAGAAGTAAGGAGACCAAGAAGTTTTACTTAAATGTGATGTCTTATGATGATCTGATGGCTGAGATTCTGTTCAGCAACTCAGCAACATGAACTGTCCTGTGGAAGGTAAACAAGAAGGAAAGTATCCTTCATGTGGTTATCCCCTGCTTCCTAAGGGATAATTGGAAATGAAGCCTGTCTGTTAGGATTAGCAGCAGTATTGCCTCTGGCAATCTAATATGATTCTTATGATGTTACATAGTGCTTTTAGTGCTTTTCTTAGAGTACTGAACAGTACGTCCCAATTGATACAGAGCAGTACTATCAGGTAGATTTAGCAGTTCTCTTAGCTTTCTAGTAAGTGTTATAGGATAAGTCAGATTTCCCTTAGGAAAAGTGGTACCAAAGAAATAGAGGGTAAATGAGAGCATGGTGGATATTTTTCGTGAACCATTCTCTTTAACAGCAGTTCCATTTGTTTATACTAGGTTTGAATTTGACCTGGTTTTCCCACTCAGACCAAATTAATTATTGCTAATGGGAGTTACACTGACACTTTTTTTCCCATTATGTGCAAAAAATGAGCTGTTGTGCATGCTCCCATGCTCCAGCAGAATTTATTTGGAAATACTTATGTTGATCCATAATTAATTTTATTTTTTTTTCCCCCAGAGTAAACATGCAGGCTAACATGGTGACAGAATGTAGAGTATTTGCCTTCCTATTTGTGTTTGCAGTGATTTAGATCAGCATCTTGAACTTTTGTTTCCCCCTTATCCCAGATGAGTGCCATAAACGTTATCTCTAGTTTATTCTGGTGTGACCTTCATTTGCTCTTTCCTGTTGCAGAGGTTTTCATCTATAAAACTGATCACTTGTTCTCTTCCACCTGTGCTCTTTCAGTTAATATAGTCAAGGTTTGAAGGTTGGTCATTGTCATTTCTGTTTCTAATATTTTTGATAACCTAGCTTTTGCACGTCTTGGACTTGTTCAGATGCAAAGCAATAAAGATTACTGACATCTCAAAATATATTTAGGTAACATAAATTGTCTCATGAAAAAAGCTGTGTATGTTCGTTTGTGGTCCTCACATAATAGCTTATCCATCTTATAAATTCATACAGCCAAGAAATTTAAGTTCAAGAAAGAATAAAACCGAAGTGGAATTGGTGAAAGTAAAGGATGGATCCCTGTAAGTGCCTAAAATGAAATTTTTTATTTTTAGGTATTGAGAGAACCGTCCCTAATGGAGTGGCAGAAAATATTTTGAAGCATAATCCTTGAAGCATTATATATTTTTAGTTTCTTCTGTTATGTTCAGACATTTTACTATCTTATTTGCATTTCTTTTTTGCCTGTGAGGTTTTAGTTTAAAAAAACTAAAACAAAGTGTGCCTTCTTAGACAAGTGCTCGTGAGCATTATTTTTTCTGGCAACCTGAAAAATGGCAAAATACTGGTTAAACACCAAATCCTGTTGTGTGCTTACTATAATTTCACAGTGTCATCTACCCCAAATTAATTAATGTACATTTATTATTCAAAATCCATGCAAAGCATCACCATAGATTTCTTGTCTTTATATTGCTGGATTGGACAGATTCTATCTTTATCAGCTTTTACATGCATGAATTTCAGAGAGATGTCTCATTTACATTTGAAAAGAAGATTACAAGACTTTGACATAGAAGGTGGTATTGGGTACTAGGATAGTGTGTGAACTTTTTATTTTATCAAACGCCCTATGACCATCTGCAGTAAAAGAGGTTAAGTTACCTCTGTTCTCATAGATCACAACAGGGTAAGATTAAATACATGCATTACAATGGCAGCGCTGTGCATTTACCCTGTCTCACTTGAGTGCCATATCATTTGTGCTTAAGAGGAGTGAGATGATTGTAATTCCTTTTGTGCAGAATGCTTGCTGGATATGTGTTCCACATACCTTCTTGTTATTATACTAAAGGCAGCTTGGATGATGCGGGATTTTCTGCCCGTGTGCCATCAGACTTCTTGATTTGGCTTTAAGAAGAAGAGATTAAAAGACTAGAATAAAATGAAAAATCTATTCCAGTAGATGACAAGTATCTGTTCTACCTGAAGCAAAGCGGTTTGTCTTTTTTTTTTTTTTTGTAGGAAGCAGCAAGTAAGGTTAGATTAGAGTCTAGATTCACATAATTCTGAAGGGAAAAGATTTTCTTCTTTTACGTGATAGCTGTGTGATTCGTGCACGCAGTCAGGTTATAGAAGGCATAAATTCTTTTGTCACAAAGGATTTCAACTTTTATCTCTGTTAGTGTTTATACTATATGGACAGAGCCTCTGATGGGAGACTAGTGGGCTGCTAGTCCCTTGGGTTGCAGTCCTTGTAACTCGAGTCCTACACCTTGCATGAAATGAAATGGGCACTGAGGCAGTCTTGGGATTCACCAGCCACTGTGTTTCTGTCTGAGGAGCAGCAGGCATGTGAGGTATTGTTACAAGGGAAAGAGGAAAACTGCATCCTGCATGACTACTTTAATTGCTTCTATGCTGATTAAATTGAGCATTGCTCACAAGTGCTAAGTTTTTCCGAAGTAAACGGCAACAAAGACTGTGTTTTCAGCAAGTTTGTAATTAATGGAGGAAATTCTCTCAGTACTGCAGGCCCTCAATATATATTGGCATTTGGGTTGTAAGGGCCACATCGCATAAAGGAAAAGTGATTCAGCACTGTGGCACAGCAAGTGGGTAAAAAGAAGTGTTTATGAGCCCAGATTCAGGTGAACTGATTTAATTCTGGAATTTGACGGTGTCAGCAGAGTTCTGGATGAAAAACTGGTGAACTTTGCTTGCAAAGATAAATGCTGGTAAGAATTATGAAGAGATCCTGATGTAAGTCTCCTAAAACACTGTGTTTGTGATGTGATAGTAAAATCCTGCAGCAGCCTGTCTGTGCTGGGGGTTTTACAAATCCTACCCAGAACAACTCTTGTAACAGTGATAAGAAGTTTGCCAAAAAGATGAAATCAAGGCTTTACTTTCAATTTCACTTTTGGTCATACAGCAGAAAATGCATCTTTACTGGGTGACCTGAGTTGGTAACAGTCATAATGCAATTGTTATGAACTCTAATAGACCTTTGAATATTACGTAACAGTGTGTGGCATGCGGAATAGGCTTAAGATTAGAGTGCCTGCTTTGACTGGACTAGCTGGATTTTTATTTTTTTCCTGTATTTTAGATTGATTTAGGGATTTGCTAGCTTGGTTCAGTTTCTAAGGCCAGGTCTTAAATTTATTTAAATGGCCAGAATTTGCAGTATATTTGATGGTAATCCCATCCTGTTCATACCAGTTTGGAAGAACAAATGTAACAGTAAATGGTTAAGGGGTGAAAAAAGTAAACTCTCGAAAGGTGGAGTTTCCCTTGGTTGATGTTCTAAATTAATGTGGAAGAAAACAATAACAGACAAAAAGCAGTCTTTGCTAGCAAGCAGTTCCTTTTTCTTTCTAATGATGTTGCCTCCTATATGCCAGAAAAGATTTTCCTGAACTCATTTGTCCAGGCTTGCCTAACATCCCAAGGCCATGCTGTTTAAAAATCCATACATTTGAAGTGGGCAAATTTTGGATTCATAGAATTGCTAATCCCCTTTATTTCAACTGCAGGAAAGTGTTTGTATTCTGTAATTCAGGGCATTGCTGTTCTAATTTTATCTTTCTTCGCGTGAATAGCATTCTTTCTAAAATTTATTTGTCTATTTTTCTTAACACCAGTACTGTTAACAATTCCCTTTGCGGATGTATCTATTAAAAATAAAGCAATGGTGTCAGACCTCTGAAATAGCATTATGTGCTATAGTCTTTCTTTGTGAAAGGAGAAAATGATTTACAAATAAGAGTGGTCCCTACCTAGCTCTGAAGCAGGATGTGATAGCGTGAATCCCTGTGCCTGTGCCAGCTCCTATTAACAGCAAAAAGACAATAACCAAAGGCGATGGACAGTTTACATATTCTGCAGCCAGAAGGAGCTTCTATTTCTGTTATACTCCCAGGTATAAAAAATTTGCATGTGAAAAAGGCTGTCCTTTAGCTGATAGAAACACACAGCACAGTGACATTTCAGTATACAAGCGACTACAAGGTGCTAGGATATGGTGTACTGGGGATTATATCTCCAAAAAACCCATGGTTTGTTGTTTTTGAGAAATAGCTGAATTGGATCCTGAATTGAATCCTAGAACAGTTAAAATATGAGGATGGTGTGAGGTCTGCGGCCCTCTGAATCTTCCACCAGCTTTCATAAAAGCTTCCATGGTACCTTTCGCTGCTCTCCTGTGACATTGGCAAACCTGGGTTTTGGTGGCAGGCTTGTAGAACTTTCCAAGAATTTGAACATGCATCTGAGCTCTGAGAGTCCTCTGTGGAACCTCGTGTTGAGGTTTTCGTTGCAAATCACCATGTAGCTCCAGAGATAGCTCTATAGCTGATTGTCCTTGTTGCAGGCATCGAAAGTAAGGTTAGCACAAGTACCACAGTAAAACTAAGATTGTGGCTTGCTCTACTATAGAGGTACTGCTTCATTTTGTTTTTATTTTGACAAAATATGGAGTAGGCTGAAGTGCCTCATCTGGGTCTCTTCAAGACTGTACACCTGCATCTGCTTTGAAGAGAAATTAAATTTTAGGGAAATAAGGCCTCCCAAGGTGGATTAGGATAGGATGTGAGGGATGCCAGACTTGGGAGGTATTCACCTGTTGGTTAATGTAGTTTCATTCGCAATTTTAGATCTCCACGAAAATTCTGTCTTGGGATGTGCTAAGCAATGAGTGGCTCCAACAGTCTAATAGTGGAATAGGACGAAAGTTTCTGAATAGAAGAAAGGGGTGAGGTTGTTAAATTAATAGGGAAATTTCTATAAGCAGGGCTGTTTGGGGGGGACTTATTTTGTCTTGGCTGTTTGTTTTCTCCGTGTTTTAAATGCCCTCAGTGACCATGTTTTCAAATCGTATGGGTGCGCAAAGATGCTACGCATTTTGCCATTCTTTAGTGTACCTGGGTTTTAATAACACAGTCTGGTTTGGGCTCTAGCAACAGCAATGATACTAAGAATAAGAATTAATCTCCCTCCTCTGTCTACTCTTTTATTTCTTACTTTGAGAAGTATTGTAATTTGACAGTCCTTATATGTGTTTCAAACTTCTGTGCAAAACATCTTGTTCTGTGGTATCTGTCATTGCTCCTACAATACAGTAAGGAATTAAAGCTGCATTAATTCACATGTCAATTTCAGGCTAGAAAAGTCTTTCATTTTCTATTGTGGGGATAAAATCACTGGATTTTGGGTCGTCTCTTGCACTAATACTAAATATATGTCTGTGTTAATTGAAGCCTTACAAAGGACTGACCTTTTCCTACAGTTGGATGACTTAAAGGCTTAGAAATGCTGGCAGCAGACATAAGTGATGGAGGCTGGGAAAAAGGAAACTGTTCTTAAAGAAGAAGTCTGTCTCTTTCTCTTGGGTTTACATTTGGCCTGTGGAGCCTGGCCCAGAATGTTGCTGTGCACAGGCTGAAGCTGGAGATAGTGGTGTGATACTTTGTGTGTATATGTATGATTTTGTGTGTATGTGTGTTACAGATACACCAAACAAGAAATGCTTGCATCTAGTTCTTGAAACAACCACAACAAAAATAACTCAGCTGTATTGATTACATTTCTATTAAAAATAAGCCAGTATCAAAAGCAGCAATGGGGAGAGAATAAGAGAAAAAGGCATGCAAGCTGATAATATATAATTTATACATATATATAATGCCTTAATATATAATATATATGCATTAATATATAATTTTCCTTCTAACAGGAAAATAATTGTATGGAAATTGAAAAATTGCAATGTGTACTTTGCTCTCTCCTCACTAATTCATTAGCTAACGTCAGAAGAAGTCATAAAACTTCACATCTTTCAAAAGTGCTGAAAGGAGATCAGGTTGGGGCTGTTTTTGTTAAGCTTACACCCTCCTATTTTGTACAAGTTCTGCAGAAACAGATGTATAGACAATGGAATAATGTACTAGAATTATGCAAACGCATGCATTACAATGCATTTTAAAATTATTTACTCTTGGCAGCTAGTCATCTGTAATTAAATTTCTGAAAACTGACCTTCATTTTTTTTTTTGCAGAACACCTCTTGCTGCACAGTAATTAGATGTCGTGGGATACTTAGACAGTGTCTGCTCTTTGATCAGATGAACCCAGTGGCAGAAAGACCATGCAGGTGTTACTGCAACGCCCTTGGCAGCACTCAAATTACTAAGAAAACTGCTCTGTTCAGTCCTAAAGAAACATTATTGAAGCCTCAGCACTATATGCATTGTGCATGCAGGATTCAAACTGCAGAGCCGGGCATTTAGAGTAACACACGTAGCGGACCCACCTCTTACTGCTTACCTAAGAACTGGGCAGAAAAAGATTGGTGTTCGGTAACTTCGGTTTCCTGTGCGGTTTTTTTTTTTTTTCAGTTTTTAATCTGCTATATGTTTCCTGTATTATAATAAGATGGGAATTACTGTATTTCCTTACTTCCATAAAGTATTGGATATGTTTGAATGAAATGAATGCTATTTGTTCAAAGTCTTTTTACTTTTTTACCTCTTATCTCTCAGACTGCATGATACATACTGTGATGTGCTGTGGATGAGATGATGGTGTGTGATATTCTAGTTTAGTTCCAGTTTCAGGGCATCCCTGCAAGCTGTGTGTGCTAAATGTTGGTGAGTCTTTTTTTTTTCACAAGCACCAAACTGAGTACTAGAGCTAAGAACCATGGGTTTGTTGCAGCAGATGCATTTGATATCTGAAGCAACCACCCCATAGTTTTGTGCCTCCTGCCATAAGATTGCATGGAGAAAGTGAGCTGAAAGGAATGATGCTACTTGCAGTCCACAACCAGGAGCTCTTGAAAGAAACAGTAAACCTCATTTGCTCCTCAGTCAAGTCCAACAATTACTGAACAACTTGCTTGAAACTCATGAAGTGATACCAAAGCAAAATTAGTAAATGTGCCACATAGTTCTGTAATGGATTTGATACTCCCATTGTATAGAGATGTTGTAGCAGTGTATTCTATGAAAGGATTGGAGAAAGGGGAGAAAGGTATGTCAATCACTACAAGAAATACCGCATCCAGAGGACTGAGGACAGCAATGAAAGAATAAAGCTGCTCGTATCTGAAGTAACACAGTGAGCACTACTGCTTACGTCCAACAGTCATTCAATGTTTTTTTAAGAGACCTAGGAAGAAAATTGAAACTTGCATTTGAAGGAAAAGTGAACAGTTCCACTGCTTCACTCCACATGGTATTCCTGCATGTGGCATTGATGTCTTTGACATGACAGACTGGATGTAGCAAATCACATTTGCTCCAGTTTTGGAGGCTGAAATGCTTTGGTTTTCCGCCCCATGCCATTTTGTGTTTGTCAGGGAGAGATACAGTTCTAAAATGCAACTTATAGGCAAACGGGAGCTTTGCCTCTGGTTCCAAACAGGATTTTGTGTCAATTGCTTTCTGACAGTGGTCAGAAATGTCTTGTGTTGGACACGTGCCACTTCATTGTCAGAGGAGGTTTTTAAATCTCCTGGCACTGATGAGCATTCATGGTGTGCGTGGTTTAGATCAACTGCTGCTTCCAGCTAAGGTTAAGTGTTAAGTGTTACTCAAATGCTCCTTATTCTCAATGTGTATTTTCCATTGCAGAGTTATGCAAATATCTTTTTATGTGACATTGGGAAAAGGCAAGGGAAAAGAAGAGCTGCATTACCATCATTTCCTGGCATTTCTTGCAACCCTTAAAGTCAAAGTAAACTCAGCAAAAGGTTGCAACTGGCAAAAAAAAAGGAACACTGCACCGTTATTCCTGGAGTAAGAGTGCAAAAATAGACTCTTAGGAACATTTTGTCTTTGCTTTCCTTCCCTGCAGATGCTGAGGCTGCTGCCAAGCCCTGCTGCTGCTTTTCCCATATCATGCACCAAGTTGATTCCTCGGTGCCCTTTCAAATGACACATTTGTCAATACATTGGCTCTCTACTGCTTTGGCTGTTACAGTGTCACTGTCACTGCCTTCCCTGCTGTATCTCCAGGTCTCTTCCATTGCTCCCATGTTGCAGCAGCCTGCATCCTGCTCCTTGGTGTCTAAATAGGTTTATTTCTTCCCAGCTGCAAATCTCACTTCCTCATTGCTTATAACTCTTCTGAATTTGTATATTCTCTATATAAGCCTTGCACTCTTTTTAAATGTCTTCTTCCTTGTTGTCACCATCTTACATGATTGTTAGTGAACACGTACATAAGCTATCTGAGGTCCTTAGGACCAGTTATACTGCGTATCAGATATGTAATCATGTTGAGGATGTTTTTAAGTAATACATGGTGAAAGACTGGATTTCTCTGTCACTGGTACCAGATACCCACTCTAAACAAGTCTATGCCGTTCTTCAGAATGCCTGATCATGAAAGTATATCTCCCAGCAGCTGAATATCCATGCAGTTTTCCCCTGACTCTTACCTTAACAACTGTGTCTGTAATTTTCCTTGTGAAGTGCTTACTTCTTCACTGAATACTTCTGCTTATTGTACATTCCTCATGTCTCCTGTCATTTTGTGTTATCCTCCAAGACTTTGTCTCCCACCTACCTCTCTGCTTTTTATTTACCACATTCACTTTCCCATTACATGCTTGTCTCTTCGTATTGGGGCACATGCCCCTCATAACCAAGAATGTGTTCTCTCGGAGGTCACTGCACACCTGGGAAACTTTGTCATTTAATCCCATTGTTGTAGGCCACATTGCTTTGCCTTTCAAATCTTTCCTTTTCATAAAGCTCGGCTATATTAGGCTCAGAACACAAAACACTTTTAGTCGCACGCTAATGCTCAAAACAAACAATGAAAAGCTCCAACAAAATACTTTGTTTTCCATTTTTGTGCATGTTTTAGCTTGGCATGGAAAACAATTTCCTTGGTTTGCTTTCTGACCTTGGGCAAATAATTCCCCTTGGCACATCTGTTTTCTTCTGTGAAATAGAGATGAAGATGCTGAGCTTCTTTGCAAAGCAGTTTCAGAGCTACAAATAAAAAGCATTCTATAAAAGGTAGTTGATATTTTTATTCTTAACGATTGTTATTCTGTGTGTCAGTCAGCGAAATAAGCACAATGTCTATTCTTAGCAAATAATAATAGTGATAGTTGTTTTGACTTGTCTAAGGTTTTCTTGAGTGGCTAAGTTGCTAATGGAAGTGATGTTCTGAACTCCTGCAGGCTTCTCGGGTTTTTCACACCCATGTATTTTTTGCAACTGATGTACTGTCTTCATTGCTTTCTTTTTACTCTCATGCCAAAGCTCTTTTATCTTGACATAGGGTCTGTTTCTCTCTTTCCTGGCAAATGCAAGATCTGGCCTTAGTATTGTTTGGTCTTAGTATTGTTTGGTCTTCAAATTGTTCCACTCAATTCACTTGTCTAGTAGAATTGCCTCTTTTTTTTTTTTTTTTTTTTTTATTTGAAAAGAGGCTGTCTCTTTTCTTTTGCTTTTTTCCCCCTTTTTTTGGCTTATGAAAATAGTTTCCTCTGCAATGCTACGGAAAAAAAAAGTTACTCTACTGTCCCCTTTGCTGTTTGCACTGAAGGAAAGAAAGCTCTCCCAGATTGCTGTTCACAGATTTATTTTCCTTTGGGGATGGTCTTATTTTGAGCAGTATTGTTCAGTAATATCTGTGCTTGGGAGAATGCCAAGCTCATCCAGGGCAGCACAGGCAGCTCTTTCCATTGTAGAGCTTCCAATTAAACTAAAGCTACCAGCTGTGTGTTCTTTTGTCTGCCCTGGACTAGGATGTCCTATTGTGCTTCACACTGCATCTCTCCATCAGAGCCTGTTGTCTCCATACTAATAGTTTGGGCAAGAAAATGGAGTTATGAAACATAAGCACTCAGACGAGAGGAGATGTAAAGGAACTTCTCCCACTATGAATTAGACTAAGAAATGGATCTTCTAACATTGTAAAAAGTTGGAAGGGGAGAAGTGTAATCCTTTGCATTTAGATCATACAAAAGTGTTTTACAAAGATACTGAGGTACTGTAATACCCAAAGCATAAGAGAAATCAGATTGCTCATCCAAAATAAGTCATGTAGAAAAGTAATGGCAGAGGCAGGAACAGGATCTGAACCTTTAGATTCTCAGTCTGGTGCCAAGGCCTCCAGATCTTGTTTCTTCTTTTTGGAAGAGACGGGTTGATGTAGGTGGGGGAAAAAAAATAAAACAACAACAAAAAGAGGTGGAGGAAAATAAATGAAGAGGAAAAGCAGATTGCTTTGGCTGGAGCAGATGCTAAGCAAAGAGGGAAAACAGGACATGGGAGGATTTAAAAACGAAGTTCTGCTGTACTTAGGGGAAAAAAAAGCAGATATGAGGGAAAAGTTGGATCTGGAATGGAAAGACGAGGGAAAAATTGTCTGACAATCTGATTGATAGGTGGCAAGGAAAGTGTGATTTTTGTCAAAAGGCATCAAGATCAGTGTTTTATTCTTTTAACAAGAATTTTCCCTTGTCTTGTTTTGAGAAAATCTGTAAAATGAGAATTGTTAATGCCCAAGGTTTAAACATGTTTTGTTGTTAATGGTTTTTCCTTAATACTTCTACGCAGACTTTCAGAGAACATAGAATTAGGCTAAATCCCTAAGATGTTATTGGGATGTTATCTTTTGATAAAATTGTCTTTAATTTTCTATTAAGCTTCTTTAAGTCTCGGTCTTTTTGTTTCCATATAGTTGCTGCTATGCAGCAATTGTCTGCTCTGCAGCAGGCGAGCTAGCTATTAAAATGGTATCTGACACTACGTGCTGCTTAATAACTTCTCAAATAGGGCTGGTAAGGAAAATTAAAAGCTTCAGCAACAGTGCAGGAGCAAAGATGAACAAAGTAAGGGTTGGAGGAAGTTGCACAGTAGACTGAAGTAATACATGCTTCATCAGTAAGTAGGTAATCAAGTATAATCTACCAAGGGCTACACATGAAATGAAAAGTTTTCATTTTCTTTAATGGATAAATAGAAATTGCTCATGCAACAGTTTGAGCAAGGATGCTAGCAGGAGATGGGATTTGGCTTATGCTATTGAGGGATCAGTACACAAAAAAGGGAGGATCTTGGAGTTCCTACATATTGCTTATTTTTCAGTGGACTACATGAACTTTGCAGACAGACGTCCTTGTTGAGAAGTCAGGATTAAGACAGTCATTTTGTGATATCTCTAGCCATTTTTCCAGTGCCTAACTTTAACTGGTTTTACCTCCTCCTTTCTCTGCTCCTCTTCAATCAGTGCTCATACTGGGCATAGCTACAGCAGCAGTGGTTGGCACCCTCTCCTCTTGCCAGGGCTGCCAGCAGCACAGCTTCTCTGCATCTCTTTACCATGGACACCCTAAAAAGCAGTGGTGCAGTGGTGCTTTTTTGCAATCTACCTATCTTCATATGCTAGAGGAGATGGTGGCAAAAGCCACTTTTTGGCTAAGAATTTTCAGCTGTGTAGTTCCTTTTGAAACACTATTTTTAAAAATATTTCAAGGCAGTTCAGGGCTTCTCAAAGAGTGAGGAGCCATCGCTCCTCTGAGCCAAAGTCTGGGTGCAACAGTTGAGTACCAGGTAAAAACAGGTTTGAGAAATGTTAAGTTTAACAAATCTTACAATTCTTTCTCTGCCTCTTGATAATCTGGCAAGGCAAGTGCCCCACGTGTCTCTGTAGAATTGAACAAAAGATCTGCAGGTTGGCTTGGAAGCAAAATAAATAAATCTGGATTTTTGTCCAGAAAGAAATATTGTTCAGTGTTCCATTTAGTAGTAGCCTTTGTAACTTATTTTTTGCAAGATGCGCTTACCTGAAGCTTTCTCATTCCATCCTGCAAAGAATGGTGTCAAAATAATATTTGCATAGATGTCTTACCTCTCTGCAAACTTGTGAGATTTCTAGTTTATTTTTCAAGGTTCAGATACATTATTAAATTTTTATGTAATAGATTCAACGTTACTGTAATTGGCAAAGCCTGTGTACAGAAGGAAACCTGACCCAAAAAAGACTTGTTAACAAAAGGTTGTTAATAAAAGCATCCGAAAGTGGTTATAGTGTTTTGCGCAACAGAGATGCACATGCTCTTTCTGGTAATGCTTTTTACCCTTAGAGTTTGTTCTTTAGAAATGAGAATTTTGAGGATTGTTTTTTCCAAACAAATAAACAACAAGGCTTAGGAGACACATCTGTTAAAACTTAAACATAAATTCGTTTTTACACTCAGGACAAACTAAAATCCCTTACAGGTTAATTACAAGTGAATTTCAAATACTGCTAGCAGTCCAAATTGTGTAGTGGAGAAGGGGAGGATTGGTTAACGTTTACAGAAAAAATCCAGATGAAGAGGCTTGCTATAACCATATTAAAAAAAAAAAATCTTTAAAATCTAGTCAATAATATATATATCTTTTTTCTGACATCGTACTCTTACATCCTTCTGAATAGTTTTCAGGATATGTTAAAAATGTGCTGTCAGACATCTCGAAATAATTCAGTTCTAAATCTGAAAAGAACTGTTGTGTTATTAAAGAAGAATAATTTGCCAGAGTGGAATTGATATCTGAAAGTAACTAAAAAGATTTATTGAAAGTTTGAGACTAGGCTCTGGGATTATGAACACCAAACAGAAACTGCACTTTATCTGTTGAACTTCTTTTAAGTTTTCATGGCTTCTCTTTTCCATATGAACATGTTTTTGTAATGAATTCAATAATGTTTTGGAACAGTTTAAAGAAGACAGGTAGGCAAAAAACTATTTTTGTGGTTAGCATGGCCACTTGCTGGGGGGAGGAGAATATCTCAATAGAAGCCATCCAGACTTTACCATTATTCCCCCTGCAAGGAGGAAGTTGCACACTGTTGTTGCTCAGCCTTCATTAACATTCTGAAACTAACCAAAGATTTCTGAAACAGTCAGCAGCATATTATTCTCAAAGTAAACAAGAAGTGATAGCTTATATAAAACTACATGGAAGTTATGATTGCTTAGCAAATGTTTTTTAGGTGATCAAGTCACCTGATGTTGCATTTTGCCTCTTGAATCAGGTATTTATCCTTATTTGGATCTGGATTAGTACAAACTGGGACATGAAAGGGTTGATTAATTTTCTGAATGCATTAATAAATCCGTAAGTACTTTTCTCATGTGTAATATATGCGGAAAACTTCAGGTTCTCATACAATAGATTTTTTCTCTCTGACTTCTGAGTGGATAACAATTTCTTGATGGTTATGTTGAAATGGGGAGCAAACTGAGCATCCTTCTAGGTAAGCAGTGATCCATCTAGTGATTGCTTTAATCAGCAAATTAAAGGGGAGCAGTTAGGCCATTACTGAAGACTCTAGAGATCCTATACTAACCTTTTCACGTTGAGTAATCACTTTGTAGTGTGTGAGGCTGATTTATTATTATTTATTATCAGGAAAAAACTGAAAAATGTGTAATAAAACTGTCACATAAATAGCAAAAGTTAGATCTCACCAGTTCTTATTTTAAATTGTGTCTTATTTATTTGTGTATCTGTTTTTAAACTTGCTCTTTATTATAGATTTTTTTTCCTGATTTACAGCAAGCAGTAGTTACTTAAGAACCTATAATTGTTTCTGTTTTATAGAGGAAATATTTTAAGGACATGTGTTGTGGTTTAACCTGGCAGCAGCTGAACACTACACTACCCCTCCTCCCAGATGGGATGGTGGAGAGAATCAGGAAAAAAAAAAAGAAAAAAGGTAGAACTCATGAGTTGAAATAGAAACTCTTTCCTAAGACAGTAAGACAGAAAAGGAAAATAGAATAAAAATAACAGTAATGATAATTATATACAGAAGAAGTGATGCACAAAGCAATTGCTCACCACCCACCATCAGTTTTGTTTTCTTTCTTGAACCAAAACATAGCCTCATACCAGACGCTATGACAAAGACAACTTCGGTCCCAGCTAGAAAGTAAGACAACTCTTTTGTAACTATACCTTAAATTCTGCTTTGCTGGAAATTCTTATACGACCTGATAGCTTAGAGCTAAATTATTTATTTCAAATGATATTGGCTATGGTCTTTATTTGAAAAAATAACATACTGAACACAATTAGGGTTTTTTACTTTCCTTGGATGCCATGCCAAACTACATTAGAAGAGATTTTAGTCAAAAGTTTGATTTATTTATTTATTTTACTGGCAATCGTCCTGCCAGTAAAATGCCTTGCATTTTGAGAAAGACAAGATAAACTGAAGAGAGAAATGTAAAGCTGTGTGCGTGCAAGCATGTTATGCAAGAGACAAGGCTGTATGTAGATCTACAATAGAGAAACATTTACAATTATTCTATAGACATTCAATACCCTCTCTACACAACATGTAAAAATCTGTGGACAGTTTTATACCTTTAGCTGCTGACAATACAATTTTTAATGGCATCTGCTGTCTGGTGATTAGGAGTGTGAATTAATGTCTGGAAAACTTTTATGTAGAGATAATTTATGTTATGAAATACTATTATTTCATAAACACTATTGCTAATTCTCTGTTCCTTCATTGTTGAGCTTGCAATGGAAGTGTGTACAAGTCCATTTGAACTTGACATTTCTTCTGTCCTGAGTGAGGTCTTAAAAGATACAGCAATATTTTTGTATATCTAGTTGGTGACAAGCCAATTCGGTGGCAAACACCTTGATCGTATCCGCAGTAGACTAAGCCTCAGCTTAGAAAACCAATCTCTAAGGAAGTCATAGTAAATTAAATTGTAACAGTTTTGAATGGCAAAATACTGCTTAAGTCCTTTTATGTGTGTGTCTGTATATGTGCGTATGCACTTTTTTTTAACATAGATTGGATAAAATATAACTTGACTATTACAGGTTCAAAAAGAAATGCAAATAGGGCTTCAAATGTGTTTGAACTTGAGCTTTTAGTCAGTTGTTAAGATACAGTTGAAAGATTTGAATTGCTAGGAGAAGGATTCAATTCTTTGATATTGGTAGGGGGAAAAATGATACTCAGAAAACATGTTGAACTCAGTCTCGTTTTACCAAGAGGTTCTTGTGCTGGAGCCAACAAAATCTGTGCTTGGCTAAACAGTATAGGGACATTGTACATGATAGTTTGACATGTGTACTTCTGTGTTCAAGTACAGGCTTTACTTTCGATGTGTATATATTGCAGAAATCATATTTCTGTTCAAAAATAATCCAGTCATAGTCTGACTCAGAGGTAATCTCTGCAATTTATCAACTCATTTTCTAGAAAAACTGTTTCTGAGATAACAACCCTTTTTCCAGCATCCATCTCTATGAATTAAATAGTCTCTAAGTGCACAGGAATAAGACCAATTTGCAAGCGTAATTTCATATTGCCCCAACCCAACACACACAGTTCTCACAAGCATATCATGGAAGAAAGAGCCAAATGGGCAACTTGAGTCCTGAAGCTGTTGTGATAAAGGTGGCACCTGCAAGAGAGCAGGTTTTAAGCCTTCAGTTTGTTTGCTGGTATTAGCATTCGGCCCTGTGAAGTTAAATATTCCCTGTTGCTTTCTTCCTCTTCATGTTTCAAGAACGATTCACAAAAAAAACATTTCCAACTACCTAGTATTACGGTGAGAGCACTGCAGCACTGCTTATTCTCAGTCTGAAAGTACGCCTGTAAATGCACACATTTCCAAGCTTTTTTTTTTTTTTTTTTCTCCAATGTGATCTAACTCAGATATATTTTTAAATATCATGTCTCAGAGACTTGGAAGGTCACAGTCCATGTTTAATTTAATTGGGTGATATCAGGACCTTCTAGAACTACATTTCAGTTGAATTAAAGCAGACTTTTGCAAAATCTAGCGTTGATTTTATTCATTGATATCTAGCTGTATGAATATCTGTGGATATCTGTTGACATATAAGCAGCTCTAGGTATTTATTGATGGATAGATTGGAATATCCATGAAAATAGCCACTATCTCAAGGAGTAGCATTCTCATTAGGATATGCAACCTAGAAAATGCAGTACTTTGTGCAGGAGAACCATATCAGGAAAGATTCAGGATCTACATGAACACAACTTGAAAAGCCTGTCACCTTTGCTAGAAGCGAGGATGATGAGGAATGTAAATCAACAGCATACTTGATGAATAGCTAATGAGAGTTTTAAGATGTTCTGAATATTAGAAACTTGTGGTGTTTTTTAGGATAATTTTCTGAAAAAGGTTAGTTGCGAGTACTGACAATGTATTATTACCTTTAACCTGAAGCCCAGCAGCTGGCCCAAAAGCAGTGATATGTTTGGAACACATACAAAGGAACACTTTATCCTAAGCCAAAACACTTGGAGAACGCGCTGTGGGAACAGCATCCTCCCATCTGCATGAGGTGTTCCAATCAGTCCGAGCCTCGGTGGCATTATGTTCCATATCTCTGTATCTTAATGAAAATAACATGCTGGCTTTCTAAGAAGGCATTCCTCTGCATTCGTGACCTCCAGTGCTGTCCTTTGGATAGAAAGTCAAGCTCCCCGTGAACTTGGTTGCAGCAACTTCATTTGAGTCATTCCTCACACTGTAAATATTCCTATTGCAATCAATAAGTGTTTTTGGAGTAAAACATTACTCACTGTGAGTAAGAGCCCTATGATGTGAGACAACAGATCTGGCACTGAAGTATGTTTTTATATTTTTAGAGGGATATATTCTCACACGTGGGTTTCTTGTTTTTTTTGCCTGCACCTGTTATGCATACAGGATGTTCCTGATTAATAATTGCCCAGTTTAGTATTCGATGTGCGTATGTAAATGCATACTACTATTTACTGTCCCATTACCTAATTTCCATGTGTATATACAAGTTAACTGCATATGTAGCTTTGCCAGCAGCAAACTGAGTATATCAGAATTTGGCCTTGGGTGAGCTCTGGGGAATTGTGCGACAAGTTTGTGTTGTTTCCTCATTCAAGCTCTCAATTCTGCTAGAAGCCCAACATAAACACTTGACTCTGCTTTGTTTCACAAGATATTGTTTCAAAGTTACAGACCTAATCATCATTAATCTTTGGATATTTATTGATTGCATTAACATTAATCATGATAAACACCTCTGGTATTAACATGGTTGCCATTTGTGTAGTACTTCAGACTGTCTGCTTGTAAATCAGCCATCATTAATGGAACCATTAAGGTGTTATGTTTTGTGTAAGCAACACCATGTCTTTTTTAAGGAAGGGAAGAGAGTGAATGTACATAAACTCTCCCCCGAACTTTGAAAGTATTTTGCCTTAGAGGAAAAATAAAAACACAAACAAAAAGGATAAGTTGCGTAAGATTATTGTATGTATCTCTTAGAACCCTATAACAACTCTGGTTTTGCTTGAATAAGTTAACATACCTAATCATGATCTGTTGTCTTCAAAAGTTGACAGTGAGCCTGAGCTGTTATTTCTTCAGGTTTTCTCTGTATAATGCAAAAATGCTATTCATGGAACTGTTGTGCTAGACTTTGAAGAGTGCTTCTTTCCTTGGGCAGTCATGTTAATTCGGCTGCTGGAATTTGCTCTTAATGTTCCTCAGAAGGTCCAGGAGTAAGTCCCATTTTGAAAAGTTAATTCATTTCTGAGCAAGGTGAAAGGGACAGTCTTACAGCTTTCACCACAAGACAGCTCAAAGTAAATAGAGAAACCTCATGGCTTTCGTGAATTACTCAATGTACAAAGCTTTATCCATATTTTGCTTGATTAAAACTGTTCTATTTCAATGGCCAGTGTCTGCATTTCAACAGCAAGAATAGGCTGTGTTCACTGAACTTCTCATCTTGAGTCCTACTGTGGTTTTTTACAGCCTGTGACCTGATGAACCAAGGCATCCTGGCCCTTGTGAGCTCCATTGGCTGCACGTCAGCGGGTTCCTTGCAGTCGCTCGCAGATGCTATGCACATTCCTCACCTCTTCATTCAGCGCTCAACGGCAGGAACACCAAGGAGCAGCTGTGGGCTCACCAGGAGCAACCGCAATGATGACTACACGCTCTCTGTCCGCCCCCCTGTCTACTTAAATGATGTCATCTTGAGGGTGGTCACGGAATATGCCTGGCAGAAATTCATTATTTTTTATGATAATGACTATGGTAAGTATTTATCTGGGTAAATGCTGTCAGATCCATAATTTCGTGGAAAGCAGTCATGCTACATATTGTCTCCTACAAGATTGTTTTGCTTCTGAACATTTTTCGTTCTGTCAACTTTTCACATCACCTCAGAGATTCTACAATCAGTTTTTACAGGTTTATTTGATGATTTCTGTGCTAGAGTTAGCTGATAAATGGAGAAATTAAAAATTTTAGCCAGTTCTCTTACTATTTGAAGTATATGGAAATACAAGATGACAGTTCAAGAGGCAACATGTAAGTTTTTATATTTTTGTGAACCTCTTTTCTTTTAAGGACTTACATTTGATGGCCAGAAGCTGAGGCAGCAGTGAATGTAGGGACAGAGACCTCAGCAAGAATGAGCTGCTAATTGTAAATGTGAAACTTATAGAGAGAATTTGTGTAGAGTGAAGCACTTCAGGAGGAGGAGGGCTGGAGAAGACTTTGTTCCTACTTTTCTGGTGCATTCAGTGTTCCTGAAATGTGCTGAATTGACAGTGGCTGTGTAATAAGATGTGACACAGACAACAGCATCACAAGCCAGATTGTGCCATCCAGCTTGGTGATTCAGCCAAGTTTAGTACAAGCATCTTCTACAGATGTGAGGAGAGCTAGACAGGTTGCTGAAGTATAGATGCATTATCTAACTAATTTTATGATCTTTTTCTATGGAAAATTGCTTTGAAACCAGGCTTGTTTTCTTCAGACACATCCATTATTCATAAGTAATCATGATTGGTTTGGATGAACATTTTAAAACTTATTTTCAAAGTTAAATCTTCAAGTTGTTGAAAAATGCTCACTTCAGCGATTTGCTGTGCATAATAACTGGTTCATTCAGGTCAGGTGTTATTGATTTTTGTTCCCTGGCTACATAATAAATTCTTAAATTAGAACTATAGAAAATGATGAATAAAAGAATTCCTATTTATAACAAAGCAGCACCTAAAATTGCCATCCATAGGATCAGCAACATGCACTTAAACACTGATCCAAAAAGCTTGTAGCAGAGAGTATTTTTGTTCGTTTTCTGGGTTTATGCTTCTAAGTACCAGAGTAGCTATGAAGAAGACCATAGTCTTGCCAGCTAAAATATGCCTTTTTTGCATGTATTTGTTTTAAAAGTCAAAGTTTAAAATTAATGAATATTTTTCATAATTGTATTCAGAAATACTAGTTTTAAGTTATTCAAGTTTTGTTACTTAATTTGAGAAAGCAATTCAAGCATCATGTCATTTTGTCCTTGATTTCTGGATAAGAATCTCATTATGGTGTGGTTTATGCAATGCAGATGCCTGCCTGTAAGAAATAAGTTTCAGATCAGTAGTTAATTCAGTGACACATCGTCCCCAGATGTGACTTGTGGCAGATACTGTCTTCCCACCATCTTCTATGCTTTTCTGATTTCAGTAGGCTACAGCTGTAATGCTGTGTTGAACTAGATAGATTGGTAAACTGACTCTGATCAGTGATTGCGCTCACGTATATCAGGAAAAGGTGCAAAAAAAACCCCTGCACTTAAAATATTCTAATCAGTTTGTCCACCCTCTAACAATACTCTGTTTTGGGTGAAATCGTTAGTCTTGACACAGCATTTTGCCTGTTCTTAATTCTCTTACCCAGTTTTTAACCTATGGCAGTAGTTTTCCCCATATCTGTGATGACATGATTTTTATAGTAGTCCCTTATGAGTGATCCTGCCAGGAGCTTATTATAAATCTTAGCAAATTATGTCACTTTCTCCCCTTTTCCTCCTATTTTATTGATCTATTCAGAGTGTTTCCAGCATGTTAGCAGGACACAGTTTTTCTTCCCAGGTTTTGTATCAACCAAAGAAGGGCTTGCATGAGGGCAGGATGGAGAAATCAAAGGCATGAAATGGGCAGCTGCATTTGCTTATTAATGGATTGTAGAGTGGAGACATTTGAATTCGGTGTTCACTTTGCCTTGAGCAGGAGGTAGGAGTTGGTGAGCTCTAGAAGTCCCATCCAACTAAACAAAAAAGCCTAGCATCATTTTGGGTTTTATAAAAGCAAATTGGCCTGAGGATTCCAGAAGAGCATAGAAAAGCAAGTTTGCTGATGACACAAAGCTGGGAGGAGTGGCTGACACTCCAGAAGGCTGTGCTGCCATTCAGCAAGACCTGGACAGGCTGGAGAGTTGGGCAGAGAGGAACCTGACGAGGTTCAACAAAAGCAAGTGTAGAATCTTGCACCTGGGGAGGAATAACTGCATGCACCAGTACAGGCTGGGGGATGACCCGCTGGA
>WBMW01000972.1:8105108-8134583 GCA_013396635.1 Penelope pileata
GGGTTGGACTCGATGATCTCTCGAGGTCCCTTCCAACCCCTACAATTCTGTGATTCTGTGAAAAGAGAACATTGACTTCTGTGCCTGTTTTAGAAAGAAATCAAGACTGGACGTGCAGCCTTTGGGCAAGGCATCCCAGTGGTCAATGCATCAGTGCAGAAAACTGTGGTTGCAATTTCCTTGCAATTGCAAGAAGGAATTCTGCTGCTTGCAGGAGCCACTGTTCCCATTCCTCAACTTGCCTGAGAGGATCTGAGGCAATATTTGATTTATTTCTTCTCTCAGCTCATACTCAGGACTCAACTGCTGGTTGGAAGCTTTGCTACCTTTAAATGCTTGCAGGAGTTAATATCAGACATTTTAATGCAACGTTTTTAGTATTAAATATTAAAGTAGGTGGGAGATCAGCATTTGCATTAGGATTAAATTCATACCTTTTAATAAGGAAGATATTATTTGTTTAAAGCTAAACACATCGTTCAGTCCTCTGCAGAACTAACACTTGTGCAAACACAGTTATTTCTTGCCTCAGTTTTTCTTGCGCATGGTCATCTTTCCTTCTCAAGACAGACACCATAACATTAAATGATGTCTCCATAGCACTAAATGGCACTTGAAAAATAATGGGAATATAGATTTTGCTATGTTAATTCTTTAGTTTTTCCCATTGTTGCTACAGAACATATGAAAAAGCTGTTTGTTTCAACAGCAAGAAGACATTCATTAAGAAATTATTTCTCAGAGATAAAATTTAACAATTTATTAGAAAATTCTTCAGCTGTATTCAGTAATATTTTTGATATGTGAAGGAAAATATGCCTTTCATATTGACAAGAATTTTTCCTACAATAAAATTGGGCTTAAAGTAAATGCTGTGCTAAACCAGATCCCTTGCACCTTTAAAAAAGGCTGCAACCATTTGTGTCAATTTATACATGCCATAGTTTTTTAATCCTATGAATTGAATTGTTTTTGATTTTTAACTTGCAGTCTATAACAGATTCTTTTTCATTATCAGAGAATGAGAGAATTATTTATAGTTGGAAATGTGTCTTTCTGCAGGGCAGAGAGTTATTTGTTGGATGTTATCTTTTTGTAAAAATGACAGATTCTTTTCGAATACAAGTGGACAAGTATATTCAATTTTAACACATTTTCCAGTTTAATGCTAGAAAATTCTAGTCTACTTAAAGTGCCTTTACCAACAGAAAAATTCACTCTTTGGAGAAACCAATTATTTTAGTAACTCTTAGCCAGATAAGTATTGAAGAAGGCATGCAGAAATGCATTTCTGAAATAACTGGCATATAAATATTTAACTGCTAGTTATTTTTTCAAGTAAAATTTTAGCTAGGTTGACTACTAAAATGAACAAACAAATGAAACCCCCCCACGCACCTCGGTAATAATAATAAAGTATTTTTTGTTGTAGACATATTTAAGCTAACTAAAGGGATTTAGTCAAACCTTTGTCATTTGTCAGTGATAGAGATTTGTCAGTAACAAATGAGGCACTAACAAGAAAGTATGATTGGTGAGTCCGACCATAAGAGGTGAGAGATTTTAACTTAAGCAAACTTTGGCGATGTTTGTGTTTCATTCACGACTTTACCTTTAGTGTATAAACTCAGATGAACTTGTAAAATCAGAATGAGATGAGTCTCCTTTCCCTCATCCTTGCTTTCTGCTTGGGATGATCTAGGTCAAACTCCCAGTGAATGTAGTGCAGTTAGTCCCCTTTTTTCGGCATGTGTTGTTACCTTGAGGTAAAACAAGATAAATGCCTGCCAAGAACATGAAATCTGATTTTGCTTAAGAAAACTTCGTATGAGGACATTAAGTGTTCCAGGACAACCATGTGCTTCTTCAAATGCCATAAAGGATGGTTTCCTTGCACGGTTAAGGAGTAGGCGGCATGAAATGAAACAAAATTAGCCAGTGGATTAATGTCTTTCTGAACCTGCTATTAAAATTACTCCCCACACAGTATGTACAAGCCAAATTTACTTCATCTGAGCAGCTGGATGGGCTCCTACTCTTTTTGTTCCTGAATGCTCAGCTAAAGCAGGAGGATCATTCATCCACGGGTCCTGAAGGAACTGGCGGATGAGGTTGCCAAGCCACTATCCATCATATTTGAAAGGTCATGGCAGTCTGGTGAAGTTCCCACTGACTGGAAAAGGGGGAACGTAACCCCCATTTTCAAGAAGGGGAAAAAAGAAGATCCTGGAAACTACAGGCCGGTCAGTCTCACCTCTGTGCCTGGCAAGATCATGGAGCAGATCCTCCTGAAGGCTCTACTAAGGCACATGGAAAATCGAGAGGAGGTGATTGGCGGCAACCAACATGGCTTCACCAAGGGCAAATCGTGCCTGACAAACCTGGTGGCCTTTTATGATGGAGTCACAGCAACAGTGGATAAAGGGAGGGCAACCGACGTCATCTACCTGGACTTGTGCAAGGCGTTTGACACTGTCCCGCACAGCATCCTGGTTGATAAACTGGATAAATATGGGTTTGATGGACGAACCACTCGCTGGATAAGGAACTGGCTGGATGGCCGCACTCAGAGAGTGGCGGTCAATGGCTCAGTGTCTGAATGGAGACCAGTGACGAGTGGTGTTCCTCAGGGATCGGTACTGGGACCAGTGCTGTTTAACATCTTTGTCGGTGACATGGACAGTGGGATCGAATGCACCCTCAGCAAGTTTGCAGATGATGCCAAGCTGTGTGGTGCAGTCGACACGCCAGAGGGAAGGGATGCCATCCAGAGGGACCTGGACAGGCTTGAGAGGTGGGCCCATGCCAACCTCATGAAATTCAACAAAGCCAAGTGCAAGGTCCTGCACCTGGGTCGGAGCAATCCCAAGTACACATACAGGCTGGGCGGAGAATGGCTTGAGAGTAGCCCTGAGGAGAGGGACTTGGGGGTGTGTGTTGACGAGAAACTCAACATGAGCCGGCAGTGTGCGCTTGCAGCCCAGAAGGCCAACCGCATCCTGGGCTGCATCAAGAGAAGTGTGGCCAGCAGGTCGAGGGAGGTGATTCTGCCCCTCTACTCTGCTCTCGTGAGACCTCACCTGGAGTATTGTGTCCAGTTCTGGGGCCCCCAACACAAGAAGGATGTGGAGCTGTTGGAGCGGGTCCAGAGGAGGGCCACGAGGATGATCAGAGGGCTGGAGCACCTCCCCTACGAGGACAGGCTGAGAGAGTTGGGACTCTTCAGCCTGGAGAAGAGAAGGCTGCGGGGGGACCTGATAGCAGCCTTCCAGTACCTGAAGGGGGCCTACAGGAAAGATGGGGAGGGGCTTTTTACAAGGATAGATAATGACAGGACAAGGGGTAATGGTTATAAACTGGAAGAGGGTAGATTTAGACTGGATATAAGGAAGAAATTCTTCACTGTGAGGGTGGTGAGACACTGGAACAGGTTGCCCAGGGAAGTCGTTGATGCTCCCTCCCTGGAAGTATTCAAAGCCAGGCTGGATGGGGCTTTGGGCAACCTGGTCTAGTGCAACCTGGTCTAGTGGGAGGTGTCCTTGCCCATGGCAGGGGGGTTGGAGCAAGATGATCTCTAAGGTCCCTTCCAACCTGAACCATTCTATGATTCTATGATTCTATGATCACTGTGCTAGGAAAGACAGCTCCATGTCTCTCTAAGCCTCCACTAAGTCTCTGATCTTGTCCTTAGGACTATCAACAACCTGTTCAACGAAGGTACTTCCAGACTGGATAATGTAAATGTATAACTTATAGCTTTGGAAATCACTAAGTTTAGATTTGTGAGAAGAGCCACTGACATCTGTAAATATTTTTAACAAGCTTAACCAAGTATTACACCTTTACTTTATCATCTCAAGTACAAAATGCAATTTGTAACAATAAATAATGCAAAACCTTGTGCACTGCAGACAGGCATCTGACCATGGACAGTCCTCAGATATTGTCATGAAAAAACACTTATGCATTCAAGAAGTTGAATCAGAGAGGGAAGCAAATGAAAGATTCATTTGAGATCTGAATGTGAGCTCCCAGGCTACAAAAGCATAGTAATTGCCATAGAATCCCAGCATAATATTTATTTATTTTTATCTCCATTGTATATCAACAAGGCAAAAGCTTTTACAATTCATGTCTTCCTTTTCAGGCAGTTTACAGCTCACTGTATTTTCCAGGAATACATTGATACTTTCCTGTAGTAGTAAATTTTTTATGAGGAAACCAGTCAATCATTGCAAGAACATAATTGTGAATTTTGTGCCATTTACAGTGTGGGTATCTCTGAGTTCCTGAGATGAAAGAGAGAAAGTCTAGCTGCTTGAAAACATTTATTTTTAATGTTTTGTTGGTACCAAAGCAGATAGAAAGATTACACATTTTACCTAGAAATGCTAAGGGAATACGATTGTTTCTGGAGAATGAATTTTGCCTTTTTTCCTATTCTCTTTTATACTAGTAGCACTACCAGTAGTACTATTTTAAAATCCTATATTTTACATGCAAAAAAAAGTTTAGAAACGCCACTTCTCTGTCCAAATTTGTGGCCTAAGTTTTTGTGTTTCAAACCAGTGTGCCTTCAATATGCAAGCATCGTTGTTGATTTACATCATATTTACTGATTCTTGGATTAATACACCTTTGCTTACATTTTTTTCATCTTCCTACTAATACTGCATATATTTGGCAGTGGATATTTGCCAATCACTTAAGTGGTAATTTAATTTTTAGGCTGCTGTGAAGTGGGTTTACTGTATGAAGCAAAAGGAGGCGGTCTCACAGCAAATGGAGGTTGAAGAAGGAATTGAAAACTTTACTGGAAGGGAAAGGTAGAGGTTTCAGCAGAAAAAAATATGGAGGCAGCTCTTGCAGAAACTTTCATATGCATTTACCCTCAGCATACACAGGGGTTTCAGATTATTTGTGTGCTGAGGAAGGATGGAAAGCAGTCATGAGCTCCTTGCTTGCAACAGTAAAAAGATGTCTCAATCTGACGCAAGATTTTGGGGAAAAGCTCAAAATAAATTAAAAACAAACAAACAAAAAACAGCAAGTTCAAGGTGGAGAGCAGTGAGGTCTGTGAACTATGAATTTAAAAGAGAGCATCTCTGTCCCAAGAGGGTGGTAGTCTCCAAATAGATTGGGTACAGCACGGTAGCATGGGAGTACAGTTTCTTAAAGATCTGGGATCATACTTGGAATTCAGAAGGAAGAACTGCTTGCAGAGAGAGTTGTAAAAGGAATATTTAGTGATGCCCACCTGCAATTACAGGCCCTGGACTCCCAGTATCTTGTTTGAAAATCACATAAAGCAAATAATTCCATTAACACTTGCCTGCATAAACATTTTCTAGAAAGAAATATATGATGACCATAGACAAAGATGTACTTGGAACCATAACATTTTCAAATAATTTGAATTTTTAATGCAAGTTTAATAAAGATTCATAAAAGAATCACGCTCGCAGTAATCGACTGCAAATGCTCATAATTACCCTGAAGCTGTTTTCAGCTGCCTGATGACTATAATATTCACAAGTCCATCTCCAGACAGCCTTAAAACTGTTTATTACTCATCTGGTTCTTTTTCAACTTCCTGTACTCATTTACTTCACTGTGCCTCAATAAGCATATAATTAATTCAAGCTTCTTATTGAACTATTTTCATTTTGCATTAGTATGTATTACATCATCCAGATAAGGAAAGGAACATGGATTTTCCATCTGTGTAACTGTAGTGTGTCAATTACGTTGCAAATTGGCAGCTGCTTGTGAATACTTCCATAATAACTTGCTTTTACTGGTTGAAATACCACTGGAAGTTGAATATATATTTTGGTTGTCCCTAAAACTATTCATTTCTGAGATAAATTAATACTCTATTATATTTGTCCAGTGGAACAATGACCATGCTTCTGCTTTTTACCTTAATATAGTTGGGGAAATGCATCCCAGGAGTTATGCATCAGTATGTAGAAAGATAAGAGAGGATTGTCATTTGTTCAAGGGGATTTCCTTAAAGATGGAATAGATCAAGTTCTCAAAGTCTTGGCCTGAGCACCTTCTGTGCTGTGTTAGTAAGAAAGGAATATCTAATTTTTGTTTCTAAGACATCAAAGCTGAGGTCAAAATCAACCTGTAGATGTTTTCCTAGTATCTGTGTAATGAGTAATCTCTGGAAATTAGATGTTATCTGGAATCATAGAATCACAGAATGGCGTGGGTTGGAAGGGACCCCAAGGATCATCACATTCCAACATCCCTGCCACAGGCAGGGCCACCAACCTCCAGGCTAGGTCAGGTTGCCCAGGACTCCATTCAACCCGGTCTTGAACATGTCCAGGGTCAGGGGATCCACAACCTAAGTTTTACAGATGTGTGAGATTTCATTTTTGCATGTGTAGACTGCAAGTCTCAAAAGAAAGTGGCCTATTTTGAGAATATTTTAGTAGCTGATCCTTGTACTGATCTCTATTGCTGATAGATAAACGTTTTTCAACTTTTAGTACAACTTTAGTGTCTTTTCAGAAGTATTAAAATTTACCTTGTAAATGGATATTTTGGTAGCTAGATAAAAGGACATTTGTCAAAAGAGGAAACTATTGAACAAAGTATTTTGCATGTTGATTTGAGGAAATTATACCACCATTGGAAAAAAGGCGCAAGTTAGTCACAATGATGTCATCAATGTTATATAGTTTCAGAAATCGAAAAGGAAACTTCTCTGACACAGTTTTAACCAGACAAGAAAAAGAGAGACAGGAAAAAGTGAGAAAAGATTCATTGCAGTATTTGTAAATCTTGGCTTAACTTCATCACTTTTATAGCTTGCATAGCTTGCATAGCTTCACATCACCAATCCACTCATGAAACATTCCTGTTCCTATAGTGTAATCTTCTAATCAACAGAAAAAAAAATATTGAGGAGCAGACTGATGCACAGTAAGAGAAAAATTTGTCTTGAGCAAGATGATCACACATTTTGTCATGCTTAAGCTACTGCCAGGGTGGGCTGCGAGAACAGGCACATTCCCTGCCACCTCCCTGGGCAGGAGTGAGTGGTTCCTCACACTTGTGAGAACCAACGACAAGTAGTAGAGACCTACATGGAGAGCTGGTGTATCATGTACACAGAAGTACAGATTCCTTTCAACTAATAATATGTAGCTAGGCGTAGGTCTAGAGCTGTGTTGTACAGCTTTATAGGATTTAAGTATAATTTTTCAAGCTCAGCATGATTTTTAAGAGAAGAGTAAATGCTGAAGACAAATGGCACTAGGCTCTAAGCCGTTATCTGAGGCAACAGAAAAATTTATTTCTCTGCGAGATGTTACTTTGCTCAAAGGAAGCTACTAGAGGCTTTTTGGAAATCTCTCAAAAAGAAATTGATTGAAGAGGTAGAGAGCAGGTTATGCAGTCAAAAGTACGTGATTGTAGACTTTACTGGCTTGTCAGCCTCCGTGAGCAAGGGGTGATCACAATCTGTCTCTATTTTCAAAAACCTAAGGTAGCAGCTGATACTCAAGGATTAGCTCTAGCTTCAATTTTATTTATCTTTTTTATCTTTTGCTTTTTTTCCCCTCTTTTCTTTACAGTTAAAAAGCTGAGAAACTCAATTGAAAAAGCTTGTGTCAATCATCAGTAAGGCTGGAAACTTAAATCTTGCAGGATCTGAAAACTGCAAAAGCTACTATCTCTTCTGCAATATTGATTAAGCTTCCTGAGATTATCAGTATTGATTTTCCTTATTTAAAGGCTAATCTCTAATGATTGAAGTATGGTATGAAACAAAAAGAAACTAATGGGAATTACATATTCAGAGGATCTTTTAAAATAAGAGTTTCCTGGACATTTCAGTAATACAATAGTTCATTTCAAACAACCAAATTAAAGTTGCTTGTTTTTCTTATGGTTTGAAGTGAAAATGTCTTCAGAAAAAAAAAATACAGATGTACTGTTTATTTTTCTTCCTTTTTCCCAACTGGATGATGATAAGAATTTGAAATATTCTTTTTCATTTTTTTTAATGCATGAAATCTCAAAAAGTTCCAAGTGAGGGAGGAAGAAAGTCAGTCTTATCATTTACACATTTTCTGTTTCTGTTCAGAAATACCATCTTCACTTGCTATGTTCCAGAAATTTTGATAATATAAATGAAAATCCATCTGCAATTCAGCATTCAAACTTAAATACTAGTTGTCAGTTCCCAAATACTGATAAAATGCAACAGGAGTGCTAAGTGTGGAGTTGTGCCTTTTTTTTTTTTTTTTTCTAAACTTTGGAGGTTCAATGAATTACATATAACCTGACTAATGAGAGGAAATCCCACTGTGTGAAAGTAGGATGAAGGACTGTTACTGAATCATCATGCTAAATCGTTGTTTTCCTTAGTCTAGATCTTAACCACATTAATAAACATCAACATACACACAGATATGTGCATGCTTTGCTCAAGGCTTTAAGCAGAACCATAGCACTGTCAGAGTCCAGACAGAGCTGCATGTCTCCCTTGTGTGCAGTACATTTCCATAACTGATAGTTGCTGTCATGTTAGCCATCATTGTGTAAGGAAGAATCACTGTGCTAGATTTGAAAAGCTTTCTTGATAGTAGTTTGGACAGTGTCATTTGTTATACAATGGCTTTTCTCATCAACTGTACAAATAAAGTGGTCCTTTGTGTAAATCAGCCAGTGAATATTTATGACAAATGCATTCACCTTTACTGCCACGGCTGAATCAGTTGGCATTTATCATCTGGGTACTGCAAGGAAAATGCTCTCAGATCTAAAATAGTATGAGAGGGAGGATGAGCTAATGACTGTAAACCAGGTTTGAGGTAAACAGAGTGCTCAGCAACAGTGAGTGCCTTGTAATTCAAATGGTATACAGTGATAAGGGTGGACAGATTAATTTGTTGCTGTTGGTGAGTAGCACCATCTTTCTCTTCTCCTGACCATAGTGTGATCTGAAAATTTATTTTCAAGTATTAGCATCTACTTCTAACTTAGATTTCTCATTTTATTAAAGGTTTGTAAGATGTACTTGGTGTGTGAGATGTTCATTTGCTGTTCGTTTTGTATGGATTGTAGAAGCTTCACTGCATATACAAACAGCTTTTGCTGCACAAGGTGCCTTATCCCCCGCCAGTCTTGATCTAGAATGTCCTAATAATTAGACTTTCCCAAGACAGAGCAGGATGCTTGCTCCCTCTGAATTTTTTCCTTGGCATAGAAACAGAGGTGTAAATGGAAAGTTGCATAGGACCAGAAAATACAAAGAACTGAGGTAAACATCTGTGATCTGGTGGTGAGGAAAATTGTACAAGGAGCAAAATTTATTTTTTGGTATTAAGATCAGGCAGAGAAAGTCAAGAATTTCCTTGTTCTGACTGTATTGTATGTATTGTGCAGCAACCTCAGTAAAAAGAGAGTTAAGACAACTCCTTAAATCTTGTATCAAGGAAAGCTATCACAGAATCACAGAATTGTAGGGGTTGGAAGGGACCTCGAGAGATCATCGAGTCCAACCCCCCTGCCAAAGCAGGATCCCTACAGCAGGTTGCACAGGTAGGCGTCCAGGCGGGTCTTGAATATCTCCAGGGAAGGAGACTCCACAACCTCCCTGGGCAGCCTGTTCCAGCGCTCTGTCACCCGCACCGTGAAGAAGTTCTTCCTCATGTTGGTGCGGAACTTCCTGTGCTCCAGTTTAAGGCCATTGCCCCTTGTCCTGTTCCCACTGACCACCGAAAAGAGGTTCCCCACCTCCATTTGCCTCCCGCAACTAAGATATTTATAAACATTGACCAGGTCCCCTCTCAGCCTTCTTTTCTCCAGGCTGAACAGACCCAGATTGCTGAGCCTCTCCTCATAAGGGAGATGCTCCACGCCCTTTATCATCTTTGTGGCCCTCCGCTGGACTCTTTCCAGGAGGTCTCTGTCTTTTTTTATACAGGGGAGCCCAGAACTGGATACAGTACTCCAGCTGAGGCCTGACCAGGGCAGAGTAGAGGGGGAGGATCACCTCCCTCGACCTGCTGGCAATGCACTTTTTAATGCACCCCAGGATCCCATTGGCCTTCTTGGCCACTAGGGCACACTGCTGGCTCATGGCCAACCTGTTGTCCTCCAGGACCCCCAGGTCCCTCTCTGTAGAGCTCCTCTCCAGCGGGTCATCCTCCAGCCTGTACTGGTGCGTGCAGTTATTCCTCCCCAGGTGCAAGACTCTACACTTGCTTTTGTTGAACCTCATCAGGTTCCTCTCTGCCCAACTCTCCAGCCTGTCCAGGTCTTGCTGAATGGCAGCACAGCCTTCTGGCGTGTCAGCCACTCCTCCCAGTTTTGTATCATCAGCAAACTTGCTGAGGGTGGACACTATCCCCTCATCAAGGTCGTTGATGAAGGTATTGAACAAGACCGGGAGCTACAAGACCAAAGCTATGGAACAAGACCAAAGCTATGGACTTTAAATCCTCACAGTCTACTCAAAATATCGCCTCGTTCTCCATCTGCCCACCTGTGCATATTTTCTACCATAAAGCTGCTGAGCTTTCCATTAAAGTGATGCTACTTTTGTGTAGACAAGGTCTGAGCCTTCCTGCCAGGCTGTCCAGTTAAGGAGATCTAGATATTGGATCCATAGTCCAAAGGTTAGCTTATCTTTGCTGTGAGCACGTCCTGCAGTAGCATTTAAGTTACTTACCTGTATCTTGTAGTTTCTCTCCAGTACCCAAAAGATTTTTATTGAACAGTCTGTGTGGGTTTAGGTGCTTGCACTTCATTTGCATTGTACTTTTATAGGTGCTAACATTGTAATGACAAGTCTATGGTAAAGTTGGCATCTGAATTTACATCTCAACTTGACTCAAGTCAAGCTACATTTGAATATACCAGTCATGTCTTAGGAGGTTAGGAGACTGTGCTTACCTACAGAGGACGTGCTGCAGCTGCAGCTCAGCTGCACAGTGTGGCTGCAACCCATCCAATGTTGTACCCTCTGTACCTCAGCAGTGCAGAGTGGGGGCCTACAGACCCACACTCCTGCAGAACTCTGCCTTGCAGTGCTGTGGTTGTGCTTGGGTAGTCAAGCAAGGGTGTTTCCAGAAGAGTCCTGCTTAAATGTTTCTTCCTCACTCCTTGTTTGTTAAACTTTCCAAGCCAACTTCACAATGTCTTCAATAAACCACAATTTTGGTTGAAAATAGAATATTTGCTAACATTTCTTTTCAATTTCCAGCCTGCTTTAACTCCTTAGTTGATGGTGAATCTCTAACTGCAGAATGATACTATGTTTTTGTACATGCATGTGTAGAGTTGAAGTGATGGCTGTACAGTAACTATCATAAAAGGTAGTATTAATTAAGGGTGACAATGAGATGGGAGAGGAGGTAGTACATAGGTCACTCTGAAAGCAATGCCTCCTATTTATTTCCATGGAAAATACAACAGATAGCAATACAACAATAATACTATTAGATAAAGCAAATTCTCAGCAACAAAACACCATTTTTCAACATAGTCGCTACCATTAGCTATGCATTTTTACCAGTAATGAACAAGAGCCTGCATGCCATGCTCTTAATCTTCATGGCCGTCCTGACCATGGCTTGTCTTTTACATCACTGGCGCCACTGCTGAAACACACCACCCACCACCTCTCTATACTCACATCCAGTTTTTGGTCTCCATAAACATTCAGCAAGTGCCAATGAATGCCAGTGGGTGCCCTTGTTTCTACATGGAGGAATTAAATTCCACATCTTTGCTTCGTCCCCACTTCCATGTCAGACACCATTCGGTCAGAGTGCCCCTCTGCTGCCATCTGTCACACGCAACAAAATGGAATGGAATATTGGTGGGAAGGTTCAACCTCTGCTGCCATCCCACCAACACTCACCTCTGATGTTGTAGGCCAACATAATAAAATAGGAGGCATTGCTTTTGGAGCAGCCCTTGTAGCTTTGGCTTTAGCATTAGTCTGTCTGTATATAGTAACACTGACTTTCGTCGGTAGGGAAAATAATTAATGGTGGTGATAGTGGGCAGCTTTTCTGCATTTCTGGAAATGACTGTGACTCATCTGATTTACATAGAAAATAGAAAAGCATCTCCTGGCTGGGCAACAGGTTGGCTAACAAATTCAGGGTGAAACACACCTGTGTTCCAGACATGAACAGTTCTGTGTCTCCACAGCAGAGCCATCTGTGCCACAGGTTGCTTGCCAGATTTTCCCACAGAAGGAGTGTATCTGTTAGAAAGATGATTCCATAGCGCAGTGTGGAAATACGCCACTTTCAGACAATCCACGCAGGAAAGATAATGCTGCCCATTCACTGGTAGCATCTGTTCTTTGGCAGTTGCTTTCAATATGATCATTGCTAGTGACTTGCTGCTGAAATACTGGAAGCACCATCATGATTTAAATAGCATTTAAAGAGCAGGATGTTTTTGTGTGCTCTTTGCCATTTCACAGCAGCAGGTGAGAATCACCACTATCTCATTTTTTCTACTGGGTAGACTGAGGTAGTAGCAGAGTCAGTGTTTATCTCCTGTCCTGAGCTTTGTGTTGTATCAATGCCAATGGCAGAACTAGTAAAGAAGTTTTATGCACTATGGTTTAGTGTCCTTTCTGTTAGAATGGTGATGTTTTCCTAAAAGTGCATCACATTGACACCATACTGTTGGTGTGGCCACCTAATAAATGCAAAATTGTAGAATAGTGGTCCTGCATCCCTTTTGTTTCTTCCTTTGGTGAAAATTCCATAGAGCTGTCTCATTGTTTATAATTGCAGATATTCATGGCAATCAAAACAATTTGCATGTAGAATCTGGTTTCTGGGACAGCACGGATTGCACAGAATATCAGACAGTAATTCCAGCATATTTTTAAATTTTGGCCAAATGAAATTATGTTCTTATTTTGAAAGGACAAATAAAACTTTGGTGGCACCTGTGTTCCCAACTCTGGTGTCGGAGAAGAATATATGATTTCATGCTATAGAATTTAAATTTTAAAGAAGGCTTTCCTAGCCAAAGTCATTTTTATCCTTGGCATTTTGATGGTACGCCTAGGTCCCATCTACATATTTTCAGTGTGCTTCCGTAATTTGGACTCCAGCTTGTCAGTTTTTATCCAGGTCTTAATCCATTTGTCTGGACATGGAATAATTCACAGAGTGTGTAAGGCTCAGGAACTTCAGGATGAAGAGGTTAAAGTTATTTTATCATTTGCATAAAGCTAAGCACATTTGTAGCAGTTCGAATAATCTTCTTTCTTCTTAAATTGGTGTTTAAAGTGCCAAAAAAAATTCTAACATCTGATTAGACTGAGTTTAATTTTCCTGATTTAGACATTAAATGGAAGCTGTAATTAGTATCTGATTCTCTTATATGACATTATTTTTAGGATAAGCATGTATTTTATTTGTCTTTAAACTATTTTTCAGGTGTTCAATAATACTAGTATTTTGGCAGTCTTTGAGCATTGCACTGTGTTACAGTATTGAATGCTTAAAATTGCCTCAATTTCTGTCCAGTTCAGTGTTTTAGATCTCTAGGGAAGACTCAGCTTGCTGGTTGTGACAAACTGACTTCCAGGACAAAGCCTGCTGAATTATTTTTGTTGTCTGTTTGGCTATAAGCTGTTATGTGGCTAGTGCTTTATCTTTGGAAGTGGCTTGGAAATCTGGCGCTTGAGGAGGGTGGCTGCCTGTAGCACTCTCTAGATAGTATGTCTGTAGCCTGGAGACCAAATGTTTTCCCAATGTCATTGTCATCAATTGTCTTTGTCATCATTGTCTTTGTCATCAAAAACAAGTGGATCAAGATAGGAATGTCTTTCTAACCCTCAGATCTTCTTGATTGTTTCATTGGATTGCTCTGAAACCCAGAACCTCTCTGTTAATTTATTTTGCCCAAGCCTGAAGTGAAATGCCAACATCTCTCTGTTTTTTAGCACTTGTCCTGATTTCAGTCTAAACAATGTTTTGTTTGTTGCTGGGTGATGGGAGCACACCTGGGGCCAGGCCTTTACAGTGCAGCAGCTGGGCTGGAGCCAGGACAGGTGTCCTGAATTAGACACGGGAGTTATTCCATACCATGTGACATTGTGTGGAAGGCTATAAAGCTGGAGGGGGAGGGAACGGCTGGGTCTTGGTTGATTGGAGGTGAGGCCTTGTGTTGCTGGTTGCCTTTAGACAGCTGTACTGTTGCTGAGCATCGGGTGGTGAGTAATTGCATTGCTGCTGTGTATGTTGCTATCATTGCGTGTTTGTTTCCATTTTCCTCTTCTGTCTTAGTTTTTATCTCAAACCACAAGTTCTATTTAATTTCCAGTTCTCTCCTTTATCCTACCTGGAGGGTTTGAGCTGTGTAGTGTTCAGTTGCCTGCTGGATTAAACAACAATAGCACCTTTAAACTTCAGCATGTGTTCAGCCCAACTCCAAATCCACAAATACATAGCTAAGTAGAAACCATATTAACCAGGGATGGAGAAGAGGAAAGCTTGCATTTAGTCTCAGTGAAGTTCTTTCAACATTCAGCACAAAGACAGCTCAGCTCAGGTATTTTCAGCTTTCCTCAAAGGCTCTTTGGGTCTGGATGCTCAAGCATTCCTGCTAGACTCCCTTTGGACCAGGCAGTATTCACCTGCTGTAGTGATTGGCCAGGCCTAAGCTGCATTTCTCTTACTCTTTCACTCTCACAGTTCCCATGCTGAATCTGCATATGATGTCTCCCTGATTTTCTCAAGAATGTGTTAAGCAGGTTTCTGTGTTGTTTTGCTGGTGCTTTCCTAGGTGCTTAGGTCACATAATTCTCCCCTTCACCCACAATACTGATATATGGCAGCTCAGGAAAGAGCTCCAATGAAATTAAAGTTGAAGCCCAAAGGGATTTACTTGACACCAAACAAAACATTTTCATGAGATAAAATGAATGGCTTCTTGTGTCTTTCTTTTTCCCCACATACCAATTAACATATTGCTTTGCTTTTGATTTTTCTAGATATCCGTGGAATACAAGAGTTTTTGGACAAAGTATCTCAGCAGGGAATGGACGTAGCCTTGCAGAAAGTAGAAAACAACATCAATAAAATGATCACGGGGCTTTTTGCCACTATGCGAATAGAAGAACTGAACCGCTACCGGGACACTCTGAGACGGGCTATTCTTGTGATGAACCCCTCAACAGCCAAATCATTCCTAACAGAGGTATGTGTTTAGCAGTGGTAATTTCTTGCTCTACTTAGGAAGTCTGCAATTGTTTGACAGAAGGCTCAGTTAGTTTGTAATCATTTAAAAATAAGTATTTAAATGGGCTCTCTTTAAAGATCATCGTGTACGGGTATTTTTTCATGCCAGTAAATGTGCATGTAGAACAGTACAACTACATTTTGCATGAACAGAAGCCCTCCTTTTTAAAGCTCAAGGGTATTGTTTTGCTATTTCCTTGTTTATCACATCCATTTCATTTTTCTAAAGAAAAAAACACTCAAGTTTGCTAATTCAGCATAGTGAGTTTGCTGCACTATCCAAATGTTTGCAGTGCCTGGTTACATGTAAACAATTTGTGAGCGTGTTAATGATTGTTCTGCACCGTTTTCATCACTCAAGACACAAATGTTTTATTTTTTAACAAGTGGTATTCTGAGATATTTCATATTTCAACCTTAAAGCAGAAGAGTTCATGGTTCTAACTTCAATAACTCAAGGAAACAAAACTCCCAAATTGTTCATATAGAAACACACTTCTAAAGACAATACATTTTCTTTAGCATTGTTTATTTTTACATGCTGAAGCATAACAAAGAAATTGTTATCATTTGAGGTTGCAGGCATTGAGCTTATAAAATATTAAGAACTAAACAAAACAAGCCAACAACCTATGCAACAAAAAAAGTCCAAAACCTGTTCATATATTGCCAAGAATGTAAGCACATGTAAGCACTTTCTTTTAGAGTACTTACTTTGGTATTGGCCACTTCAAAATAAAATAAAAGACCACAATTTCTCCTTTCTGAGTAAAATGAACTGGTTGTTTTTTCCTTTTGTGTGTGAGGTTCAAAGAGAATTTCATACCAGGTGCTACATTGAAGGTTTTGCCAGTGTTAAGAGCATATATTTGGGCTACGATGTGTGAGTGGTAAAACTGACAGCAAAAGCCTCTTAATGGAAAAAGTTACTCAAATAAGAGTACGATTACTGCCGGCACCTTGTTTCTGTTGATGGGGGGGGATTGAACTGCACTGCACAACAATTGGACTCCAACAATCAGTGCCTGCGCAAGGAGAAATTTGCTGGGATGGCTCTGCCAGTCAAAATCTGTTATTTTGTAGTTGATCTAGCAGCTGCACATTATGGGCAAACAAGTTATCAAGTGTATAGATTGCCAGTGGGTTAAGACATTCCTACACAATCCAAGCGTGGATGTGCACATTCAAAAGAGTGTGTATTGCGCCTGATCAGTCTAACCCTGTAATAAATTAACCTAGTGGAATTAGCAAATAAAACATATGGCTTTAATAAGAAACAAATGCAGATGTAGACAAACTTTGTATTTTCATGGCCTTTCTGCCCAGGAGATGCATTTAAGCTGCCTAGCTGCAATTTGGCTGCCAGCCTCTCTTCTCAGATCTCGCATACTCTTTGCTTCTCGGTCCCTTCTTGGATGACCAGTTCGGCTGAACCCCCTCATTGTTTAGCTGAGAAGAGGGTTCTTTCACTCTGCAACAGCTGTAGCTAGTGTGAGCTTGATTACTATGCAAGTAACAACTTTTCCAGGGTAAATAGTAGCTTGTGTAAATAGGCAGTCTGCAAATTGGAGATTCCTTGTGGCAGAATTTATCTTTGCTTTGACTCATTGAAATATTTATTTTTAAATACGAACATGCTGGGTTTGAGCTTTGTTTTGTTTTTGTTTGTTTGTTTACTTTAAGCAGTGTTACTTTTCATGTTGAAACTTAGCTGATCCCTTCTCTCCAGCTTGTGTCTCTAAAGCTTGAAGACATAATAACTCTAATATTCAAGAAAATGGAGATTAAGATGTTAATACAGTGTTCTGACTATGGAGATTTAAAAACAAACAAACAAACAACCCCACACCCCTTTCTTCTCTTTAACAGTTGTGTAATTATTTGCCCTCTGTGGGGCATAGAAAGACAGGAAGACTGGAGAAGCAGAGCAAGTATCACTCTCCTTCTCCTCTCTGGCTAAAGGGCTAGTGTAAAGAGAGAGGGAGATAACAGCCTTATTCTTTCATGTCCTTTATTGCTTTGAGTGCTGGAGATGGGGAGAAATTCTGCTGAAGCAGTGACATTTGGTGAGGCTGACTGTGGAGACTGGAACTAGCAGAGGTAGGGGCTACTCCCCACATCAGTTTACAGAAGAAACTGGGAAATTTCTATGCCAAGAATATAGTGGTGACTTGTTCAGTTTTCAGGAAGGTGATATATTTTTGTACGCTCAAATACTCATCCAGATTGCATATATGAAGGAAATTATTGCCATTCAAACTCCGAGTACTGAAAAGTACCTCACATCCAACCATTTTGCACAAAAATTTCTGTACTACAAAAGTACTAGAGACTGATGAGAACCATATGCCAGTTGCTTGCTTCTGTTTTTTGTTTTTTTGTTTTGTTTTTGTGTTCTTCTGATCTGTGATGAACTTGTGATAAACTTCCAGGATGTGAGAAACCATACGGCAAAAAATCCACGGTCAAGTGGTAGAAGCAAAGAGAAAGACTCATCTGGTGCTTTAGCTAAAAAGCAGGGACTCTGGGCCAAGGATGTGTCTATTCGCACATCAGCCTTGGAGGCAAGGCGTTTCAAAACAGCCAGATGAAATATTTAGAAAACAGAGGAGAGCAATCACCCCTCTGTTGAGCTCACTTTGCAATGCAAGGACTTAAAAAGCCATGTGTGAGAGGGAGAAGGAACAAGCAAACTTAGTTTGCAGTGGAGGTTCTGGGGGAAAAACAAAACAATTTTAGGAATTTTACTGAAAAGAATTTTCAAATAGCCAGATGTCCTCAAGAGGTCTGGATTGCTGTCAGTACATCTCTGCTTACAACTTTTTTTTCTATTTAGCTAAGCAAACTGTCCTAATAACTACAAACAGAAATGTGAATGTGTCTTTCTGTGTGAAAACTCTATGAGATGATAACAGATTACATAGGAGCTATGATGCAGCTGATCTGCTTCTTAAGTATAGTAGAGGAAAATGATGTTGGTTAGCAGTAGGCTTTACACAATGAAAATGCAGTAAGTCATGCACGAAAGGAGACCTAGCGTTAGCAAGGAATTTGGATGGAGTTTTGTTGGGCAAACTCAAGGAGAGCCTTGGTCTAAGAAGTGAAGACTTGCAAAGTGAAGTTCCTGCCCTCAGTGGAGGGGTTACTATGCTAGCAGCAAGCCAGGCAGATGTGAGTGGACACCTTGTTGCCCTTGCAGCAGCTCTCTTGGTTTTGCTGCAAGGCCAGTGACCTCTTTCAGAAAGAGGTGAGAACACTTCCACTGCAGCAGAAAAATTCATCAGTTTATGAAGAAAAAATTTCAGAACATTGGCAATGTGTATCAGCCAGCAAAGCTGTTTTGAGGGCTTGATGATTTTAAGCCATCAGTGCAGTGAACGTTGTCAGTTCTCAGACCAGAGAAGTACTACACTTCATTTCACTGTGCACAGTGTGTTTGGTGTAATAAAAATTAATTACTTTTCTGTTATTCTAGGGGGTATGTTCTGTAATAAACTTGAAGCTACTAAGCCACATAATGTTAGAACTTTAAACATGCAAGTGATAATGCTAGAGATATTGAAAATGTTTACTGTGAAAAATCTCTTTAAGGTTAACCCCATAGAACTGCAGTTAAAATTATCATAAAATTCTACCCAGCAAAGCTAGCTGCAGATTTCAGCTGCTAAATCTGAGTTATAGCAAAAAGTTGTAGAATCACAGGGTGTCTTGGGTTCGAAAAGACCTTAAAGACCATCCAGTTCCAATCCCTGTGCCATGGGCAGGGCTGCCACCCACCAGATCAGGCTACCCACCAGGGCCCTATCCAACCTGACCTTGAATGCCTCCAGGGATGCAACATCCACAGCTTCTGTGGGCAACCTGTTCCATTGTCTCTCTACCCTCACAGTGAAGAACTTCTTCCTAATATCGAATCTAAGTGTACCCTCTTTTAGTTTAAAGCTGTTATCCCTTGTCCTGTCACTACATTCCCCAGTAAAGAGACCCTGTCCTGTGTAAGAGCGTCTTGTGTGTTGACCTGTGTGTATACAAACATGCTTATTCTACCAAACTACATAAGTGGCATTTTATTTATCTACATTAATTTTCAAAGAAAAAATGAATTATTTCGTTTTCAGGCATTAATACAATTTACCATGCATGATTTTTGTTAATTTTAATATTTTTTCTTCCCCAAGTTGATGTGGGATGGTACTAAGATAAGGTTACCTTGAAGAAAAGCTACATATTACTTTCATGAAAAAAAAGAGCTTGTTACAAATGAAATCTTAAAATAATCAGGAAAAATAATGAAAGCATGTAAACAAGGTACTGAGGAATTCTTACCATGTAGAATTCAAGTTAAAGAGAAAAGTGAATGTTTATAGAGCACATACAATTTCAAAATGCCTTATGTTATTGAACCTCTGCTGTGTTTTGTCTAATGGTTACCGTGAATGGAAGGTGTAGTAACATTTGTTCCACGAAATTATATTATTATTCCTTGTGGCAAGTGTCCTGCTTACTTGTCTTCTTTTTGAAATAATAGGATGTTTTATGTTTAAGTGTTTCAAAAAACATAAAGCTTTTTCCGTGTAGTGACATGGTTTAACCAGATTTCAACTTTAGATCGGATCATGCAGCAAAATCATGGATCTTTTAGATCAAAGATGGGGATTTGCTTTAGTGTTACATAGCTCTCTAAGCAGGCTTATTCTTTAAAAACTTGTTTGAATTAGAAGAGTATATTCAACTTTTTCTTCACAAGGTTTTTTTCAGCCATTGTGTGTCTAAGGTCCTTGGAAGCTCAGTTTTGTTTTGCTTTGTTTTTTTTTAACCTTATTTTATAATGCTGTTTTCATTGAGCGTTATACGTATCCTAAGGAACATTAACATTTGGCTGTGTTTTGTTCTTCTTATAATTAATAATGAAAATTGTCTTTAAACAGAAATGTGATATATAGTTAAGAGATGAAGTGAATTCAGCTGAAAATGGAATTTAAGGATGAGAGTGGTGTATCTGGGAGCTATTTCCACTGAAATCTGTGGCAAAATTTCAGTAGTTTTCCATGAGAGTAGATGGTGGTATGGTTTGTTCAGTCATGGATGGTTTACTTACATCAGAGAGTTTGGAACACTCCAGGAAGATATCAAGTATACATAACCAGCTCTGGAGAGGACAGGATCATCTAAGACTGAAGTCTCTGAAGGCAACAGTTGTTCAAGCAGTTCTCTTTTAGGTAGTAGAGATATGACGGTGAGGGGTCATCAGCAGCCATATGGACTTAGCTAGTGTTATTTTTTTAATCTCCTTTTCTTATTGTGTTTTGTCATGAGTGTATATGTGGATTATGAAGAATTATACTGAAATTTTACTAGAAGAGATGATCTTCAGAGGCTGAAATCAGATCTTGTGCTGTTAGTGACTCTCTTTTCTCCTGTGTTTTTCTTGTAAGTAAGCTGAATACTGGTTTTTAAAGTTATTTTTCTCACCTTTCCTTCTTCTCTTTTTTCTTTTTCAAAGTGCTTGAGGTTTGAGCTTTTTAAACCTGCACTCTCCTGAAGACCACTTGCTCTTTTGAGAGTCCACTCTCCATGTTACAACTTGCGGTGGAAAAAAATCCCATTCAGTGTGCTCATCATAATTTCTTGATGTAAATATTGATCTAATTAAATATTTTTTTCTTTTTTTGATCTTTCAGTAGCATTAACACAATTTATATCTGCAAACTGAGCTACAGACATAAAGGGTTTTATTTTTTTTTAATTTGCAGGATCTTCCAAATTTCTTTACTGTTCAGAATGCTGAACGTCTTGAAACTTTCATCCTTTAAATATAGCAGAAGACTCTCTTTTGTTGCTTCTTCTAACTTGCAAGAAGGGAAGTAGGTTTCTAGGTTTTCACCTTTCAATAAAAATCTCATCTAATCTTGGATTTACTACTCAGTCCAATTTCTTGACTTTTCTGCTCTTGCAGCCTTGAGTATAGGCCATTCAGCTGATGGATGAATGATTGGCTGTGAATATCTGTTATTTTCCAGTGCTTGATGAATGGGATGATGAGCTTTTTATATGAATGAGCTTTTTATATGAACCTGCTTGCCATAGGCACAGGTTCAAAGATGAGGCATGTTAGTCACAGGCAAATGAGAAAGAAAGAAAAGAAAGTTTCAGTACTCAAATAAGTTCACTTCAAAGGGGTTTGTATCACATGAATTGTCACCATGGCCATAACTCTACTCTGCCCTTGTAAGGCCACATCTGGAGTACTGCACCCAGGCCTGGGGCTCGCAGCCCAAGAAGGATGCGGAGTTTTTGGAGTGAGTATTGTTGTGTAACAATAAAATAGTGGATACAGTAGAACAAGAAAAATAAATATCCTGCTGTATGTAAACTTGGAAACTTTGACTTGTACTCTGAATTTGAACCTTCATCAGATTTTGAGACCACCTAATAATCTTTTAAATCTTCTATCCCTAAGTCTCTTTCTATGTCAAACTGTAAGTTTCAGGGTAGATTCATGAGTCTAAGTAGAATCCTACTTTCCTTAAAAGTTCATAAATAAATTATTACAAATATTGAGGAAACCTATAGATGAACTGCTAGCATATATTCATTTGACAGAGAAGAAGAAAAGCTTTAGTAGTTATGTACTGAGTAGAAGATGTAAGATGTATTTGATCTTATATATATAAGATCTCATATACATAAGATCTTACATAAGATCTC
This sequence comes from Penelope pileata, assembly GCA_013396635.1. Classification (NCBI taxonomy): domain Eukaryota; kingdom Metazoa; phylum Chordata; class Aves; order Galliformes; family Cracidae; genus Penelope; species Penelope pileata. Next base: position 8,127,062 of record WBMW01000972.1, read on the forward strand.
ATATTTGCAGCTGTACAGACAACTGTTTGGTTATGTTTTCCTATAAATATTTTCATTAGTATACATGGCATTTAATGACTCAGTCATTGGCATTCTCTTCTTTGATATCTTGCTTGTTTCCAGGTATGTTCACTTGACTAAAGTAATTGAGGGGGTGGTGTCCCTTTATCTTTTAAGATCTAATAACTAATAACTTCTTTTGTTTGGGTTGGCTGTTATTTTTCCGTCTTTCTTAAAGTGTTGTCATAATAAAAGGAGAATATAATCAATTATACCAGAGATTTTAATTGCATATGATAGTCTTGGTTACTGCTTTCCTTTTTCTGTGCTTTTATAGCTTCACTATAAACATCTCTGTTGTGCTCCTTTTGAGACAAATGTCTTGCCATAGAGAGCAAAGATATAAAATACATTAATGAAACAAAGCTATTATATGCACATTGGTAGAGACAGTCAGCATATTAAAGTATGTATTTTCCACAGAGCTGAGGGTGGCTGTCTGATTCATGTAGGTGTTATAAAAAGCCCACTCTGAACATCTGCAAAATTAATGTGCAATTGACTGCCACAGGATGAGTGCCTTTTGGAAGTAAAATGACAGCTAGAGAGGATTAACTTAAAGCAGTGATAAGATCTGACAAAACTACTTCTAATCCAATTCTTCCTCTGAAGTCATGTTGCCTGGCTGGCACAACTGTTCTGCCTCTTTTTTTCTCCACCAGTAAACAGAAGGAAGAAGTATATAGGCTGGTATATGTCTACCTAGGTTTCCCTTAAACATAACCAATTTTCAAGTTAACATGAAAATTCACTGTTGAATGTTTTTAACCCTGAGGCACAATTGACTCATTATCAATTTATATCTAAATTATGTTGTCCATCTGTTAGACTGAATTGAGGAGAACTAATAGTCATTAGTTCTATTTTAATTTTTTTCCCAGTGGTACTGATAAAATAATGCCATTATTTTACTCTAAAGAAAAGATCACCCTTTCACCCTTTTCACAGTGTTAGCTTGTAATTTGTTTGAGATTAAGCTGAGCAAGGTCTCCCACATTTTCACCTTTTTTTTTCTTTTTTTCAAAATACACATTATAGTTTTAGTCTGTTTTTAGTATTTTTTGCTATAATAACCTTTGCATCAATTTGAATTCTTTCTTTTAAAACTTGGTCAGCCAAATTGGATAATTACCTGCAAATAGATTGGCAGTATATCAACAACAATGCATAGATCACTAGAAACAATTGCTGTGAGGAGGAGAGTTCAACTTGCTTTTGTGGATACTTCATGATCAGCATTGATATTTTTAAAGACTGTCATAAGATCATTTATAGTATTTTGAAAGTACTTAGCAAACAGTAGCTGACATTGTGGTTTCTTCAGAGCTTAAGAATTAGAGAACTGTTGCTTTCAAGAGCTGATTTCTGTATTAGGCGATAGTAGTTTTGCACCTTCCCAAATCCAATTTCCCTAGTTAGAATTTGTATTATTTAGCTGATTTATAAATGATTGTAAATGATTTTTTTTTTTTGTCGTGGATGCTCTTGTTTCAAATGGAAAATGAATTCATAGTTGTGATTCATCACCGAATAAAATAAATGAAAATAACAGCTGCTTCTGCTGATTGTAAGAGTAGATGCAAAAAGTATCACTTCAATTCTGTAAAAACATGCTAGCTACTGGTTGTCTATGCCATCCACATGAAGGACCTCATATTTTAACAACAGCCCTGCGCTTCCTTGGAGGGTTCACTCATTTTATCTCTATTTACAAGCGACTAGGCAGTCAGCGCTACTGAAGCTGTCAAGAAACCAAGAATCTGCAGAGAAAATCCACAGACCACATTAAATATTGCTCTTGAAAAAGTTAATTATGCAAATCTTAAAGCCTGTGTGTGTATCAGACTAACATAGTTTTGAAATGCTGGTGATGTTAAGTCTTCCGAGACCAAATTGGTGTAAGTTGCCAGAAGATTTGTCCTCTGATAAATGCAAGAAAACAGGGTAATATGAAACAGTAAGTAAGTAGTACATCATGTTGTTGTTTCTTAAGGCTCCTCTAGGCTGGAACCTGCCACAAAGCTGCTGAGTGTCCTTTAGGATTTAGATAGCATCCTTTTGCTCCTGGCGTATTCAGTGGTGACCCATTTGGTAGCGCTGGTGCCAGCTATGATGCAAGATAATGAATGAACCTGAATGTTGAAGAGTGATTGATATTGTGAAACAGTGTGAAGAAAAGTGATACCATATCTCCAGCCTCTGATAGAGTTCCTTGAAATGTAGTCTGAAGGGAAGGGAACCAGCATTTCTCTTAAAGTGGATACATATTTTTAGCTTAAGAAAGTTCCTGTATTTCAGAGCAAATAAGGAATGAGAAGTAGTAGGAGTTTAGGCTGCCAGCAAAAAATAATTTAAGCATCAATATCAGGATGTGTAAACACAGGGAGAAAGAAAAAGAGGAAAGGTAAATTTTCAAGGTGATGCTATTGGCCTACTGTGATAAATGAGGAAAGAAGTCTGTCTTGTCTGGTCTTTTGTACTTTATCTGGCTTCTGAGGTGGCACTGCCAAAGAGTTGGACAACCACAAAGTCAGAAGAGATTTTTGTCAACCTTCTTTAGGAGTTGGTAAATGAAATAATCTTAATGAATGGTACACATAAAACATTGATTAAATAATAGATCTGCAAGGACAGGAGCTCCTTTTAACTTCTCAGACAGCTGGAGACAGTCTGTGAGACCTTCAGGCAGTGCCAGCTTGCCTTGGCCTAGGGAAGTAGACTCATTGTCACTGTGTGACTTGGCAGGTCTCTGTGGGATTATAGGAGACAACAATCCTGCAGGGTCATTGTGTGTTATTGGCCGTTCTTGCATCGAACACGAAGAGAGATATGATTGGGCAGGAAGTGACAATGGGAAGACAATGAGAAGTGAGTGAACAATTCGAGCTTTCTCCAGTTTCAGTCAAACCAACAATGAAAGCAGGTTCCCACAAGCTCTAATTTAAGCAGAGACTTTTAAAAATAGTGTACTTGGTGTTTTGGAATACTCTGAGGAGTGAAAGCTTTTCATGCACAATCTCCTTAAAACAGAGTTCATGTTTGAATTGTCTGGATACGTATGAGCAAAGAGAGCCTTTGCAGCTTACACAGATCTGTATTTCATAAATAAAAACTTCAATATAGAACATTTTCCCTCTCCAGAAAGGGGGTCTACTGTCTCCACAGAATTCTTGGTCCATGGACAGCCCTTCAGCTGGTGCCCAGCATTTCCAGCTGACAACATGGTACAGATGTATTTTGCCGAAGCCTCAGGACACCTTGGGTTCACAGTGTTTCCGGATGCTTCAGTGTTCTGTCCATGGCAAAATAAAACTTTCCGCCTCTTCAAGAGGTCATATTAATGTTAGGCTCTTCAAATCTGTGTTGTACAGTAATTCCTAGTCCCCTTCAAGGTGTGATTTAATATGTCAGTCTTGCCATAAACCATTTTGTGATTTTTAAAATATCTGATTCATCACAGCATTCTTAATGAAGTTCTGGTTCTCTGAGTGCTCTCAGATGGTTTGATCTCTGCTCAAGTTAGATGGTAGTCTGGAAGGTAGGTATGCATGCTCAGCTCTTTGTAATTCTCCTCAGACTCTAAATTGGCAACTTTAAAGAATCAGAGTGTGATAACCATCAGTCAGTTTTGAAATGTGCAACTTAAAGCTGGACACACTGGCTAGTGTTGGAAAAGCTGCATAGCAGGGCCAGCTTGTATTCTGCAGCTCAGCAAAGATACGAGCCTGCAAAACACACTTGCCAGCTGTGCACTTAAAAAGTATAGTCGCAATACATTTCATGTCTCCTGTTAACTTCAGTTCTTTGGGGCATCCTCATGGTAGCAAGTTAAATGTGGATTTGATTTGTGTTTCTTCAATTTTTATTTTTGGCAACAGTTTGCCTTAATTTTAGTAAGCGCAAATTAATAATTGTAAAATAGAATCATGTATTATTTATATACTGTTTTACATATATTCCTTTAAAATGCATAAGCCAAAAAGCCTACTTGTAGTGCAGCAATCATGCCAGCAGTACGTTGCTGTTGGAATCAGTATTTAAGGAATCAATCTGTGGTTTCAGTTCTGGAAATTAGTCAGATGTTGGAAAAACTTCATTGACTTTAACAGCTCAAATCCTGACCAAAGCCAGCTAGGAGTTTTTTTTCCATGAAGTAATCCCAACTTTCATATGGTATTTCTTTCCAAGATAGTTGGGCAGAGTACCTGGGAGCTTGGGCTCTGAAAACTCTTTTACAGAACCTCAAAAATTTTGGGTCTCATTCCAAACTGGAATAAAACCAGATTTTCAAATATCAACATCCTCTGCACGGTTGCACGATGTTTTTTCGTGCTGCTTTCATCCTGATTAGCTTGAATTTACTTAGCTTAAATTTACTTTCAACACAAGCACTTCACGTTTCAGTCAGGCATATTATGGTCATGGGTCTTTCATTACTGACCAAACGTTATTGTCATGAATGTTAAAGCATTCATGTTAGGGCATTTAAGTATCCTCATTTCCAGCTACTAAGTTCGAGATGAAAGTACTTTTTCATTGTCTATTTTGTCAATTTCCATTTTTACCTTGTTTAGATAGAGGTTGCTGTAAGAGACTGTTTTGGAATCTTTGTCTCAAAGTCTGCTGTGAGAACTCTCTTGTCTCAAAGTTTGCCCACCTGCCCGAAGGCTTGCAGACCAGGGANACCTGCTCCCGCTTGCTGCCTGAGACCTGACGGCCTGATGCCTGCTTGCTGCTGCTCCCCCTGCACTCTCGCTCCCTTGCTCCCACAAAGGCCTGAAGATACTCCTGGTCTGATAGAACGGCGTGGGATCCATGGTGGTGACTGTCCCCGCTTTCTATATGTAACCCTTGCTCTTATTTCCTATCTTTTACTATCGCCTGCCTCCCCATCCCCATCTCCCTCACTGGCCAGAATTTCCTATTAAACTGGTCGGACAACATTTGACCTCGTTTGTGTCTTAATCTCACTCCGGGTATGTTACAGAATCTCCCCTCACTCCGATAATTGGAGCGGGACAGTTGCCAGGCTGCCATTTCTTAGCATCCTAATTCAGCTTGCAACAGTGAAACCAAGCAGACTGTCTAACCAGTATTCAACGAGGATGCAGAAAGCTCAGTGCTGTCATGAAACTAGTTGACAGACTAGTAGGTTTCAGTACAGCTGGATCTATCACATGCACATTGAATGAGAGAGGAGGCAGAGCAGGATGAGAGGTCCCATAGTATGTGGCTATTTTCCCATTGTGGCTGTCTGATCATCGTTTCACATTCACCATATGAAAAGACAAACCCTCCAGGCTGTATTCCCTACCTTTGCCATTTCCCGTGGAGTGGAACCACAGGAACATTGGTGAACCGTATCAAATAGTGCTGAAAGATCTTAAAATCCACATCACGTCATCATCTGACTTCTGCCCATTATCAGAAGGAAATGATCAACTGAAGAAAGAACTATGCAAGTCCCTATTCAGGACTGAAATCTGAAACTAGGAGGAAGGCAATTGTAATTGGATTTCTTACAGTTACTTTGCCACAAAAAACTTAATGTATGTATATGTACTTATAGTACAGAATTTCAGTGAAAGAACCAGGAGTGGAATATAAGGTGAGTTCTGATAACTTACTGATGCTTTTATTTGTCTTAAACTTTTTGTCATCTAAACATCTGAAAGAGATGAGTGAAGATTTATTTTCAGAAAACAGTACTAAGAATGTATGAAGTTAACTGAATTTTTATTTGAATCTAAAATTAAAACTTAAATCCTATATTGTCATTTCTGTTCGCTGTCCTTGTTATACCAAGCAGCCAAATCTGAGATTTATAGTGTATTGTCTGTCTCTGTATCAGTGAAGCAATATTCCCTCATGTATAGTTGTTTGTGCTTGCTCAAGTGATTTTTTTTGTCTGTGCAGTACTAAAACCATGTATACACTCAAGGTTTTTGTTACTTCTAATGTATGCTGCAAAAAGACACGTATATTTTATTTATTTATTTATTATTATTGTTATTATTATTTTTTGAACTGCGTAATACTTCCCCATGGGATAAGGGGAACAAGGCATAGAATTCCCCCTGAGAGAAATTTGTGGAGCTGCTTTCAGTTTTGACAAATACTTTGTTTGGATGCTGAAATAAATTCTAACCTTGAGTGCAGATATACATGTATGTAGTAAGAGCCTGAAATGTAATTTATAGTCTGTTACAAATGTGCTTCCCTTCATAGCACCAGGAAGTAATAATGTGTGATGTGAAAAGCTACTGTTCAGATTGATTGCATAATGATTTGAGAAGGTGGAGAAAGTCAATGAGGAGCACAAAAAATTAATGCTTATCGGAGATCACTTTAAGCATATAGATTCAAAATAACTGCATTTCTATAGCTTGCTTCCATTCTGAACTTCTAATATTGTTTAAATTTCAATATGATGAATATAATTTCCACTTGAGAGGATTTTTTTTCTTTTGGTTGTTCGTTTTTTATATATATTTAAATACTTTTTTAAGATAAAATCTTCCTGAAGTGAGTTGCACCTTCACCACAATGTTACGAAATTCCTTTAAAGTTTAGACTGGTAAATCTTCCTTTCCTAAGATTTCTGAGTTGCCTGATATATCAATTGATACATCCAATTTCCTTTGACTTTCTAACATTTGCATGGAAATATATACAGAATATAGCTATTTTCTCATTCTTTTTCTATACCGATTTTAAGGAAGAATTTTGTCTTTTCTTAGGAAAGCAGGGTTTGTCCATCTTCATCGTTAATTGTTATCAATTGCAACAAATCTCAAGTGATTACTACTTGACTGTCTTACTTTGTGTAGAACCCTTTCTGCGCCTTGCTGCCTTCTCGTGCACAGTCTGCAGGAGTTAGAGATATGAACTTTATGAAGTCCCTGCAAGCTTTATCAATATTCTACTTTGTCTTTTTGGATTTATTCAGGTCAGTAGATCTGACTCCAAGACAGAGTGCTTGGGATTTGAAGATGATGGGCTGTCTACTTTTTGTGCATGTCTTGCTTTCCCAAGGCAATCACATCTACTGTGCTCAGTAAGACTAGACTGAGACTTCTAGCTTCTAGTTGCTTGAGGATTTTTTGGTTTGCTTTTTTTTGATCCTGTCTTAGTTTCTAACAGAAGTTACGTTTCCCATAGTGTCTAGTATGAAGCTATGTTCTAGCCTCAGAAGAAAAACAAACTGATAACATCCTGGCAGTGTTGAACAGAGCCGAGGACATACTCAGTTCCGCATTCCTCTGCCAGTGAAACGGTTGCGGGGGGACATAAGGAGCTGGGAACTTGGAGGGGACAGGACCGGGGCAGCTGACCCAAATTGACCGAAGAGCTATTCCATACCATACAACATCATGTGATTGATGGGATTTCCAGGGCCTTTTGTTACGGAGGGGGCTAGCCGGGAGGAAGGGTCGCTGCTGGCTGTGGACCCTTGCTCTGC
>WBMW01000972.1:8134611-8196658 GCA_013396635.1 Penelope pileata
GACAGATCCTCATTTACTTTTGTTGATGCTTGCTATTGTTTTCCTCAAGAGTCAGGGTGAAGAATCCCACAACCTCCTCACAGCTTGTAGTTCAACTTCCATGGCAGCTTGCTTCTCCTTTACCACAGGGCCTTGAGTTTGTTCTGTGGGTAGTTTAGTCCAGCAGCAATACTAGTTCAAGGATTTCACTTAGCATGGTTTTTTTTTTTTTCTATTTCGATTTTATACTAAGTGATATACAAAAATAGTAAGTTGTCACTGAGTGGAAAAAAAAGAAAAACTTCATAAGTTTTTCTGAGGAAATGCAGTGTTTGGTGAATACTTATTCTGAGGCAGGAGAAAGTTCATGAATTCAAGAGATATATAAGGTAAATAGACTATTAGACCACCAAAGCATATCTGTGCAAACAAATAAAATTCTGCTTTTCAACAGTTTGTGTTTCTCACCAAAAGTCTTTCTCAGTTCCTTTTGTGTAACTTCCAACAAATTTTCTTGCTGGTGCCTGTTTTTTCAAGGAGCTCATACCTGATATAATAGTTGGTGGGTTTGTGTGACACAACTCACTGCTGCCAATATCTTTTATTCAGCTTGTAGAACCTGATTCTTCATCACACCTGTACGTTCTGCACAATGATATTTCATTTTCTCTACTCTATTGTTATATAGTATGTTTTTCCATACTGACAATTCTCTGTGAATTGATGTTCTCTTTATGAATAGTAACAAAGGTGTAAATATATGCTCAGTCATCCCTTCAGTACATGATCATTTTAAAATTTGAAGAATCATATTTAGAAAGCAAATGGAAATTCTATTCTCATTAAGATTCTTGATGGTAGTAGTTATTAGTGAAGAAAATTTATCAGCATCAGTATGTCTCTCTTTCAAAGACTTTCATGACAGTATTTCAGTATAATCAGTGACATTTCTGCTAAGTTACCACACTGAGTTTTAGCAATATAATAGCTCTTGGTAAATCAAGCTCTCGTACTATAGATGACTTCCATAGTACAGACACTGGTGATTTGCAATTTAGCATAATTATTTCTTGATGTCTTCTCTTTGTACATAATGCCTGGACAATTATGGTTGTGAACGTAAATTCAGGATCTGCTCTCTGCTAATGACTCACAGATTCACTCTCTCCAGATCTCCATCCAACTTAAATGTCTTCCCTGTCTTTCAGATACCTATTCAATGCCTAATCACCTAAACATATGCATTTTTTACTCTTTAATTGTTTATTCATTCTGGACAACTTGATATGTTCTCATCTAACCCTTATTCCTCACCTTTGCCCTTTCTCAGGATCTTAACATCTGTCCGGTATTTGAATGTAGCTAATTCTGTCTAGAAAGTAACCTTAATGTGCAGACTTTACCAGCAAAAGGCGCACAGCTACAATTCTGTCCTCGTACTTGCAAAATCTTTGTTCTTGAGATACAATCTCACCTAGTGCGAAGCTATTCAAAATACCGATGAAAGGTTATTTTTCTAGCTTGTTGCTCTAATCATGTATTTGTTCTTGGGTCAACTTTCTTAGCGTTATAAAACACAAAGCTTTTACTTTTTTCTCAGAGCCTTTCTAGAAGTACTGAGTCTTTGCTTTTATATTTTAAAAGGTGTTCAGATGTCAGCTCTTGTTTGCTTTGCCCATCTATTATTGTTCACTGCTTTCTTTCTCAGTGATCTTGCTTCTGACATGATTGTCCTTTGCACGTGGGAAGACCGTATTACTAATTCACACTAAAGCAATTTGTTATTGTACTTCAAACCTTCCTCAGAACCTTTTTGTCACCTTCCCTTTGATTAACTTGACAATTCATAGGCAGCTGTTAAATTGAGACAAGAGAACTGCTTTCTGTGGTGAGTAATGTTGTCTTGCTTCTTTGTACACATCCACCTGTCTACCCATCTCTCTCTCTGTCTACCTACATACCTATTTTTTTTTTTTAATACTTCAGATGCTTATTTTCATAAGGCAGGTTCTCTCTCTCCAGTACGCATGTTCCAGAATGGGTTTTGACCTATAGGACTTACTCTTGCAAAGTGTAATGCTGTTAAGGCTTGAGATATGCTGAGGTCCCACACTTAGCCTACTTTGCTGGATGGATCCCACCCTCCTTTCTGTCTCTAATTACATGTTGCAGCTGCTTTGTGCCAACTCTTTAACTCATTTGACTGTTACTGAGTTGTTCGAAAATGCTAACACAGCAGATAATTATCCACTTTTGTGAAAAGATGGTTAAAATGTTAATGCTTAATTATCAATCTTCAACTAGATGAAATAGCTTTTTTTTAACTGCATCTCAGAACATCAAGATGTGTTTTTTGATGCTGTCATAAAAGCCATGAAATAATGAGAATATTTAATGTAGCTCTAGTGTGAATCAGTTTATGTGAAGAGTTAATATGTCTAGAACTCACGAACTAAATTATTACTGAAAACCTTGGAAAAAATTAGATAATCAAATATCTCAGGTAATATGAAGTATGACAAAAACTCTTGTAGTTAAAAGTGAAAGGAAATTCGGGTAAAATTAGCTCATTATATTGTCTCATAGTTTTGAGGGAAGAATGAGGTTTCTGTTAATGCATTCAAATATGTTGTGACATAAACAATTATATTTAGAAGAGCCAAGTAACACTAAGTATGTATAGTTGTAATGACTGTATTGTGCAACTTACACCTTTCCTAATTTGCTAAGATTTTCTTTATCCACATCCCTGCTACCTGACTCATCATAACTCCTTGTCTTCCCAGAGTCTACTCCATGGTTTCTCTGGGAGGAATTTTGACAACAGTAGACTTTACATGTAATGATTTCATATGTAATATTGGTGGGCTAGTTCTGCTGAGTGCCTAACTTCATTAGCTAATAAAATAGAGAGGATTAAAACAAAACAGAACAAAACAAACAAACAAAAAGACCCAGCCAACTAAAACATAACGTAAAAAAAAAATCTCACAACAAACAAAACGCTTCTCTAAAGCATAGTTCATTACTTCAATCTAAATAATTGTTTCCCTCATCTGTATGCATCAGAACTTCGTATGTGGATATAAACTGTTACTCAGTGTGAATATACTAACTTCATTTCTTGTGTTGTTTTATAGCTATAAGTAGCCATTGAAGTGCTAAATTATTGTTTACATCTTCCTTTTATCTGTTTTGGGTACTGAAAGAAAAAAAAACATTTGTTCAGATGAAATTCTATGTGTTCTTCATAAACCAATCTATTTCTTAAATAATTGATAAAAGTAACAACATTGAATTTTCTGCAGTTTCCACACATTGTATGTGATTTTCCTTCTGTTGTTAGTCTCCTGTAGATAGTTACATATATTTTGATTTATCTAGTGTGACATTACCTCTATATTTGGCCTTCAGCATACAAGCATTTTCTGGAAAGAGGAGCTAGACTTCTGTGTTTTTATTTGTAACATTTTCCAAAAATGAGTGTTTTCTTCAATATTTGTGTGCTCCTGTGAAGAGGCAGCAGTGCATCTCTGTCTCTAAGGTTGCATTCACAGATGAACTATCTTTGAGATTTTCAGTTTTGGTGATCATGGGGCCACAAATCTTTCTTTTTTTAAAGACCAAATTATCCATAGCATTAGTTCCTCATAGAATGTCACAAACATTATTTTTTTGTGATGGATGGGTAAATATTTTCCCTTGGTTGACCAATGATACAGATTTTTGGTAATGGAATGTTGGAGCATCATTTAATTACAGTCTTTAAATCAAATTATTGTGTATCCTTATTTTGTTTGTTCAACTTCCTGTACTGTGTTTTCATCTCACAAAACATGGAACTGACATAAATAAACAGTAGGAGAAATTTTCAAAAGTGGTAAGATGTTGAAAGACCTTAACTCTCCGTTGAAAAGTGACAGGCATTTGTGATCTTGTGCTAGATGTTTATAATCTCAAGGCTGGGGATAAGACTATCCAATTCTTCTGTGGATTGCAGAGTGTATTTAAAGAACTGTTAAAAGAGATTTTCATTTTGATTTTTCTGAGGGTTTTTTGGTGAGTGTAGAACAATATCTAAGAGAGATTTGTTGAAAAGTCTCTTTGAAATAGTTATGAAGATGACTGTTCTGTGATGACGTCTCTCTGGCTGTATGGTATATTTCAAATATTCTTGCAGCCTTCTTTCCTGAAGCTCGTGCCTTGTCACTAAGTTACTGTGGCTTTAGTTTCTTTTTTTTATACCTCATTGATGGAGACCAAATAGTTGATGTGAGTACAATGTTCAGCAAGTGTCAATAACTGTCAATGTGTACTATTTCTGAGAAATTCAATGACGCCTTCACTTCATCAGCACTTCCGTGTCAGATGCCATTTGGTCATACTGCCCTTCTGCTGCCATCTGTTGCGCAGCAACAAAATGGAGCAGAATATTGGCAGAAAGCTTCAATCTCTACTGCCATAGCACCAATATCTGCCTCTGCCATCAGGGACATCATAATAAAATAGGAGGCGTTACTTTTGGAGCAGCCCACATAGTTTGATGGTAAGGGTATGTTAATATGGTGTGTGTGCTACTCCTGAGTTTTGTTCTAAACAGAGAGTGCATGGAGCAAGCTCTTATTTCTTCATAATGTACTGTGCAGGTGCAAAACCTGATAGGAATCAAAATACCAGTTGAAAGTACTGTTAGAGTCTTTGGGTTACTGAGGGTTAAAAAGATCTGAGAGCGGTCTCACAATTTTAGGGAGAGCTAAAACTCAGTCACAGTTTTTCTAGGTTTTTAAACTTGTCTTTTGGGGGAAATCAGTGTATATACTGGAAATTTCAGTGGGTTTTTTTGGGAATGTAACGTCTTAGAAGTCTTGATTCTTCTAATTTATACTCCGTATTTTCAAAAATTATTATAGTCCTGCAATACAGTGTTTTGTATTGCAAAAGAGGTTGAAAATCCAAGTAAGAAATTAGAAGGTTTATACTTAATGACTTAATACAATTTCACTTTATATTTTTTCCCTATTGCCTAATAACTTCCGTTATTTCCCTCTGATTCCTTCTCTATCTTGACATTGCTATAAGTCCATTCCCATAATGTAGAGAGAAGGATGGAAACAGTCTTTTTGAATACATGTGTTCATTAGGTATTTTTTTTATTTCAGAATATTTTAAAGCAATTCCTAATATTCTTTTTTTCCCCTTCCTCTTAGCAGCTATTGTTTGCTGTCTTCATCTCTTTGTCTGACATGCATGTATTTTCTCTTGACTTCTGAGTATTAATATTTTAAAGAGAGACTTTGGAGGAGAGAAGGAAGGTCACAAGCTATTCGACAAAGCTTAGAAAAACACCAAATTGGTTTAAAGACTACAGAGAACACAAAACATGCACTATAGTTTAAGCCTTTAAAATTCTAAAGTAGGTAAATTGGATTTTTATGGAAATTTCACAGAATGGCTTGTATTTCCAAACACCAGTATAATATCTGAATCAGGGTGAAATCCACATGAGATTTGCTGACTTGAAAATTCAACACTTTCATTTTATGCTGTTGAGCAAAAAACTAATTTTTTTAATCCATCTTGCATAAATAACAAAATGAAATTTTACCCTCTGTTGACTGGCGATACCTTGCATTAGATGAAGTCATTAGAGAAGCATTATAGCTTTGCTACATTTCAGGGTATGTTGATGTTTCCATTACAAGCCCTGGGTTTAAGGGTTACGTAAAACGAGAACTTCAAATTTATTTTGAAGGCAAAGTGAAAACTTCTGTCATGACAGAAGTAGAGATTTTTTTGTAATAAAATAGAGGAAAGAAACTTCCAGGATTTAAAATTACTCCTTGCAGGGGTCAGTAACATAAACTACAACTCTACAACCTACTTGCTCTATATAGGCAGGCAAGTCCCTTCGCTTCTTGTTGGCTGTCACATCTTCGTCTTCTTGGAATTCAAGTAATAGGGGAAAGGGTTCTTTTGTTAATGATTTTAGCTATGTGGCTTGGTTCAGCTCAGGTAAAATGACCAAATGATAAACAAAGCTGTTCAGTATTGTGAACTGCAGGAGGCTGTTTCTGTTTTCGAGAGTTATTGAAGGTGTGGAAAGAAGATGGATCTTAAGTGACTTTCAAATGGGAATGGTTCCCAGCCCATCAAAGGCCAGGCCCTCATCTATATTTCCCACTGAATAAGCTGTGTTGCATGGGTGATTTGTGGAACTCAGTCCCAATGTTTTGCCATACAGAAGAAACTAAACGAAGATTACTGCAAAACCTGAATTAACTGTAACATTTTCCATTCTGTTTTGCATTCTAGCAAAGTGTCCTTGTCTTAAATTCCATTTTCAGTTGACTGAGTAATACAAACACATTAAATATAATTTGTCTTATATAGACTTGGGTTGGAAGGGACCTTAAAGGTCATCTAGTTGCAACCCCCCTGCCATAGACAGCATTGCCACTGGCTAGATCCAGGTTGTCCAGTGCCCTATCCAACCTGTCTTTGAACCCCTCCAGGGGTGGGGCATCCACAACTTCTGTTTACGTCCTGTTCCAGCACCTCACCACCTTCTGAGTGAAAAGTTTTCCCCTAATATCTAACCTAAGTCTTCCCTCTTTTAGTTTGAAACCATTCCCCCTTGTCATATCACTATCAGACCATGTAAAACATTTGTCTCCCTCCTGATTATAAGCTCCCATCAAGTACTGGAAGTCTGTAGTGAGGTCTTCCTGGAGCCTTCTCTTTTCCAGACTGAACAAACCTCAGCTTGTCTTTGTAGGAGAGGGCTCCAGCCCTTTGATCATCTTCATGGCCTTCCTCTGGACCCATTCCATCAGTTCTGCATCCTTTTGTGCTGGGGACCCCAGGCCTGGATGTAGTATTCTAGATGGGGCCTTACAAGGGCAGAGCAGAGGAGCACAATCACCTCCGTCTCCCCGCTGGCCACCCCTATTTTGATGCATCCCAGGATACTGTTGGCCTTCTGGACTGCACACTGCTGGCTCATGTCCAGCTTTTCATCCATCAGGATCCCCAATTCCTTCTCAGCAGGGCTTCTCTCAATGAATTTTTCTCCCAGTCTGTATACATACTTGGGATTGCTGTGACATAAGTGCAACACCTTGCAGTTGGGCTTGTTGAACCTCATTAGGTTCACATGGGCTCACTTGTCAAGCTTGTCCAGGTCCCTTTGGATGGCATCCCTTTTATTGTATCAACTCCGCACAGTGTTGACGATAAACTTGCCGAGGGTGCACTTGATCCCACTGTCTATGTCATTGATAAAGACATGACACCTTTTTCTCATGCAGTTTTCAAAATTTGCAATTTGAGAGAGCCTCTTTGGTACTAAATCATGTTAAACACTTCAGACTCCCAAACGTTGTTTGGAGCAGTCAGGGAAAAAAAAAAAAAACACAACTATTTAAACTTTACAGTCAGAGCTGTGTGTGTAGTCCAACTGCACCAGTAAACATTTCTTCTAGCTAAACAAGACTTAGCCAATCATTTTTTATTTGGAAAGTACTGAATTAGCTGCTTTAATAAGCTTAAGTCAAAACTGTAATTCAAGAACTTTTGTAACTTAGTTAATTCTAACTCCCAGAATGTCACATTAGCCTGGTGTCTGAAAAATGTAGTTTTCTACAGCATAAAAAGAATTTGAACTGTTTATTCAGTGATTCAGACTAGGATGTTGAAGGAAGTGAAGATGTCTTGCCAGATCTCTAAAGTGTTTAAGCTTTCAGTGGCTACAGTACAAGGAATGAAGCCCAGCACTTCCATGGAAGGTCCTTTCCAATTCCTTCCCTTCCTTTTAAATAGCATAATTTCCATACTGCAGTACAACCAAAAAGTTTGAGGGGGAAAAGAAAGGAATTACTATGCCCCATTCTGGCATTTCTGTTGTGTATGTGTTTATGGTCCTGTGTAGCAAGAACATTGGATTCTTGCTCCTGTGAGCAACTGAATAACTCTCAGAAATACTAGGAACTAAACAGTTGACAGCTGCTGTTTAGTCTTAGTATATTAGAGAAAATGCATATTTCGAGTTCAAACCTGATTGCCTGAAAGAGGCAGAGCTAAATGCTTACAGAAAATGCTGAGCTGCAATAGCAGAAGTTCCCAGTGAAGGAAAACTTTTGTGCCTTTATCTGAAAGGTGGCTTCTTACAGTGAAGAGAAATGCTGAGGCAAGAAGGGGAGGAAGGTCTTCTGGGCCTTCCCTCTCTTTTAACCTGATTGTAGAGATCACAGCAAGCTACAAGGAAATGGTCATGACATGCTCAGACACTGTGGGAGAAGAGGCACAAGTACTGTCCATTGATGGATGGAGGAGCCCCTGCTGTCCTTGTCTAAACAATGTGCGAAGGCTCTCTTAGTAAGTTTTAATCACACTGGAAGGGATTTTTTTTTTTTTGTCATCTTTTTGTTGTTTTTGGGTGGCAGTTGGACTAGAAATGAAAACAGCATTTTCTTTCTTACTTATATCAATTATTGTGTGTAAGCTATTAGAATTTCCTCCTGCCTTTTATATTAACAGAGGAAGGGGCATGCTGTTGCACCTGTGCCCACTGAAGTCAGAGAAAAAAAGGAGTGGTGCAGAGGTCCTCCTTTCTTCTTTTATCTCCGCTGTGTTCAAGGAACAGAGAGCTATGGAGCTGAAACAGTTGCTTCACAATAAGTCCTTTGCTCCTCTTCTTTCTTCTGTGCATTTTCTGCTTTCCATCCTATACTTCAGTGGATTGTCTAATTCGGTTGATCATGTTAGATGATAAAAAAAATCTTTTTCTTATTAATCTGAGCAGTCATTAGCTGTTGTTTTAGGTTTCCTTCTACCAAGTTTAGTTACTTAAAAGTAAGATACTGAATAGTTACGCAGTTTATTTCTTAATATAACTGTAATTTTGCCTAATATCGATATTTAATGTATATGAACAAATCCTTCAGTTAATTGTAAACTGGTAATGAATGTTATGTAAAGAAGCTTTTATTAATGATATCTTTGAGAAAACAGAAAAGTAATGTGTAAATCCAGAGCAAGAGATGAATCTCCATACCAGTAGTTGCACAGGAAGCTTTTGCAAGCTGAAAGCTGCAGTTCATACAGAGTACATTATTATTATTGATGCTGATGTTTTTAAAAACAGCATTCCTTCTATATCTTTATAGTATGGATAACATCTTACCCCAGAAATCATCTTAGATATGTCGTCTTTTATTCATGATCATGTCAAAATACTGTCATCCAAAGCTATAGCTTTGCATGGAATATTGATGTATATATTGTGTTTTCCCTCACGAATTTGAAAAATGAATTTAGGAGAAGTCAGACATGTATCTAGCTAGCTGTCTGCTGATCACTGACATACTCTCCAAAGAATAGCAGTTAATCATATATTGCAATTATAGAAACACTGTATTCATGCTAAAATAAATCTAAGAAACGAAAAGAAATAGAAAGAAACAACATGTTCTGCCCCGGGAAGGGTTTTTGGCTTGATTTTATTATGCTTTACAATTTAAGCTCAGTGTGTTATTGGTGAAGCTGGACAGTGGAGAGGGAAGAATGGAACCAGTAATCAGGTACCCTGGGGAGACTGACACTACCTTCTAGTTTCTCATATTCTGCTCAAGTAATTTGAGTGACTAAAATGTAAAGATGGGAATGTAGATGCAAATGGCCATCAGAATGTTGAGATTTCTGTTGTTCTTTGAATTTCTTTGAATTAATCTAGTCCTTACGCATTTTAAAATGATTTTATCTGCAGCATGGTTCCCACATGTCAAGGAGAAAAATAATCTTTTGTATAGATAGAGACAACTTTTTTTTTTTTTTTTTTTACTCAGAACATCAAGTTTAGTTGTCTTTTATTAAGGTAAACATGGTTATATTATTATGGTATGAATCTTAGGGCCTTAGAAACTTGGTAAATGGTTTTCATGTTTCCTTGCTTTGAGAATGGACAAAGTAAGGAATCTCTTTCAGGAGATGCAAACAGCATCCTGTTCTTGCCAAGCAGAAAAGAAATAATACAAGCCAAGCGTTTCTGAATATCATTTGAAAAAATATTTGGTTGTTAGACTCTCGGAAGAGAAGTGCCAAAGGGAATGCATCTTCCTCTGAGATTTCCTGGCTTTACTCACAGCATGTTAGCTAAGCAATGACTGAAATTATTGCCAAGAAATTAGCAGTACTTAACAAGGAAATATATATATATGAAATATATATAATAAATACCTTATGAGAGAGTTGGAGTGAATCATTTTGAAATATTAGACCAGTGGAATTAAAGTAATGAAAAATACTTAAACTACACAATGAGTCACCGCATGAAACTATTTGAAATATTGCTTGCAAAGCATTTACATCCTAATTAGAAATTGTGGTCCTATCCCTCCCACTGACCCTTAAATACTGATGCAAAAATTTATTATTTTTACAAAATGAGCATTCTGATTATCATCAGGCCACCATTATAACTATAATTTTTTTTTCTGTAATTCCCTATGATGATCAGAATTAAAAGAATAGTTTTTATAAAAATCCAGGACTCAGCTATGAAAAAAACTGAACAAGCAACAGGTCTAGCCAAGATGTACTTAGTGTTACGGTATTTTAGATCTGATTGTTTCTCGTCTCCTAAAGTTTTTTCATGTGCTCAGCCCCTTCCCATCCATTCTCAAAACCGCTCCCTGTACTTGGGCATCAGTTGAGTAAAATGAATGCAAGAGTCTTCTGTTAACTGTTCAGCGCTCTTTTCAACACTCTGGACTTTTATCTAATTCACACAGACATTTGCCAACATTTGTCAAGAACCTACAGAATATGCAGTTCTTTCTTGTCTGTCATAAAATAAAGTTTGTGTTTGGTTTAAGACTTTGTCTATGGAAACAAAATTTGAGTCTTACAATGTATGAGAGACTAATCCCTGCTAGTAAGTGCTTATAATGTTATCTTCTCCCATATATTGTCAATTGCAAAGTTTTCTTAAAATTTGTGTTTCTTGTTTTATCATTTATAGCTTTACTACCAAATACTTTACTGTTAATGTTCTGTATGATACAGGTGCTCTTTCTGAAATCCGGTAGTTCGTTCTGTTCAGCATTCTAAACATTTTAGAGAAGTACTTCCCAGCTTGCTCTTACTGCTACACCTAGAAATTAGTGAACTTAAACTGTTTGGAATGTGGAAGTAATTTTCACAGCTTCTTTAAGTTGACCGTGCAATAGGGCTTCTTACATGCCCAGTGCATAATCAAACGGGAGGAGCTATAGTGGAAATAAACTCAGAAATTGTTTGCTATTCCTGTCTTCAAAATGCCAATAGCTTATGGCTTCTAATAACAGAAAGCCCGATCCTACAAATAATTGCAAAATTAAACCATAAATAGTGGGAAATGTTTGCATGTAGGCTTCATAGTACCTTGTAAGCCTGTGTTACAACAACTCTGCCATTGCTTATCTTAACACTCTCTTGGACATAACCTGTGGACTTTCAAGAATAAAATATTTGCTATTTAATGAGCCAGGGAGGTGAAAGAAATCACTGCTGTTCCAGAATATTCCTCCTTATTTCTCAGGATGGACGTTTTGTTTTATGCTAACATTTATAGATCAGTGTATTAAGAAAGAAGTGGGAGAGAATAGGAATTGAGGTGAATTTTTATAAATGCATATTAAAGGCAGAAATTTTGCTGGTCTTCTAAAGTTGTGTGGCCTATTTTTATCCCTAGTTTGCTGTTCTGTTTGTTTTTCAGGCATCCCAAAATGTTTTAGTTTTAATATGGATTGTATCAGCAGTCTTGTAGGAACATGCCAGCTGAAGGATGAGGCTCCAAGATGTATAGGATTTCTGAAGACCATAATAGAGGGTAAAAAAAGAAAAGTGTTTTAAAACAAATGTGCAGAGTATTTTATCAGTAAAGCTTATAATTATGGTAAGGTTTTTGGCAGTAGGTAGTTGTCAACATCCTGTCCTTGTCTTACACTTAATGCCAACTTTAACTTCTCTACAAGATACAAATAATAATATAGTCACTGTAATGACAGCCTTTTAACCTTAAAAATCCCAGTAATGTGTAAAGCAAGAGATTTAAATCAGTCACCAAGTAGGCTATACTCTGCAGTGACATGTATCTGATGTTATTAACCCAGTGCAGAGAAAGGAGCTGCTCAGCTGTCATTTTGTACAACAAAATTGATGCAGCATTTGATTCTTGGAAAATACAAACAGTGCTGAGAGAAGGCAGATGAGTCTGCGGGCTCTCACGGCTCTGAGAGCCTCCTCCCTACCGAGGGAGGACCATGTCTCTGAAATTGGGTCACAGTGACAGGGGGACCCTGCAACCCTCTAAGGGATGGAGCTGTGCATGGGGTGTTCTCATGTTAGGGAGAGCAATGGTTCTGCTTTTGTAGGCAAAGCAAAAGAGATCATGTGTTTGAAAGGAGGATCACCACTGCATTTTATTTGATTTTTTCTACATTGTGGAACTGCTTGCTAGATTTGCAAGAGCAACACTTCTTGGTACTGATATTTCCATGGAGCAGATCAATTCACACTGTTCACAGTTAATGCAAGCAGGTAGCTTGGCACAGAAGAGTGTTTAAAGCTCTATGCTACATGCCAATAGTAAAATAAAAACATTAAGTTCTTCAGATTTCTGTTTAATCCTGACTTTTATTTATTTATTTTCAGTAAGGAATAGCAGATTTGTTCCTCAGGCTTTTTGCCCTGCTCTAACAGCTGCTAATTTTCAAAGGGTGAAGGGACTTACCCTCTGCCTCTAATTTGTAAACCAGGCCAGACTAATGTTGTTGCTACTTCTCATTACCAGTTTGTCCCAGTTTTCTGCTAGTTTGTGTGTTTTGCCTTTCTGCTCATATGAGGCAGCAGAGGTTCTTCACTGACAATCATGGGTCCATATCTTCTCCATGATCTGAGCGAGGCAATCTGTTTTGGCGAGGAGGTGGGGGGGAAGGGGGAGGTGGAATTCAGGTATATCTTTAAAAAAAGCAAGAAAGAAAATCCTGTACCTCAAATGTCTTCATTTAGTGATCTTGACAACTCATTGATTATTAAGCGAATCGGCAGTATTTTGTCTCGTTTCATCTCTGAAAGCTGTGATACAGAGAAATCCTAGAAGCATGTCTTATGTTCCAAATGGACAGACACATTTTAGATTCCTGCTTTTAATAGGCTCCATTTCTAGTAGTGCTATGTATTCATAATGTAGCAGATGTTGGTGGGATTTTCTACATAAATGCATATAATATATATCTACAGCCAAAGAGTTGGAGGAGCTTCTTTTTTGCATGTCATGAGCTTTGAGAAGTTTATATCTCACTACTGAACTGGCCTTGTCTATTTTTCCATTTCTCTTGACCAATGCAGTCTCTGCATGCTGATCTGCAAGAACATATTACATGGAATGGCAAGAAATGATTGTTCAGAAATTGCATATTATTTAATTATTCTGAACCTGAAATTATTCTGTCTGTTCCCCAAACCCAGCAGGACAAGAGAGGAGGCAGCTTGGGAGGGGATCTCTTGATGACAAACATGGGCTCATGGGCAGACATTGTCACTGGGACTAATCAGCTAGATGGAATCTCCCTGCATTTCACAATTGTCAATTAATGGTATTGTGGAAAGACTGGGATGTTACTTAGAGGTTTAATGAAGTAAAGTCAGCATGATGTGTGTGTGTGGAAGGAGTGATCTGGATACTTGCTACTCACCACGAGAAGTGTCCTTTCTCTAGCAGAGGTAAAAAAGGAGTATAAATGAGATTCGGTGAAACAAGGAGGGAGATGTGAGTGGGTATTTTGTCCTTGAATTGCTATGCGAACTCAAAAGTAACCTCAGTGTTTAGACGGAAAATTTTATCCATACTGTGATGTTACAATTTCTTATCAACGTTTCCACAAAACTTAAAAATCCTTTTCCCTCTTGCAACACGGTATTCTACAGTAAGGAATATAATAGTTGTTACAGGATTTTGCCAAGTTGTATGGTGTGTCTGAGGCATAGCACAAGAAATGAGTTTTCATAACAATATCCTAGCAAACAAGCATAGAGATCCTTAAGTTATTGAGTTAAATCTGTTCATATTTGTGTAAGATTTAGGATTCTTAAGATGTGTAAATGGCTACTTTCTGTAACCTTATAGTTGCCTACTGTTATTTCCATATTTCTCTACTGAATACCAAGTATGTGTTTTACATGTAATTGGTAATGCATGTTCTATATTAATCCGGATGGCAAGCTCTCCAGAGTGCACTACAGGATATGGATCATAATTGATTCCTATTCTGAACTGGAGCTATTAATTACTTGAAATAATAAAGCCTTAATAACACCTTCAGTGTGTATATATTTTGCAGGGAAAAAAAGAAAGGAGAGAGATAAAGATATGGTTATTACCTTGACATTTTGGTAATGGGATTTTATGCTGAGCTGGAGTTCAGGAAAAGTACAGCAAGTGAAACTAATAGAAAGTGGGAAGAAAAAGAGCAAAGGTTGGAAGGTACGAGAGAGAGCTTTGAGGCTGTGCATGATTGTGCTCATCACCTCTTTTGAGTTTCTCCTGCTTGCCTGTCTGCTTCTGACAGCATCACTGCAGTGGCTGGGGCATCTAGAAGCTAGTAAGCATCATTGTAAATGCAGAACTCTGTATTCTCATGTGTCACTGGGAATTATCTAACAGGTTTATTTTATTTAATAGCTACTCTGTGGCAATTGTATGCATGCAGACAATATAGGGGAAGTTTCCCTTCCCCTCTCTTAGTTGGTCATTGTTACTGGTGCCCTATATTATGTTTTCTTATGAGTTGCTACTTCTTTTGCTCTTCCCTGTGTCTTCACATTTGATTTTGTTTAGCCTGGCTGACAGAGTGGGGTCTTGGTCGTTTTGTGAGTATAGTGGCTGTGCATTCATTGTTGTCTAATTCTCTGTCATTGAAAGTGTTTTGTATGCACAAATACAAGTACATGTATTCTTGCATACAGTTGTGGAACTGTGTAAGCGCATGTTTCACACTAGTTCACTTATCATTTTGAAAGTAGTTTCTTTTAAGATGCCCTTTGAAAGTTTCTATGTGAAAATCTCAGCATTGCTATTACTTGTTGATTGAATCCATGGGAAATTGTTCCTTTAAGTGTTACGGAACTTTCATTTTGGCTAAACATAATCTGAAATGAATGCAGCTTGTGGGATGGAGCAAACAAGAGAGGGGCTTAGAAACAAATAGCTTTGTGATTCCTTAATTAACAGGGTATTATCACAGACTTTGTGCTGACAGGAGATGTCTGTCTTTGTTGTTACCTCTTTTGTTTCTCCCTTCTCCCAGCCTTTCGTTTTTGTCCTGGTTTGACCTAGCAGACAGCTAAGTCCCCCACAGTTGTTCGCTCACCCTCCCCCCTCCCAAGTGGGATGGGGGAGAGAATTAAGGAATAAGTACGGCAGAACTCGTGGGTTGAGATAAAAGCTATTTACTAAGACAGCAGAGAGAATAAAAGAAATACCAGTACATATATATATATAAGATAAGAAACAAGAAATAATACCCAAAGCAAGGGACCAACAACCGATACCCAACCGGCCAGCAGCCCCTCCCTCCGAGCAAGAGAACGATTTCTCTTCCGTAAAAATCACATGATGTGATGTGGTATGGAATAGCTCTTTGGTCAGTTTGGGTTAGCTGCCCTGGTCCTGTCCCCTCCCAATTCACAGCTCCTTATGCCTTCTAACTGCTTCACTGAGGAAGAAAATGTGTCCTTGGCTGTGTTCAACACTGCCAGGTGTTATCAGTTGTTTCTCTTCTGGGAACAAAAAACACAGCTTCATACCAGACACTGTGAGAGAAGTAACTTCTGTTAGAAACTAAGACAGTTTTTCAGTATTTTTCTTCATAAAACATTTAACTTCTGCTAAAGAAGCTCCCACCACAGCCGATAGTTTATTCTTGCATGCAGGTTAACCAATGGCTATGAGTATTCAGTGGAACTGTGCAGTATGTGTAGGACTCTGAATGTGTAACTTCTTTCATCTCAAGACCCCAGAGGCACTTCAGAATAGAAGGTTTACAGATAAAGACTTTTAGTTTCGGTTCTTCATTCAGATGGTTCTTGGTTCAGTTCTATTACTTTCTTTTGACTTGCCTACATTTCTGCTGCACGTATACTACAGAAAATCGTTTTGGTTTATCCTAGAAAAATCTCAGTTTCTCATTATTACCTAAAACTTAGTAGCTTGGTTTCTGCAGCAAAATATTTTTTCAAAGAGTTTTGCAGGATGCATACAAATGACCTATGAGGAAAATAATCAATTTCTTGCTATAAAGTAATCATTTTTGTAAGATATATCCATGCGCATTAGCAGATATAATTAACAATAATATGTTTGCATTTAGTTGGGATAATTTAGGTGCTTGCCTGTAAGCCTGATTTATTTTTTATTTTTTTGGAACTCTGTCTATCCTTCAGATCCTCTAAAATTGAAGCGTGAGTTTTGAGTTTAGCAGTATGCTCGTGTCGATTCTGCTGCTTCCATACTCTCAGAAGTAATTAATGTGACGAAAGAAAACCTAGAAATAAAGGTCTGTGTTCTCTGATTGTTCAGTGAGCTTTTCAGTATGTGACAGGAAATAGTAAACCACAAAGAGTTCCAGTGCTTGGTGAAAATGAGTGTGTCCATCCAGTTTGTTACATGAAAGCATCTTGCTTGTTGCAGTTACTTGTTTTGTTGTAATTTTAAAAGCAATGAATCTATGAAAAGAACCATAATAAAACATTTTATTTGGAGAAATGTTGTGAGTTTATTGAAATGCTTAAAGTGTTAGAGAGACTAGTAACAAAGGAAGAAACAATTCAAAAGTTCTCTTATTTAAAAAAAAATGATTTAATCAAAAGGAATATGTACAGTGGCTTAGTCTTGGCTAAATGTGTTTCAGATTTGAAATGAAAGCTTTCTTGATAAGTTGTTCATATCTGATTTGTAGATCCAGTGGTAAAATTCATGTTTTCTCTAAATTAAAAGGAAAAACTGTCCCATTAATGAGAGTGAAATGAGGCTAGCCACTACGGTTAATGTGCTAATACACTGCTGAAAAAAAAAGAAAATAATAATTTGTGCTATGATGAATGTTAATTTGAAAGCAAGACAGATTATACTAGTTCCGTAATTAACTGTAAATGCTTCACCCCGAGGACATTGTTTAGCACAGTAACTGATTGAATAGAAAGGATTGAATAACTGTGACTAAATCATCAGGTCTAAGCAGTTTGTGCCCAAATCTCTGTTCAATATGTGTCTCCCAAGGATTGCCATGGTACATCAGTAATTAATGCTCTCAGAAGGTGTTGTTGGTTTATTTTGTAGGATACAAACTGATGTATTGATACTACTTTGTGCTCTGATATGCAACTCATTGCAGTGAATGAGATAAAGAGTTTGCTTCTTGAATTCAAAGTTCACATCCAGCTTCAAATCTTGTTGGAAAATGATTCATAGTGAATATCATATTCCATCTAGGGACTTAACCTCAGGCTAGTTGTGGTCACTGAAGGAGAACTGCCTTTTTCACTGTAGCACTTATGCATGGTCTGGTTTAAATATGTTTCCATTATTTATGTTTTGGGTGTTTGGATCTCTCTTTTTTCTTTCATATCACAATGTCTCGGTGCATTGCTCTGCTGGAATTTGTTGCCTTTAGTATGAAGCTCAATAAGCTATGAAAAAGCACAAACCTAATAAAACGAGAGGTAGCCCCAGGAAAGTGTGTATCCATGCAACTAATTTTTATTTATTAAAATAAACTAGTTAGAGGCTAATTTTTTGTGGTTACATGTTTTATCTGCCTTGAATTGTAGAGCTATAAATGCTTCCACAGAATCACAGAATTGTAGGGGTTGGAAGGGACCTCTAGAGATTGAGTCCAACCCCCCTGCCAAAGCACGTTCCCTAGTGCAGGTCACACAGGTAGGCGTCCAGACGGGTCTTTATTATTTCCAGAGAAGGAGACTCCACAGCCTCCCTGGGCAGCCTATTCCAGGGCTCCATCACCCACACCATGAAGAAGTTCTTACGCATGTTTGTGTGAAAGTTCCTATGTTCCAATTTGTGGCTGTTTCCCCTTGTCCTGTCACCACACACCACAGAAAAGACCCTGGCCCCATCCATTTGCCTCCTTCACTTTAGGTATTTATTAACATTGATAAGATCCCCTGTCAGTCTTCTCTTTTCCAGGCTGAACAGACCCAGATTACTGAGCCTCTCCTCATAAGGGAGATGCTCCACGCCCTTTATCATTTTTGTGGCCCTTCACTGGACTCTTTCCAGGAAATCCCTGTGTAGGGAAACAATTGATCACAGCATGGACTAATGATTGAGCACATGGTGGAGGGGTGTGGCTGGCCTGGGGAACATAGGTGCATCACTTGCACCTGTGACCGGAAGGGGTGGACCTGGGGCGGAGTTGCCCCAGGCTTAGATAAAGGCCAGCCAGCCAGAGAAGAAAGTAGCTTGGTGGGAAGCTTGAGAAGCTTGAGGAAGAAGCTGGAGCTTGAAGGAGCTGGATGAAGAAGCTCAAGCGAGAAGAAGCGGGAGAATGTAAGAGAATTGAAGAATGGCGTAGTCATGAGAGTTTTTGGGACCTTTTCCCAGTACACCCTGTCTTTTTTGCACTGGGGAGCCCAGAACTGGACATAGTACTCCAGGTGAGGTCTGACCAGGGCAGAGTAGAGGTGGAGGATCACCTCCCTCAACCTACTGGCCACACTCTTTTTAACGGACCCCAGGATACCATTGGCCTTCTTGGCCACCAGGGCACACTGCTGGCTCCTTACAGTCCCCTTTCTTAAGTCATTTGCATTGCTGTTCTACTTTGAGGAAAAAACACAGTAACGTAAGGAAGGTGAATTGTTCTGATGTGGGAAAATATCAGTATCAAAAAAGCTGAAGCAGATCAGAGCTCTAAACTGAAACATTTTTTCAAAAATATTTGGAATAGTCCAAGCATCTCTTTATGATTGTTTTCAGACACATTCGCTGCATTCCCATGAGTAAGTTCTGCTTCTGCCCTAGTAAATCCCTAGTATCATCACATTATCCTGGGAATGAAGTGACAGCATTGGCACATTGCTGCAGTTGGCTGAAAACAGTCAACTTCTGCTTCATGAAGCAGGGTCATGGTTCCTGAATCTGTAGATAAAGATTTGTTCCTACTCTTACAATTGAGGCTGCAAATAGACCTTTAGGGGAAATATTTCCTTTCACCCACTTTCCACTATACATATATATTTAAAAAAAAAAAAAATCCTGTCTCGTTTTAACTGTGCAAATTAAAATCTCAGACTCTAAGCTCTGCAAGTATAGATTGGTAGAGTCCTGCTGACCTAACTCTTATTAGGGACTGTTCAGATGGTGTAACATGAACATATTGGATCTGTTTTGCAGCATGGTACTGTGGTAAAGAGAAGTCTCTGGTGCAATTGAACCTTGCACAGCATTTTCTTGTGTATAAAATGTACAGCAGCTTAATCATTTTCTATTGACTTCACCATCTCACTACCCAATGTAGATCCTTCTCTTCTGAGCTTTAGACATGGTCGTAAATAATTCACTTATTATTCTATAAGATCCTTTTACTAGGCTTTTTTGTGCTGTCATGGAAACAAAATAATTTGTTTTAATTTGCGAATAAAGGCTTCCTGGAATCATCTTTATAAGAGATATAATTTGGTGCCGAATATAATATGGCTGCATTATCCCTTTTCTGTTGTTTTAGATATCATCTTTCTGAGAAAGGAGGATGGTAGATGATTTTAAAATAAGGTGCAGACTTGGAAAGATTCCTTTCTTTATATTGAAATGCAATGCGAAGTGAGCCATGTTGTGTAAACTGCAAAGGGTTTTTCTGAAGTTCTTTCTTGTCTGAGGCTCGGTGCTTTTCTGTTCAATATCCACAGAATTTCCCTGATATTTCCTTCCCTTTTGGAAAGTGTCAATTTTGCTTTATTTTATAAGTTAATTTTTGAAAATCAAATATACTGTTTTGGATGTATTCTTTCATATCTGCAGTTAGTGGCACTCATAGTCGGTACTGAGCACTAAAGTTTAAATGATGCTTGTGCAGAACGTGTACTGAGTTTATTAGAAATTTTAATCCAGAGGCACTGTTAACTCCGTGTTCATTTTCTTTCTTGTCCTTTTCCTTATGGCTTCCTTCAGGTTTCCTCCATGCATATATCTCGGAGATAATAAACTTCTAGTTAATTAATGTTTGAGATGATAAAGGAAACTTTGCAGACTAAAATATAGAAAAATCCATGATGATTGCATCAATGTTGCTTGTTTTATTTTTGGATTTAGTACCTTTAGGTACATTTGTGCTCATACCAACTCAAACTCTAACCTCAGCAGGCCTCAGGACCTGTTTAGCCACTATTAATAAGCCTTGAATGCTGTTTAAGTGCTTGCTTGCACCCATCAGCTGAGCTGCAACAGTGCTGGAAAAGTGAAAGTTGCCGTTGTGTGGAAGTGTGAACACAGCTGAGGATGCTGCTGCTTTGCTTACATAGCTAGTGGGAGGTACCTTCTTTCTTGCTTTCTAAATCCAGATGCTCATTTCAAAATACTCAGTCACTTTTTTACCTCATCATCATTATCATTGTAGTAATGTGTTTTCCCACTGAGTCAAGGGCTTGAATCCCATTGAGGACAAAATTATATTAAAACCAAACAAAAACAATTTACTGTTGTGTTATAATCCATGTAACCACTGCAGCTTGTTTCATGACTGTCCCTTTCAGCATTATGTACCCTTAGAAAGGAAGGTGCAGCCATACATACCCCTCTTTCACATTTATTTGCTCTCTGCTTGGTAAGGAAATAAATGTGACAGAATCTGAAGCTAGCAGAGGGGAAACAGCATCCCTGCCTTTTGAGTGTCTTGGTATTGAATTGCATTTGTAAGTGGTATAATGCCTAGACTCCATGCTCTAATGTGTGTTGCCTACAGCTAATAGGCAAGAGGTTTTCTGGACATGAAGCATGCCTGCGCATCTGCAGCTGCTGTCCTGTCCCAAAAGCTACAGACGGGAGCTTGCTTTGTATCAAGTCTGAGCTCATTCAATATGTGAGAGCATGGTGTGAAGCTTTCTTGTGTTTTCCACTTCTCCCCAAGGCTAATGGAAAAGCAGGAAAAAATGCTGCATTGCGTGAAAGAGTATGACTTTTTATTCCTTTCTATCCTGCTCATGCTGAACCAAAACAGGAGTTCTTGTTGTACTTCTAATCCTAGCTACTCTCAGAACAAGTTTGATTTGGGGGTTGAGATATACATATTTAATACCAAGTTTTTTGTTGCATTTGTTCTCAAAATAAAGACAAAAAATATAGTCCTTTCTTTTAAATCTCAAAGTACGATTATAAGAACAGTGATAATTTCTTGCCAGAGAAGATCTCATTAGTTTCAGTTATTGCTCAGTCATGTACTAGGATGCCATTGTTAGACGCTATACGAGTGCAGAACAAAAAAGTACATAAATAACAATAAAAAAGTCATCTGTAGGTTATTGAAACACATATTTCAGAAGATTCATGTTTTGACAGAAATATGGCACTGCTCTCCTTTATCTTTTGCTTAGGAGAGAGTGAAATAGATATAAAATAAGCAATTTTGCCTTCATTTTGGAGACATGACATGCAGAGGGTCATGGATCAAAGTTTGAATCTTTTCCACTAGAGGGAATTTTCTAGGATGTTTATGAAGAAAATTTTCCCTCAAAGATATAAGCATCTTTAATTTAGGAAAGTAACCATGAACGATGGTTGCTCTAGGACCTTGGAAAATGTCTGGATTAGGAAATAAATGTAGGAACTGGAGTATTACTGATGTAAAATATATCTTCGTATGTGGAAAGATGCATTCCTGATCCCTCTCAAAAAGCTGACTGTTAGCATACAGGACAAGAAATGGTAGATCAAACAAATAGGACTAAATGTGTGGTGCATGCATATATCTATATGTGAGTCGTGTGTAGTAAGATAAGAAAAAAGGAAAATAAGCTTGTTATGTTTAGATGGCATAATGCTGTGTTTACTGACAGCTGTATTTTGTGGCCATTATTGTGAGCATCAGATGTTGCAATAATGAAGCTTTTTAAAATATATTTCCAGGATGCCAGTGAAGAAAATGATCTGAACTTTCACTTCTCATGATTACTTAGAGATTTCATCTCTTACTTGAGCTCGAATCTATCTGTCTCTCATGAACTTACATAAAGTCCTTCCCTTTCCCTTCTCCAAGGTTCTGATTAATCATAGCAGAAATTTTTCTTTCATTTTTTCTCTCTCATTTTTTAGGATTCTCTTGGTTCCTCTAGCAAAAATGCTTAGTGTGTGCATAAGAAAGAAGTACCATAAAAAGGTGGGGTATGAAGACACTGCCAGTCAAAGTGACAAGCAGTGGGAGCAGATGTGTCAAAGCTTCCCTGGCTGCTCTTGCTGTGATGGCCAGAGAGAAGGTGGGCTCTTGCTCAGTAGATGGGTAGCAGTCAGAAAAGCTGAAAAAACAAAGGAGGGAAATACTTAGGGAAAAATAAATAAAAACACTAGTGAAGGTTTTCCAGGTGGAGCTTTTCCCATGCCTCTGAAATTGGACATGGACATTTTTCTTCCTAACTCAGATGTGCTTCTGTGATGAAGATCAAGCCAAGGTGTCAACAGGTGAGAGAGCTTCAGGACTCCAGACAGCCATCTGGGACTGATGGGAGACCTAAGCACCCATCAGCGGAGTAGGCGGTGATATTTATGTATAAAGCACTCAGAGGGAATATGCCCCTAAATGAGGCTATGGAAATGCCTTCAGTAGAGTATGAGCAGTTATATTTAATTGTGTGGCAAATGCACATCCCATTCCAGTGATCTTGGTCCCTTCTTGCTCAAAGGTGAGGATACTGGATAGGGAAAGGACAGGGAACGAGGGAAGCATTTTCCCTACTCCTGTCACTGATAGCTTCAGGAAGTTGCTCCAGCGGTCCCCTGACATTTGACACAGTTCCATTGCACAGTGCCAACCTGTCTGCCTGGGATAAGTTGGGATTTAATTGGACTTGAGATGGGTTATAATTATGTGCACACATTCAGAGTTTTACTTAGGTCCACAGCAAGCTTCTGTGTAATTTATTTTTTCATGACAGATGTGCAGTTCTACATCCTGCACAAGAGACCAAATAATGACCTTCTGAAATCATTGTGATTTCTTTTTTTCTGCCTTTTCTTTCTTTTTACTTTTGATCTGGCTCAGCTTTGCACTCTGTCTGCATACTTGGGAGGCTGACAAAGGACTCCTGCTGTACTTACTCCCAGCTGAAAATACAGCCTTATAGCCAACTTGCTTTTCTTATCAATCAGTCTGGAGAAAATAGCGCTCTATCTTGTTGATCGTTCTTGTGTAAAGCTCATGTATCACTTCAAGGATTGTCTGGCTATTGGTTCTGTCAGTTTGCTTCCATCACCATCCAGAAGCAAAGATAATGTAGCCATAATATTAATAGTCAGAATAGGAGATATATATCACAGCTCTGGTTCACGTTAGTCAAAAAGGATGATTGAAAGAACTCTATGAAAATGCAGTGCTTAAAGGTAAAAAGATGTTAGACAGTACCTAAGGGAGAAAGAAATTTGATTCTGGAAAAATTATGACAGTCTATGTAATGTGCCTTTCATAATTTACATCAGGGACCTGGACCTGTTATCTCTTATACAGATGAGTTATTTTTCTCACGTGAATAATTTTGACTGAGTAATCGCATTGACTCTAGAGGAACTGTTACCATAAATATGAGTGAAGTTACTGATATTTATCAGTCTATTATCAGAGGGGGAAAAAAAAAGCAATTAAAAATGATGCTGTAAGCTCCTTTTCCATGAATAAAAATACAGTTGGAATCCAGGTTTAGACTGAAATTATCTTTAATGCTTCTTTTGCAAAAGTGTTTTTCTTTTTTCTTTATAGCTCATTTCACTACGGCTGTCGCCACTTCCATGAATGCAGTTAAAATGCAGAACCAATTGTCTTTTTAACAACATGCATGTTTTTTTTTTTCCTTTCCTGGAATGCTCAAATCCTCTTAAATTTCTCTCACTCTCTTCACTATTCTTCATCAAAGATTTCCATTTTATTTTTATAATATTATAGCAGGGATCTAATTTAAGCTTCTTTGTTCAGTAAGCGAAAAGAAATGAGCAACTGTTCCACAAGGAAAATTCTTGAGAAATAATTCTTAGAGACCAAATTATTGTAAATTATTAAAAAACTATATGGAATGGCTCAAATTTTTGACAGTTTTTTTGTTACCTGTGTTTTTTTACAATATGTCTTTCTTATGACTGCCCCATTTGCTTCTGCTATAAAGCCTTTGCATTCTGTTTTTAACACTCCAAAACAGAAGTTATTTTGAATATCTACCCATACTTGAGGGCTAGGAAGTTTCACCTGCTTCTGTAAATGAGCACTTGTGACTGTGCTGTTCAGTCCCTGATTAAGTGCTTTCTCATCTGTCCCATATTATTATTATCAGATAAGGCAATACATAGAATACTTTGTATTCACTTTGAACTTTATTTTGCTTATAATTTTAAATGAAACATGAAGGATTTCAGATCTCATGTATGCAGGCATAGCTTTGAAAACAGATTTCTGGCCACCAGTTTTATG
The DNA here is from genome assembly GCA_013396635.1 of Penelope pileata. Lineage (NCBI taxonomy): Eukaryota > Metazoa > Chordata > Aves > Galliformes > Cracidae > Penelope > Penelope pileata. Next base: position 8,159,307 of record WBMW01000972.1, read on the forward strand.
GATAGAAGCAGAATGTGAACCATGTTGTTTGTTTGATGTGAAGAATTGCTTACCTCAAATATGATAATACTAAAAATATTTAAATTATGACATTAGCTTCTTACAGTTTACTAGTTGAAAGTAGAGTAATAACAGGAATTCCAAAAAAGAAGAGGTACTTTACCAGGAAAATCATAGAATCATAGAATGATTCAGGTTGAAAGGGACCTTAGAGACCATCTTGCTCCAAACCCCTGCTACAGGCAAGGACACCTCCCACTAGACCAGGTTGCCCAAAGCCCCATCCAGCCTGGCCTTGAACACTTCCAGGGAGGGGGCATCCACAGCTTCTCTGGGCAACTTGTTCCAGTGTCTCACCATCCTCACAGTGAAGAATTTCCTCCTTATATCTGGTCTAAATCTACCGTCTTTCAGTTTATAGCCATTACTCCTTGTCCTGTCATTACCTGTCCTTGTACAAAGTCCCTCCCCAGCTTTCCTGTAGGCCCCCTTCAGGTGCTGGAAGGCTGCTATAAGGTCCCCTCAAAGCCTTCTCTTTTCCAGGCTGAACAGCCTCAACTCTCTCAGCCTGCCCTTGTAGGAGAGATGCTTCAGCACCTTGAGAGGTGAAGAAATTCTTTACTCAGAGGGTGGTGAGGCACTGGAACAGGTTGCCCAGAGAAGCTATGGTTGCCCCATCCCTGGAGGTGTTCAAGGCCAGGCTGGATAGGCCTCTGGGCAACCAGATCTAGTGGGCAGCAACCCAGCCCATGGCAGGGAGGTTGGAACTAGATGATCCCTTCCAACCCAAGCCATTCTATGCAAATTTAGAACCCTTATGAAAAACACATTGGTATTTTAATCCATGGTGTTTTGTAAACTTGATGAGTCTTTGTGCAGATCTGGATTTGCAGTGACTTTGGATTATTAGTAGAGTGATGCATTTTGTTGATTTGTCATCAAGCATGGAAACCAAAATGGCTGACGGTCTTCACATTTGTTATTGCAGTTTGGTAGTCAGAGTATTTTCAATACTTCTGCAATAGGTTTTGTCTTGGTGCATGTACTGTTGAGAGGATTTTATCATACATTTCAAGTCTGCAGCCAGTTAGAACTCTATTAAAATGCTCTTGATTCTTGAACTCCTATTACCAGAAAAAAGGAAAAAAATATTTTAGTTTGCTTACTGAATGCTGAGCTGAATGGTAAGTTTGTATGCAAGCGAAAAATGCAGGCTATCTTACTTGAACCTCTGCTACTGCTGTTCTCTGCAGATATGTGAAATGACAGGAGAGGCACCTCCATAAAGCTCCAGAGCAAAAAGGGCTGATAGCTTTAGTGATATTTTGTCACTTGAGCAGTGACTTTCATTAATAACACCTGTGATAGGAAAATGAAGTACTTTCTATTTCAGTAACATCAAGCCGATGCTTGTCAACAGATACTTTTAAGGCAGACAGTGAAAAAGAAAAAAAGAGTAGCACTATTACATTCTGTAACACATGATTTTTATTATTTCCTCTGCTACATAGGCAGACTGGATTTTGAGTTTACTAACGGATGTAAAAGGAGTTGAAACCACATTTCCGTATCACTAAAAAAATACACAGCATGCTGCCAACATAATCAAGACTGGATTTTCAAGGCACTCAACTTACGTTTAAAAACCTGAATGGAATGGGCAAGTTTTCAAAAGCATTCAGCATCCTGCAGCTCCTGTTGAGGATAATCTGGCTAATTTATGGATGCTGAGCAATTCAGAGGGTCTGGCCCTAAAATAGTCCCTTAATGCTCTTGGAAAAAGAAAGTGGATTGAGCCTTGCATTTTCAATGTACTGATGTAAATTCAATGTACATGCTTAATAGTTCCTCTATTTAAATGCTTTTTAAACCTTTATAAACAACAGCACCCATACCTAGTAATAGAGAACAGAATAATAGTGTCAGATGGACTATTTTAAATTTAATCAGTATCTTATTCTCCTTTTGGTTGATGGAACTAGGGGTTGACGGGAGGTTTTTCTTATGGAAGTTGACTGCTACTAAGAGAATTAGTGTTCTGTCTTTGTTGTTGTTGCTTGTGTGTGTGTATGTATGTGTCTGCTTTTAAGTAGTGACAATCTTAAGTGTTTGTTCACACTACCAAAAAGCTTTCTGAATCAGTGACCCTGTTTCTTGTGTTGATGCTTATTGCTTCCCTCCTTCAAGTTCTTCCTCAAACCCCCTGTTTTTCACTCTCTTACTGTAGTTTCCATTCTAATTACTTATTCTTCTCATTAAATTGGTGTAAAGCAAGAGTAACTGTAGTACAATCTGCAGAACTACTGAGGTGTAAAATCAGATATGGATGAGAAAGGCAAGGTTATTTAAAATTAGTACCCTTACATGATTCTTTTACAAGTTTTATTTGAATCAATGTCCTTTTCTTGAGTGCAGTCAACCCAGTTAATGTATACCGGGAAGAAATCTTGTGCTTTACAAGTATTCTTTTCTTCTAACTGTTCACTGCCTTTACTGAAGCAGTAACTTTATCTGGTTAATCATGGTGGACAGTTAGACACATAATTCCATATTGGAAGCAGAAGTGAAGAGATAACAAACATGAATTTATGTATTTATATGGTCTACCAGAAGAGCATATATTTAAATTGACCAATACTATTTTATCATCTGTATTTTTTCCTGCATCACCCCCAACTCTCTTCAGCCTAATTACCTAAAGCATGCATTAAGAATGACCGTTCAACAAACTCAACAGTCTTTTCTCTACAAGTTTAAGCCTAGAGCTAATGGCTATTTGTCTGAGTTTCTCTTGTCACATTAACAGGTTGAAAGGCTTCTTCGTATCCTAAGATTTGACAAACAAAAATGTCAACACCAGTAAGGCAATTATTTTCTCTGAATTGGAAGCATGTCAACAGTCTTCAGTCTGGAGGAGGTTCACTCAAAGGGTAGCTCCTGCATGTCTTTGGGTGTGGAAGATGGTGAGGTATTTAAAACAACAGTTGGGAGAAATCTGTTATCACCTCTTAATCTTCACAAAGGAAGAAATCTGGAGATTTCAGCATAGATTTAGACTTAGATTTGGTTCTTCACCTTCAAATGTGATGACAACCAGATTAATTCAGAGCTCTTGTTCAACTCAGATACTCAAGTTTTCTAGTTTTCTAACTTTCAAATGGATTTTAACTTCAAAAACAGGAGGAGCAGTTGCGGAGCAGAGTGTTGAGTACTATCAATATGAAAAAAATGCAGTTATGTGTAGAAGAGATTACAAGAAATTCTTAAGAAAAGGTTTCACAGGCAATTCTACAGAAGTAGCAAATCTGAATTTCCATGGTGGTTTGAATCTCTTTGTTACTTCGAAATATGCAGTTTCCAGGTGGGAGGTACATAACTGTTTACTGAGTATACTGTTTTTCTACTTTCTAGCATCTGTCTTTGAGTGCAGGTAGCATGATATTGTACTCACTCATGACTTTGAGTTCAAGCAGAGTAGTTCAAAACAGAGCTTGTTTTGTTTTTTTAACAGTGGCTGTTACAAGCACTTTTTATAAGAATCGTCAGAATATAAATCAAAACATAAATTTGGAAATAGTGAAACTTACTATAAGAAAATGATCTCTAAAATGAAAGATGTTTAAAATACTTACAATGGGTATTGTTTAAAATCTGTAGTTTACAGGTTGACCTCAGAGGTGGATGAGTGGTTGTGTGGTTTTAGATTCCTATAAAACAAACACATTGTTAGCATTTCTCAATGATGAAGGAAATAATAATAATAAAAAAATAGTCATTTCTATCAGACAGAAGGCATTTTTATTTTGTGTTCTGATTACAAGCCTGTGATCATGTTCTCTGAAGTATTAATGCCGTGGCTTTTTACACTTATTAAACATTTAACTGTTGGTTTTCTTACATACTTTATATACTTTTAGTATGGGGCTGATTTCTCTACTTGAACTTAAATCTCTTAAAATCTCTCTTACATCAAAAATCTTGATACAAAGGAGATTAAATCTTCCAAGGAGCTTGACTTATTTTAAATATAATAAGCATAGCAAGCAAAATCAATATAAAACTGATTATTTAGTGGAGTAACCCAATTTCATTTAGTTTAAAAGTATCATCTTCTGAAATCTGGGAAAAAAAAAAATGTAAAACTGATCAAGTAGTTCAGCTACTTCTTTCTTTAGCAAATTAAGCCATGTCAGCCATCTCAGCTGTCCTTAGAAATATACTGGAAGACTTCTTTTCCCCCAAAATGCTGTAGAAGCTTGCCTTTTAATGCTTGGTAACTAGATCATTAGTGGCGTAGGGAATTCTGTCAGGCTTCACACACTATATTCCCTTTTGCTTAGAAGGAACTTGAGAGAAAGGAGTCCCAGAAAATTATGCTGCTCCATAAGAACAAAAATAACAGATATTGTGATGTGTTTTTTCTTGTCTGAAGTGTGGAAATGGTTAGAGATTAAAATTAGATTCCAAAAATATTGCCTTCACTGAAGAGAGATTTTTATGAGCTTTAGTTTCTGGTGTGCAAGAATGAGCTTTATAAATCAGCAACTGATTTCCCTGCTGAGAAGCTCAAAGGCTAAGAGCAGAGACACAGAGAAGGCCTTGCTGGAACGAATGGTAGGAACGAATGGTATAGATAGCCTGGCTGTGGTTTGATGAACTAGCAGCTAGCAGAAAAAGACAAAAAAAAAAAANGATTTCCATGAACAAGTCCTGTGATGTTTCGTCTGACTCTGTGCATTTACTTTTCCAGAGTTCACCTCATCACTTATGTTTCTTAGTACAATCTGCACATTAGCTATGTAACATTCTTAGCTTTAACATTTTGGTTTGTATAGCACTGCTTGAGTAGCCATCTGAGCTACAGGACACAGCTCCAGGTGCCCAAACTACTGAAATCATGTGTCTTCAGATAAAGGACATGCTCGGAAATGTCTTCCTAGTTCTTATGGTTGCTTAGGGTTTTTGCAGGATGGGGTCTCCCTGTCTCTTATACCTGTACAGGCTGCCTGATTTTTGTCATATCCTAATGAACAATAAATTCCTGTCTCCCTAGGAGAGATAACTGAGTCAATGCATATGTTTTCCTGGAAAACAGCAGTGGTGACTTTAAGAAGCTGGTCTATGAAAAGGCACAGATAACAATTCTAATGATATTGGACATGAGCAATTTACCAGTCTTCCAGCTGGAAGAGTGCAGTTCAGCTTACAAGACAGTGTAAATGGGGCATGTTGTACACAGAGGTTGTTTGGAAGAGGTTAGCACTGAGTTTGTGTCCCAGCTCAACTCTTGGGAGAACTAACTAAAAAATCACTTTCTAAATGATACCAGCCAGTTCCAAAACAAGGAGTTATGCAATGCCATCTGTTGGCTTCTGTGAAAAATTAAATGGAAAACTCGGTTGGCTTGGTAGCAGTCCAGCAGAAAGAGATTTGCAGTCTCTACCACAGCTCCTGCTGGGCAGAAAATTAACATGAGGTCCAGCTCTAGTGGGAGACAGTTCTTCAGCATTTTGAGAAATGACTCTTGACACCTGGGTGGCTAGCTGTCGAGCAGTCCCAGCTGTAGCAAAGCTAAAATTGGAGCCCAGGGGTTGTCCCCCCTATTTCAAACAGGAGACACTTGTGGTGGCCAGATTCTGTATGGATCTTTTCATACATGCAGCATTGCTGCTCATTAGCTGTTTGCAGGAAACGTCCTATGTGTGAAGATAAATTCTGAAGATCTGAAACAATTTTCCTGTGTTTCCTTTGTAAGTGTTTTATTCTGTATGTTGTAGTTTGGGCCTGTACCTTTAGGCCCATATTTATAAGCAAGAAAAGATGTAGAGAACTTTTAATTGTATTTTCTGTTGAACTGCATATTCCTTTTGTTAGTTAGCTATTTTTTCTTGCTTGTTATTGTAAGAAATATTATTCTGAGAAGTAATGAGGGTTATCATGAGAAAAGCTTGCATGCTGACCATGTAGCTGCTTTATTTGCTTTGGATTGTCTTGCAGTTAGCCCATTTGAAAGTTTCAGTAGGAACAATAGAACTAGTTGTGATAAATTGTCAGTCTCTTCCAAAGATTCAGAAATTCTGGAGTTACTGCCAATTTTACAGATGGTTTGTCCTTGCTCACCACTTGTCTTCTTGACAGCATTTTTCTGCTCTATGTAAAATCTCCCTTGGTGTGTAGTCAAATTCTTTAGAAATTATATTCTGCCTTGTCCATGTTCTTGTTCATCGTCTTGACTAAGTGGAACATCTTCCTCATGAAGCAAAAATTTGATTTATTTTAATAGATTAGAAATGTGTTAGGAAAACTGCTGGAGTTTGACATGTGTGCATTTCTGAAGTTACAAAGATATTAAGAATGATCTTTTTTCATCTGTTGCTGTGGTTTTCTATGTCTGTGTGAATGGATACTCAACAGGCTGTATCCTTTGCTGCAAAATCTATGCAATTAAGGACAGTGTCTTCAAATACTCCAGTGTGAACTCTCAGACTGAGCAGGGGTTGAGTAGGTAGGAGTGAATCTTCTTTTTAGTTTTTCCACAACTTCATGCAGTCTATTTCAGAACTGGCCTACTCAAGTGCTGTTTTGATTCTTACTACTGGAGAATTATGTGATATGGCAGTAAAAATTAGCCAAATACTAGCAGCCTGTAAATGAAAAAATGCTGAATGGCCAAAAGAAATTTGTTCTTCAAAGCTGTCTGTATTGTCCATCCTCTGCATGTTCTCCAGAACTGATTTAGTTGTGTGAGACAGGAATGTGTGAGCTACTTTGACAATTAGACTGCAAGGATGCAGCTCCCCAGTTCATATAGGGGTTCTTCTGCTTATGGCTGTTCCTACACAGTGAAGGCATTCAGCAAAACAGCAGAAATACCACCTCAACAGCACAAAATGCTTTATTTAGTATTGTTTCTGTTGCGAACATCAGAAAGGCAGTCACCTGGTTTCAAATATCTGCCTTCAGTAAATAAAAAGAATCTGAACTACACAACAGTTGATACAGAATTAGTAAAATTATGCTGCTTCTAGCTGCTGCTATTCATTGCAGTTAAGAAAGCAAAATATATTTGGAAGCAGCCATGTTGAGTTAGACCAAAGACTACTTCAGTGTCTCACCTCCAAAAGAGGCTGTAAGTGAATATCTAAAGAGTAGTAAGAACAGGATAAGCACATACAATACTGTCTTAATAGTCTCTCAGCTACCAGCTATGTTTAGGTTTAGAGACCCTGCTGAATTGAATATGGTTTTGTGTGTTTAGTAACCCACAGCTGGATTCCTGTATGATTTCCCCTAGAGGAATTAGGAAAAAAGAGTTTGTCAATATGTGCATGGTGTTATTCCATTTTGGAAAGGGTTAACTCTCTGCCATTCAATACCTGTGTAGCATTTTGGTGTGCAGCTGCCATTATGAATGCACACTATAGTTTTTTCTCATTTTTGTCATAAGAGGTGAGCTGCATAAACAATACAGTTACCTGCCTTCTGTCTTGTACGGAAAATTCCAATCTGTCCCTTGCCTTTCTGGAGTTCACAGCGAGACTTCTTGTCACAGTCAGCAGAACAGGTAGATGAATCTGAAAATAGCATTGTATTCAAACACTTGGGGTCTTGAGGTCCCTAACACTTACCTGCCCCATCAAATTGTTATTGCTTCTAATATGCAAGATATCGGATTTCTTTTTCATTATTATTCTTGTGCCTTTGCAAGTGTTATTTTGTAAAGTCATTATTCCCCGGCACATAACAAAAGATCATGCCAGCTCACTTGATATGCATCCTGATGCGTATCAATGTATGAATTTCAACCAGAAGAAAAATTGTCGCTCAGATAACGTGTTTCAAGTATTTGAACGTATTAATCGTAGAAACCTTATGAATAACTTCATTACATACTTCTACTGAAGCTGTTTCCATGTACTTTTGGTTAGGGTCAATATTTGCAGAACCAGGCACACTTTTTTGTTTGCTTTTGTTTTTAACTGCAGTGTTATGTTATCATCTCTTTTAAGGGAAGACGTAGTGGCTTTCTAAGTAAACAAGTCAGAAAACTCAGTAGATAGACGAAGGCACTATGGAATACAGTGTCATGACTGTAAATGCATGCCGTGTCTGAGTAATAACTGTTCTGCTGACAGATAATTGGATCTAAGCTATGTTGGTGCTAGCTTTAGATATTTCAATTTATTTTGGATTGATTTATTACAATCTGGAACTTGTAAGTATATGCTTAATAACTGCTGATTGAGAGAATCTTCTGACAGATTATGCATATAACTGTAAGCTGTTAGTGTTTGAAGAAAACTTTAGGATTAAACAACCTCTTCCTTCAAGTTTCAGAACTGAAGGAAGGTCACATAGTATTATATCGTTTTTCTATAAAACATTGGTTGTGTCTGCGTTCTTCTACACTGAAAAATTTAAAAGCACAATAATTGTAAGATACCAGCAGGCTGTTACTGATGATAATAATAGCGCAGTTCCCAGCTGTTCACACAGACATAGTGAAAACGTGCACTGCCCAACTTCAAAGTCAATTAAATGAACAATATTGGCCATATTGGGAGAAGGGAGGTACTCAGAAGTGAGGTACTGAGACACAACATTGTAATCCTGCTGAAATGAGCAGTGCTGTTGTGTGATTTCAGGGCGACTAGGACTTCATCAGATAAGACCAAATGGTCCAAGGACGAAAAGACAGCCCTGAAATGCTAGTCAAACACTGGGTCCAAGTTTAGAGATAAATCTATACTTTATCAAAAACAAGACCTAATCGTAATAAAAAGATACAGCGACTTTCTTGGGACATCATCAGTTTTATTTTTAAGCAACTATTTTCAATGCTAGAACAAGCTTTATGTGGATGGGCTATGGAAAATACTAGAAAGCAGCTTGGGACAGGATGAAAGGAAAAGTGAAATCTTAAATCATGAGCTATTCATAGCCCATCTAAACTTAGAATATATTAGTTTGAGTGCCTCTGAGTACATTACAAGTTCATCTCAGCTTGACATAGGCTTTTTGAAAATGGCTTTAATATTAAGTAGATTCATGAGTGCATAAACTTTAATGGATAAAACATGATCTTTCATGTAGTTTTCCTTTAGTTGTAACTAAAAATTGAATACTTTTCAACTCAAGATTTGCAAGTTACAAATAAATCTGTCATGGGTAGCTTGAGCTATTTGAGTGACTAGTGAGACCAGTAAGCCTCTTCCAGAATCCAGCTGAAGTTGTCTATGAGCTGTATTGAATAATAATGGTGATGCTTACAACCACACTCTGTTGAAAATGCTTTTTATAATTGAAATTTGATAGCCTAGACAAAATTGTCCCACATAACCATATCTTTCTAACGAAATTAAATTAACTGAAACTGAAGATTCACTGGATTACCATTTTGAAGCAGAGCATGAGCTGAGGAGCCTGTTGTGGAACATAACCATTTTTGTTTCCCTAACACCACCACAAACCTTGACTCTGAGGATGTTGCTCTGGCAAACTGTTTCAGAGCAGCAGAAACCTTGGGTGCCTTGTCTTGAGCACAGCAGTCAGGACAGAGCAGTCATCCTCAGTGGGATATCCTGGAGCCAGAAGATTGGAGGTTGCCAGAAGAAGAGAAACTAATAAAGGAAGACAGATTTCCAAACTTTCTTTGGGAAATTCTGCTTGCTTTCCAGCAGAAATATATGTAGATTGACTAGTAGAAGTGTTTCTGCTTCAGTAAGGTATTGAGTTGTGTTGTCTTATGGAAAATTTAAATGGCATTGCTTGGGCTGTAAATGGCATAAACTTTCTGTACTTGGGAACTTGGGAGTAAATGCTGCCATGAGAACATTAAGGTTAGTGTTCTGTCCATTTTTAATCTTGCTGTCTTCCCATATGCGTTTGTCTTTCAGCTGATTTGATATGAGAGATTTGATTAGAAGCAATGCTCTGCTTCAAGCAACTAGGCAGGGCCTGTTGTCATGCGCCACCTCACTTAGTTACTCAGTTTCTGTCCTTTTCCTTTGCATGTGCCCTGTAGGCACTTCCTGTGGAGAATGCAAGATAATGTCAAAGGAACATGGCAGAGTATACTGTTGTCACCACATAGAGCAACAAATCCAAACTCCAAATAAAGCAAAGACCCTGATTTCTGCTGCTAATAATACTGAAATGTTCCAAGAGCACATTAACGACTATGGCTTTTGTTTCCCCCAATTTCTTATTGGCACTGTGAGAATTTCAAATAAGAGCTCAGTTCATATACTGCTGCTCTTGTTTTATTTCCCCAGTCTCTCTAGATCAGATTTTCCAATCTTGCCTGTCATTGTAGTAAATAAGCAATGACCCTGATTCTAATGGCCTCTGAATTAATAATGAAGGTTATCAGTATGGGGCCTTTTGCTGCTCTTAAGGTTTGTAGCCAGTTAAATTGTTCTCCTTTGGACATGGCACAGTATAAATGGCAATCATCCTTGGCAACTACTTCTTATAGTGGTCATTTTTAAAATGCAAGCATGCCTGCCATGCGGTGGTCCAAGTAATAACAAACCAGCACCAGTCATCTACATACTTGAATGTTATAACATTGCATGTTCCAAGCCCTGCTTCAAGTTTTGTCTTTGTATTTAATCTTTTTCTGGGATTAAATGCAGTTTTAAGTACCCACTAGTTTTAAACTATGAAACAAGATGAGTATATTGATTATACAAATGAAATTGGGTTAGCCTATTTAAAACTATTTCAGTGTAAATGCCAATTCAGCTTCATATATTTAAAAAAAAAAAAAAAAAAGGTAGATTCTTTTATATAGTTTTCTGGGTCTCCCTCCTATCAATGATTTCCTTTCTAGCTAATGAAAGTAGACCAATTGTATTTTCCTTTTTGCTTATAGTGCTATGGTGAATCAAACACAGCTTTCCACAAGTGTAGCAAATCCAAGAAGGGAAATAATAGTTCTGAGTGAAAGAAGAATTAGGCAGTAAAATTTCAGTCCAGTACTAAGGCATCTCCTGGAATAATTATTAGCAAAGGAAAGAATGGGATGCATGGGAGAAGGATTAGAGGCCCTCGGTGCACATAGCCAGGGACAGGCTATCGTTCGTCATTCCAGTAACAGCCCTCTTTCTCAAAAGAATAGTTTTTTCCTCAAGAGAACTCTGCATTTCTGAGTTCCAGGGTTGTTGGCTCTTTATTTATTTATTTATTTTTATTCAGAGGCTTCCATGTAATAAGTGTACACTGGAAAGGCCTCACAGACAGGAGTGTAGAAATCTGACATGAGTTGCTTGATATTCATTTTTGGCCTTCCTCTCTGTTGCTCCTTCTCCCCACACGACATTAAGGCAAAAATGATTTCATTTTCTCCTCAGTCAACTGAAACATATTCTCTTCTGTGATGCCAGCAGTGAAATGTATTTTCCAATTTTAATTAGCAAGTCAAGCAATAACACAAATGCTTCTGCAAAATTTTGCTAAAGGTTCTTTATCCTCAGTTGAATAACAAAGGTCTTAAATAGCATGTGCTTTGTTTTTTGTCATTTGCAGAGAACATCTATTTAATTTTTTTGCTTCTAGTTTTCATAAGCAAGCTGACTGATAGCTGGTTTGTTCTCTATTTCAGGTCGTGGAGACTAATTTGGTTGCTTTTGACTGTCACTGGATCATTATAAATGAGGTAACTGTCAAGTGAACCATGAATCCTGTTTTCAGGCTTACTGACAAATATTCACGCTGATCCTTGCCTTTGCCAACAGGAAGCAGTAGCTACAACAAAGTTCAGGCATGCTGAGAGAGGGGACATTTAACAGAAGGACAATGCCAAATTTTTTGATTTTGCTGTTTCATCTTTTTGTCTTGCCTGTTTTAAACAGAAGTCCTTGAATAAGTAAATAAGTAAATGAAAAACTGGGGGAAAAAAAAAAAAGAAACCCTTTCCTTCCAAGTGACTTGAGCTGACCATTTTAGAGAATCTCTTTAAGATGATTTTTCACATATAAGGGATCTTTCCTAGTAGAGTGCCTATGCTTTGCTTCATTCATATTTTAATTACTTTTCTTATTAAAAAATAATGATAATTCCATCCATTCCTTTCCTTTAAGAATTTATCTAGAATTCAGTCATGATTGGTACCCCAAACCATTGATTTCAGTTTGAGGCTTTTTGGTGGACTCCTGAATCAGGTCATGTATCAATGTTCCTGAAGGAAAAGAAATGAAGAAAGTTAAACTGAGATCCTATTTTTACACTGTGAAATAGGTTCTTCCGTGAACACTTGTCAGCTAAAACATGACAAGTCAATGAGAAGTAGCTTTGCATATAAAACTTTGAACAATTCAGTTGTTCATAGATCTGAAGGCATTCAGACATTTTCTTTTGTTTTCTAAAAAGCAATTTTCATCCGGAATGGCTGGATTCCATAGGGAGATAACTCTCCCCTAATGTGTAAATTCTGCATCTCCTGCATATTCTTAAAAGATTGTTTGGAGAATTGCATGTGAATTCTAGATCTACTCCGGATTTACTGTGATTTTCTGTTTCCATACCTAGTTACTAATTTTTAATTAGTACAACGTTAATCCAAAGCATTTTTTCAAGGGTACAGACAGATATATTGTGTTGCAGTGAGATCGTACTTTGTCCTACTCCTTTAAAATGGTGGACTTTTAGCCAAATTTCTGTAGAGAAAATTATACCTCATTAAGTGCTGCAAAGACAACCTAGGTTCAGCAGAAATTATTGCCTTGCACTCTGCATTTCTTCTGACCGGTAATTTTCTTTGTTCTTCAGCACTGAATGGGGTGGGCTTCACTGGTTGAGAACCCAGCTCTAAGCTGCAGAAGGTCACATGAACTGCACACAGATTTTTTTTTTTCTGTCAAATTAAACTAGAAGACAACTGTTAGCTTCAGTATCAATAAATTGAAGTTCCTAGACAGCCGAGAAGAAGATACTTGCTGTTTTTACATGTCCACTCCTCCACTCTCAAAACCAAAAAGAAAACCAAGGAACCATTCCCACTGTGCATACTTTCTATATGCTTTGTATTCAGAAATTAGTGTCTCAGTGGAAGAAATTTTGCTTTCTGAGCATTGTTGTTTGCACATTGTAGCAGATCAAGCAGCAGAGCAATTGAATTGGTTACCGATCTAAACTGCCTTCCTTGCTCCAAAACTATTCCTTTCCACAGCTAATAGAGCTGGATGGTGTATGCAGAGACACATGCACATGCATCTCTTCTTTGCTTTATAGTCTTCTGTGTGACATGGGCAAAAGCTGAGACTAAGTTCATTCTCACTAGCTATCCTATACACCATAGTCATTAAAATCATCTCTGTATCCCATTTAGTCATTCCTGCTGTCAGCTTTGAAGAATGTGAACATGTTTAATGTCATGCAAAGTTATCTCTTTGGCCATCTCAACTTAATCTGCTTCTGGACCAAAATCCATATCCCTCTGAAGCAATTTATTGTCAAGCTCTGTTTGTTGGACTCCAAGAGCTGAACTTGACAATTCTTGTGGGTCTCTTCCAACACAGGATATTCTATGACTCTATGACTTCAAAATGCTAGTAAACTCAGTATTTTGTGGATGTAAAGTTCAGATTAGTAATACATAAGATTTTTAGATAGTGATACGGAAGGAAACATGTTTTGCCCTAGTTTTGTTCGTAACACTATGTTCAAATTAAACAGAAATAGAAATATTTCCTGAATGATAAGTGTGGCAAAATCCATACATAACAAATAATTCCTTGCAGTAAGATAACAAGATAAGCTGTCTTTCTATCACTGTGCCAAGGGAATACAACATGCTTACTGGGTATAGTAATATGGAAGGAAATAGCACCTTCAGTTATGTGATTGTGAATCTGCTTGGGTTTTTGAAGCAACATCTGTTATCTTAATTGCTTGTTTTAAATGCAATAATGCCTAGAAAGAGTTTCTTAATTTGTATTGTCCCATTAAATGCTATTTTAGGTAATACAGAAAAATTGCTTGAATACTATGAATCAAAATGGAAATGCATGTGTGGGAGGGGAAGGGTAGTTCCTATAAAATGAAATAAATTACTGAAGCATCTTATTAGTCCTTTGCAAATAATACAAATCACTTCTGCCTGATCAGTGTGTTCTGATGAAGAAGCACTCTCCAAATAAATGTGCCTCTTTCTTCAGTGCTTTAAAGCAGATGTCATAATTCTGTATTTAAAATTTGTGAGAGTCATAGATTTGAATATAGTCATGATCAAACATGCCTTTAAAAAAAAAAAAACCTTCCTTTCTTCTGCACAGTAGTAGATGTAACCTTAAAAATGGCAGTAAAATTACATTTCTTTACAACTGTTCAATCACAAGTGCACAGTTAGATTTTATTTAGTGGACCTGACGAAGGGATACTTGTATGCTTTTTTTTTTTTCTCTCTCTTTTTTAATTAATGTTTCCTTTTTAATTTAAAATCAGTTTCTTTCTCAAGCATTTTGCTTTGTTAAAGCATTCAGGGACATTTCCCTATGCCCAAGGCTGCCACCAGATCTTTATCACTATTGTTTACTCAAGGACAGCCTGAAACACTTTACACTGCCTACAGTAACCATACAGAAGGTAAAAATAGTTATGTCACTAAAAAATATTGGTTGGCATTCATTTGCAATAATATGCACAACTGTGACTAAGAGAATCAAAATAAAAGTGGAACAAGTGCACAGAAAAGATCATTTTTGTGAGAAGAGACTGGCAAGATTGGCTTGGTTAGCCTATGAAAGCAAAGACTGAAAGGGGATATGCTCTCTGTTTATATATCAAGTGTGAATGTGTCTTTGTTGAGGGCTAAAGAGGACAAGGTTGCCACAGAAATAAAGGAGTTCAAATTGCCCATGAATAAAGTGAGGGCAAAAGTTAGTAGCTCTGTAATTAGCAGACGCATTGGAGTCTGGAAAAACTCCTTTGAAGAGAAGTTTATGGGAAGAGATTCAGTGATGAGTTTGCCTGTAACAGCACAGGAGAGAACTGTACAACCCACAAGTTTTCATTCAAAACCAGATTCCAGATGAACACGTTTTTCCTAGGAGAGGGCTGGTGCTTGACTGATGCATTCACCTTGCTCCATTGTGTTTTGACCCATGAAGAGAAGCATTAAATATGACCATGTGAGCATTAAGTATGACCATGTTTTAAGCTCAAACAGTTTAAAATATTCAGCTGGATCAGGTCCAAAATCAGCTCACATGATTTTACGTTTGAATGTGGATAATTGGCTAATAGTAGTGTTAGAAGTTCATTTTGACCCTTACATTTTTCAGTGGTGACAGTAGGTCAAGTGTGAAATGCCACTTGCTTTGGTACACTCTCCTTGTCATGGTGATGGCCAAGCTGCCAGCTCTTTTGTTCAGACAGGTTAGAGCTGATGGATAAAAGGTATTCTGCATGTGGGAACAATTTGCCCTGCTTTCTTTACACGCTCTTGGATTTTTTTGTCTGTGGAAGCTAAGAATAGATATGATTCTTTCCTTTTTTCTCCATCTTCTCATCTCCCTGACTTTTATCCATCCTCTCCAGAACCTTAAGAAACCTGGGGGAGATGTAATGGGGCAAATGCTTATGTAGGTCAAGATCTCCCTTTACTTGTCTTGAACCTTTCCATCAACTGCTCCTCTTTGGAAAACCTTGAGGAATACAGAAAGAGCATAGCACAAGTACTACTGTGCTCATCCGTTCTCCTGACAGGTGAGAGCAGTGATGGCTCAGAAGTCTCAAGGGACAATCACCACCCCATCCTGCTGTGTCCCGTGCCTGTCCTCACTGTAGCCAGGCTGCAGACGAGGAAGAAATTATCGCCTCTCTGAGTGTCACAAAGGATGTGTTGAGAACATGCTGCTAGAATTAACTTCAGGAAAATAAGACGTTGAATATATGATGAACTCTGAAAACATCTTGGCTGAGAATTAAGATGCCTCCACAAGAAACATTTCTTTTGCCTTTGTTCAGGGCTTATTACAGGAGTATGTGGATAAATTCTTTCCCTCCATGTCTTTCTATACATGTGCAGTTGTTCTATGATAAACAGTAATTCTGTACCTAAATTGCTTATCTTGAAATAGAGACCAAGCTGAATGGCAATGCATGCTAGGTCTCAGTATATTGTCTTACTTCTCACTGGAGTCTTTACCTGGTAAATTGAGGTGATCCTCTTAACTTCCATTTTTGTGTCTGTACGGACGTAGGCATTTAAAATTGCAGATCTTTCGTTATTTACTTGCCTACTAGGATGAAATGGACATTAATTTTGTCCATGTTCTTTTTGAAAAAGGACAGCTTCCCCCTTATTCCTTGTTCAGGCCATCAAAGAAAGGTTTGGAACTGCTTCTTGAGCTTTGGATTTTTCTAGAAAAACCCACAAAACCAAACCTAAATTTATACAGGTGTCAACTCAGTTCAACTTGGCCAACTTTGTAATTTTTTTTGACGTTTGGTGCTTGTATAACAGATCATCTGCCATCCTTATATCATTATACCGTATCCTGCTTTGAAGTGCAAATGAGAATTGTTTCCTCTCATACAATAGTTGCTTTATATAGTTTACTTAAGTCAGATCCAAAATTCAAGAATGAGAGATGATATTGGAGAGTCATTATATAAAAGGCTCATCACTCAGCCAGTGCCAAATATTAAGAAATTACAAAGAAACACATAGCAAATGACTGAAGTTGAGTCTGGGTTTGCATGGTATTGCTTTTCAGTGAACCTAAAATCTGAATTTTTGATATAATCAGTGGAACTCATGGCATTTAAAATGATAATTGTTATTCTGTTCATGTTTATATCTCCTTAGCATCACAAGAAAATCTCTTCAGTGTGTGTGTTCTGTTATTATTTCCTAGGTGCTTTACAAAAATGAGATAGTAACCTAAAATTTAAAATGAGAACTTTCTAATTAAAATGCACAAAAATTCTGATTATAGAAGAAAGAAATGTACTTTTGAGAGAGAAAACATGAATGTTTAAGCAGCTGAAAGTCAAAATCTCTTTTAAAGTATTATTGAGCAATGTAGAATTACCATGCAGGAACCACTTTTTACATTATTAAAACTATTCTAATTGTCTTGCTATTACAGATTGGACACTGTGTATAATGAAACCAGACTAACTTTTTAAATGCCTTGAGAAAGGAGGTAGTTTAAAATCCAGATAAGATTCTTGAACTCTCCTTTCCAATGATATTAAAAGAATTTTAAAATTTTCATGCGCTTTGCTAAAACAGCATTTTTTTAACCTTACAGCTAGTAAAATGATACAAACTAAATGAAAAGACAGCATCTTAAGCTGAGAGAAACCATTATCTATGGTACATTAAGGATTAATCGACCAGAAATGCAAGATATTACAGTGGACACAGCTGATGCCATGTGTTATTTTTGTTTGCAGAAAAATCTATATTTCATAAGGAACATTAATAACAGATGAATTCAGAAACTATGACAATCTGTGAAAAGGAATGAAATAGTTTTACTGTAGTCAAGAGAGCTGAAGTTAAAATTTACATCTCATGTATTTTTCTTCCAAGCTTTAAAGAAAATAAACAAATGCCAGTATGTCCAAACCAGTTGTTTCAAAATAATTCATTTAAAGAACATTAACTGAAGCCCCAGAAAAAAAAAAAATAAATAAAAAATAAGTAAATAAATACCAGGATAGTTGTCTTAACATTTGGAGGGCTGTGTTTTTAAAAACCGTGATAATCATTTCTCAATCGAGTCAGTAATTTGCATTAAAATCTATTTCTTAGTTTCCTCTAAGAAATGAGTTTAGATTAGGACTCCAGAGGCAGGAATGACTATAAGTGCTCTGCTATAGGTGCTACACTGCAGAACTGCTGAATTCTTTCAAACATGAATGAGAATCAAATATTTGATAAACTGCAGCTATTTGCAAGGGTATTTTAAATGCAGGCTGCTAATGGCAGCTCCTCAAGAACTTCACTTCCTGGGAGGCAAGTATTCCAAATTGAAATATCTGGAAAATTTTGGGGCATCAGCATCTGGTATTAAGAGAGATTATGGACAAACAATTCAGTAGGACGAATAATTTCTACTTGAAAAGGCTGAGCAGTTTTATAGATAACTTCTCCTGCTCTGTAGAAAAATAGACATAGGATTGCCTTGAAAACTGCCAGCTGAAGTTATCTGAGTCCTGTGTTTATCTAAATACCAAGTTTTTATGTTTGGTTTGGAGTCAATTGTGATTGCTCCTGAGCTGCTCTGTGTCCCTGCATGCCCCGAGGGCTACATCTTGCAACGGTGTAGAAGACCGTGTCACCAAGCTGCAGGAATTCATACTGTGTAAAGTACTGTTTTTCTGATTTCCTTAGCCCACCTTAAAGCTAATTTTTCAAGCTTAATGTTTCATATATTAACGTGGGTAAATTATGTTCACTAACTTGCACATTCTTGATATTCTTATTTCCAGGAAATGAATACTTAAGATCTGAATAATTGTCTGTACCTTCACAGCTCCTAAGTAATGCTTCAGTTCGAAATAGATCATGCTATGACTTCTTACTGATTTACACATTATCTGTGAAAGACTTTTATGTAAAAGATCAGAGGTAAAAGGAGGGGGAGAGAAAACCGAAAATGAAATAACTAAGACCAGCTACAACTACAAAAATTCTATGAGGTTTGGGCACAGTATATTTTAGACTTTTGCAATCGTAAGAGTGGTAGGTCAGTTGTTTTAGTTGAACGTGCATGGGTTCTTCTTGAGGCTACAGCAGAGCTCAATAGCTGTGTAGCAATCACACATCTCTTGGTCCTTTCAGTTTGTTTTTGATTTATGATGTGCTAGTGACATGTCTGTATTTTAACTTTTATGCATATTGTCTTCCTTGCTTTTTCTTACAGGAAATAAATGATTTGGATGTGCAGGAGCTGGTGAGAAGATCAATTGGAAGGTTAACAATTATTCGACAGACATTTCCAGTACCCCAAAACATAAGTCAGCGTTGTTTCCGTGGCAACCACAGAATATCTTCATCACTGTGTGATCCCAAGGACCCTTTCTCCCAAAGCATGGAGGTAGTTCATATACCGCTCTATTACCACCCAGGAGCTGTCTTTTTAGATAAGTTCAAGGTTTTTCCCCAGAGGCTTAATGTAATTTAATGTTTATTTTTCATGTCCTTTCTGACATGCAGTTTAATGGTTCATAGCATGACAGAGGAAAGTAGTTGGGTGGGGAATGAGCACAATTCTGATGGATGGGAACTCATGCACTCCACAAGTAAGGAAAACGTAAAAGAAAGTCATGTGTTCTCCAGACAGTATGGTCATTTTGTTAACCTACTCTGTAAGCCTCTCAAATGTGTTATCATTAGGAAAGCCTTACTGTGGACCACCCATATTATCTGTTTCAAGTGTTTTTGTGTAGGTACCTTAGTCTATGCCTATGTTCCCAAAAGGCCTTGCTTTGTAGTTGTTAATTACAGATCACAATTGAACTATAAGAGCCTTCCTACTGCATGAAATCAACAAGATCATGAGCAAGTCCTCTTTATCTCTCATATGCCTGGTTAGGCTTTATCATGACAAAGATATGGCAAATATGAAATTGTCTCAAAATATTAGGGTATTTATTTTTAGATATGAGTATTTATTATTAGGTATTTATTTAGGTTTGTGAGGTCATTTACGAACTTGTGAAAAGATGGCTGTATTGATACTGGTGCAGGAGGAACTTATCTGACTTAGCAGCAAAGAGAGCAGCTGTGGTTCCAAAAGGAAGGAGTGAGAGAATGGGAAAAGAAATAGGAAACTTGCTTAAAATGAAAAATGTAAGAGTAAAGGGAAAAGAAGTGTGGCTGGTCTTGCCCTGTTTCAGGTTTGCTATAAGAGCCATTGCCTCAGTAATTGCTCATAAAATAGTCAATAGGCATCTAATGATGTTATGAAAACTTTGGCCATAGTACACTGCACAGTGGTCTTATTAGTGGTTTTAAAATAAACTGACCTGTGCAAGTTCAACAGATGCACAGAATATCTCTAGGGCTATTTAGGAACTGTGTAAAGTCTTCAGCTTGCATTGTTCAGTTGTAGCAACATGGTCCTAGGGAAAATTTTTGGAAGTCTGGATAACGCATAAAAAGTGAGGGTGCAATTACATGCATCTGCTAGTGATTGCAAGGAACAGTTTTCATGTGCTAAGTTATTTACTAGAGCAATACAGAAAACAAGAATCTTGTTAATAGGAGGCTTCATATTTTGTTTGTTTCTCACTTCAGCTTAACTTTCATTTCACCTCAAGAGTGAACTGACTCTAGGAAAGAAAAGTCCTAGAAATCAAAGTTTGTTTTCTACAGATGGACAAATTCAATTTAATGTGTTAGATGGGATCATATTACACCTTAATGTATTCTTCTTGATCAACCTACAGCTTGGATAGCTGTAATCTTCCTATGCAAGGTTTTCATAACATTTCTGTTCAAGGGAATGATGAAAGTTTGATTTAAATGTTTGCACAGTTTGGTTTCTGTGTTCTTGCTTTCCTCGAGATGGTTGTCCTTCATTAGTAGCCAAGTGAAACAGTGCTAAATAGTGAAAGGAAGTTTCCCCTGTGTCTTCATATGATGCACGGACTCAAGTAGCTTTGGGGTTTGTTAGCTGTTTCTTTGTTCTCCTCAACAATATTATAAATTAACTTTTATTCCAATGGGAAGCTGGAACAGTTTATAAATTGAAATTTCTGATGTTTCTCTTGTGCCATCGAAGTGTGACTAATCAAATATTTTCTGGAAATCACGAGGGTGGATTTCTTTATTTATTTCCTGAATTACTCCCCCTAAAGTCTGTGTGAATAATTGATTTTTTCCAGCACCTTAATTAAAACACTGAAAAAGATAATGGTGAAGGTCTCTCATTGTGTCTCTGGGATTGTCCTAAGCAAAATGGCAGTTTCTATAAATTTGTGTTAGTTCGTAAGCCTCAAAAAGCACAGGAAGTCAAAAATAGGATTTGCAGAATTCATTACCATAATTTTGTCTAAAAGCTCTGTGCAGTGGTCAAGATATAAATAAAAAAAGTATAGTTAACCCAGATTAATCACCTATGCTTACTCTGATTGCTAAAGAAATGTCTTTTTTCCTTAACTTTGGAACAAAAACATACCTGATTTTTGAATTGCATCAACAGGTTATCCATTTAGGTATGGCTTGGTAATGCAAGTGTCCAGCCATTAGTCTGAGAGATTTGGAGTAGATAAAGTATCAGTAATGGATACTAGACAATGAATTAAATGTCCTAGTAAATAAACATGGAAAATGAATAAAAATGTAAAGTGACTTTAAATTGCAGCCCCACTGTGTGTGTGTGTGTGTGTCAACACAGTTACTAATGAAGCATACATCTGGCAGTGGAATGGAAGGGTGATTTCAAGAACCAGAAATCAATTGTAGTGTCTTTATCATTATATTATCAGTGATTGATTGCCATAAATGTTAAACTGTACTATTAGTAAAAGAATAACAATGCTTAATAATTGCTGAACTCTGTACCCTTGAGCCCTATTAATACTTGATGAAAGCCCAGCTATATTACTCTTGGATTAGTAAATGCATCCTTCCTCATGAACTGTGAAAACAGTCTTCTACTCCCATGATAATAGGTTATGGAAACTACCTTGAAAGCAACGTCACATTGTTGGGAAATGATGACTTGGCATCTGTAGCCCTTCATGTACCAATTTAGTCTCATTAGTGACTTTATTGTCTGTGCTCTCTAGAGGTGTTTTTTCCTTTGGTGAAGGCATATAAAAATTGAACGTATCTCAGGCATAGCAATAAGTCCCTTTTCTCCCTCTGAAACAAAAGTCCCTTTGGTGGTAATTTCTTTGGGGAAATATGGATTTAACTGAAAGGCTTTGAATCCTTTATAATTTTAGGGAATAAATAGATAAATCATCCAAGTTATTTTAAAACGTACTTGATTAATCTGAACGCAGATCCTCAATCCATGCTTCTAATCCTGTCATGCACAGTGATGCCTAGCCTACGCATCTGCACAAAACAAATTAATTCCTATGTGAATACTGAAATGGAAATACTCAGAACTGCTAGTGTCACAGAAGGAGCAAGAATTAAGAGCCAAATACCAGAAACAAGGAGTAAAGCATTATTGTCATTTTAAGAATAAAGAAACTAAGGATCAGAAGTTCTGTGTGTTTGTGTTACTAAAGATACAGTGTTGAAAAGGCAATAGGGAATGCTGAGAGTTTCTT
The DNA here is from genome assembly GCA_013396635.1 of Penelope pileata. NCBI lineage: Eukaryota > Metazoa > Chordata > Aves > Galliformes > Cracidae > Penelope > Penelope pileata. Next base: position 8,181,555 of record WBMW01000972.1, read on the forward strand.
GGGAAAGAAAAAAAAGCAGACCATTAGATCTCCTTCAATAAGACACGGAAAGGCAAAATGCCCCAGGAAATTATGGCAAGGCAGGGAGACAGATCACCTCTTTCCTGTATGCTAGGCAGGGAAGGAGTCTGTCACAAAACCTTTTTGTGAGAACTGTGCAGAGCAGATTGCAGATGACACAGGCAAAGCCAGCATAAAGATGGAATTCACATAAGAAAATAAATAACATTAAAAAAAGAAAAAAGGTTATGTGGAAAGGATTGGACAAAAAGAAATCAGTGTCTTAGATCTTCAACATTATTGGCATATACCCACTCTCAATAGCTGTGAGACTTCCTAAGTCTTTAGATATTTTCAAGAGGCAGAGTAAGGGTATCTTTCATAAAGTTGGAATAATTTTCTGTTATAAGCTTCCTTCTTCTTTTAAGATTTTGAGCAGAACAGCTATATGAATAAAACTTTACTCAGAGCAGTCATCGTATTCCACAGATCTAGGAAGTATCTTTCAACATATTTGATGGAGAAAAAAATAAATATCAGCAACTGCGGCTCAGTTAGCAAATTGATGCTGGCTAATTTGTTTTCAGGGGTTAGGAATGCTCTATAGCTCCCTTCGCAGTACAGCTGAGAGAACAGGAGTTCCCCTCAATAACTGCATGAGGCCCTATGGCTTCAAATGACCAGTACATTATCTAAAAATAATATTCTCAAAGGTCCTTCTCATTTCTGAACATTGTCTCTTTCTGAGCACCTGTATTCAGGAACACTGATGTTTGTCTTTTTGATACTGCTAGTAACTTAAATGTTCCTGGCATTTGGACGTAAGTGACAGAAATAAGTCTATATTGTAAATTACTTGCTTCAGAAGTGCTTATGACTTCTGTATTTCTTTTACATTGAATTCTGTCTTTTACAGCTGACTTTGTACTGTGTGCATTTAAAAGTACATATACAGAAGTGATACCTGCGTAAGTGGAATTGGCACACCAGTAATTTCTTTTCTTGAGTTCAGCTGCCACCTCACAGATGTCAGACTGGAACTTCCTCAAACTGCACGTGTGTAAACATGCTCATGGTGAAATGTGAACACGCATTCAGTAAGACGCTCATTCTGCAAGGAATTAATGGCCATTGCCAAATACTCTGACAGAAAATGCTGTAAACTTCAGAACTGTGCAGCTGTACAGATGATGATTTCACTGGATCAGATTTTGTGTTAGAAATTATCTCCGTCACAACAACTGCTTGCAAAAAAAAAAAAAAAACTGACAGAAAAAATGCTGAAGTTATTTATTTAAATTTTTCAGAGTTGCTGTTTTTCAAAAGAACAAACAGCCTTGAACGGAATTTGACAGTGTCTAAATGTCTGGCAACTGAAAAATTGAAAGTTCCAGTCAACTGGTTAAAAATAAAAAGAAGTTTGCTTGTGCTCACTAGTGGGGCTTTAAATCCTGTGAGTGGAGCTGTACCAATGATTGGACTGCCTGTACTTCACGTGTGTGTAGTTTGCCGCTGCAAATCAATTGTAGCATTACAGCCCTTAGCTGCTGTTTCTACCAGAGCCAAAGACAGGACTGTTTGTTTTTTTTTACTCTTACTGTTTCTTAATACCAAATAGGTCATTTAATTACCAGAGGATTATGGTTGAGGAAAAACAAGTGATAAATTCTGGCTGCTGGCAGGATACCACAAATAATATGCTATTACTCCATTTTTGATGTCTTTACAGATTTCCAATCTGTATATATACGACACTGTCCTTCTGCTGGCAAACGCCTTTCATAAAAAGCTAGAGGACAGGAAGTGGCACAGCATGGCCAGCCTGACTTGCATTAGGAAGAACTCTAAGCCCTGGCAAGGAGGACGATCCATGCTGGAAACCATCAAGAAGGTACCTGTTTTCTGTATTTCATCATCTTTCATTTCCAAAGTACTTGAGTAGTATTTCCTTCTGAGATGTGTACTATTCTTACCCAGTACCAGCAGTGCCTTTTCAAAGCAAAAGTTTTGATATAATTATGATTTCTGAATGAAAACTCTGTTTTTCTTTTCTATGCCATAGTTGAAGTGAAATCAATGAGTTTGTTCACCAAAACTACCAAAAACTTGTAGAGAATAATATCTTACTGAAAGAATATTGCTGATTAGGAGGTAAAGCAGAAAAATGTACTATATTTATTGTTTGTGAAAGAAAAAAAGATTGGACAATTACTCTCAACTGATGTTCTATTGAATTTGCTGTTGCACTGCTATTCTTGTTAATATAGAGACCTAATAGAAATAGAAATGAATGAGGAAAACTTTGTTAAAGTCATCTAGTCTATATCCTGTCACTACAGAACTATTCCTTACAGTAGACTAGGCAACACTTTATCCAATGTTAAGCTCTCACTTCTTCCCTGTGAGTATTACTTCATACTAAATCATGCTCATTCCCAAGACTCATTTACTGTTCTTCAGCTTTAAATATATTTTTCCTACTTATTCCTTTTTATCATGGTGTTTAAAGACCCCACATACTTAAGAGGCAATTCTCACAGCCTTCCAGGTCAGTATTTAGTCAAAACATGCATAGGTTTGTAGTTTACCCTTCTCTGTAAGCTATTTTGCTCAGCCTCTTTATATCATTGATGTCTTTCATAAAAAATGTCTTTTCATTTGCCTGCATGAATTTCTGGTAATGTATATTTACATTTAAAGTGCTGGCAGTACCTCCATTGTAAACACCAAAAAATAGGACAAAAAAAAAAAAAAGCTTCTTTATTTATGGTTTTCATTTAAAGGACATAAAAATAATTTAAAATATAATGTTTTTTCCAGGAGTTGCTATTCCATATTAGGTCTTTAACTACACCAGAAATTATGATGATGCAGGCAAAATGTAAGGCTCCTTTGAACACCTTTTTTTCTTTTTCTTTTTCTTTCTTTCCGCTCCGCCCCCCCCCCACACCAGTCCCAAGTCCAGTCTGCATTAGCTCCCAAATAACAGTTTAAGGGCTTTCTTTGATGGCTGTCCTCAGTTTCCATTCCAATAGCTGGAAGTCATGAGACTGCAAGGATAATCCAGGATAGGGGCAGAATAGAGCTTTAAGTGGCTCTAAGCACTATTGCAGGGCAATTTCAAATTCACATTTGGCAGTCGCATGTATTTTTAGCTACTTTTCAGGCAAGGTTAACTCTGGAACTATTCTTATCAGCTTGCATTTTGTAAATATTGTGGTGTACTTTTTCATTAATAAACTAAAAACTCTTCCTACTTACTCAAAACTGAATAGGATGCCTGAACCAGAAGTAGCCACTTTCACATTAGAATTAGAATTTACTGTCTGAATTACAGTTTAGGCAAACTCTGGTAGCTGTGCTAGCATCTCTAAATTTTGTTTGGAAGTGCTTCACCCTGAAAAGGACTACTGATTGTTTTGTATTTACAATTATTTGCTTGCTTGTGACATTTGTGGATGTGAGACCAATCCTGTTCTCCTACGTAATTGTCCTTCATGCTGTGTCTTCCCACCACTGCATCTTTTTGGATCTCAAACAACCAGGGTTTATTCCATTTTTGTTACACTGTTGTAGCTAATACATCCAGTTTATCTTCTTTCAATTCCCACCTCCTTAAAATGTTGTGATTAATAAAACAAACTCCTTCTGTGACCTTTCACACAAGAGCCAAACCATCTGAAGATCAATTTTTGCATTACTTCACCCTGAAATGTGAGTAGAAATGGCCTGTAAAAATGTGAAAGTGTTTAAGAAGGCAGGAGCAAGCAGGGATTCCAGGGATGTGGTTAGCTTGCTGGAAAATTAATCAAATGCCTTGAAAATTCTTGACATATGCAGCTAACCAGCCTTATTTACTGTTGCCTTTGAGTCTCTTGAATGAGATGACTTTGATAATAAGTCATTTTACAGGTGTAAATGGAAGAATCCAATAGTTCTTACGCGCTGCATTGTGCTGACTGAGATGAATTTCTAGAAGCATGATAAAGTTCAAAGTCAATATTAAACCCAAAGTAACAGACGGAAAGTTTTTGTGTATACATGTCTTTAACATTTCCATCCCTACGTAAAAGGGAGTTAAAGATTGCTGCTGAGTGCTGGAATTGCACAGGAAAGAGGAAATCTGCTTCAGTTTTGTGATCTTCTTTCCCTTTGAATTCACTGAAGTGCTCATACAGAACTTCAGGATCACAGTTGTGTACTTTTAAAATGAAAAAGTCAACATCAGTGAGGTGTCAGGAAAGGAAATAGTGAGAGGAAAAATAAAAAACACTTCATCTTTCTGCCCAAGAGTCCTCCTATTTTCAATCTTTTTTTTCTTCAAACATTTTTTCTCTCCTGTCCTTGTGGAACATCCACTGAAAACAAGTGAAATAAAAAGCATTTCTCAAAAATATTTTCTTTATTTTAATCTTAAGACAGGAAAAAATGGCAATGAGGTATTTAAATGGTTTCAGAGTGAGAGATTCTGCATTTTCACTCTGAAATCACCACTGTTTCAAGAATGTAGTGTATACTTGAATAGCATAAGAAAATATTACTATAGCTTAGAACAAAGACATATTTAACATTAAGTGTGCCTGAAAAAAAATACTTCCACTCCCTGCACGATTTTAACTGTGCCTTCATAACAGCCTGTATGAAGTAGCTGGAATCACAGTCTTCCCCATATTGCCCCTCACCTCACTGTGATCTCAGTGGGTGTTGCGTTGTAGTCAAGCATGTAAGTGGTGGGGAAACAGTTAAGGAACTGGTGCCTAATTCCAGCCTGCCTCCCCTAGAAAAGGACCAGCAGTGATGTCCTGGCAGCTGCAAAGTGGAGGTGATGTTGCCATGTACTGTTGCTCGCTGCTGAGCTCTTTCTTGCCTCTAAGAAAACAGAAAAATGGGTTCTAGAGGAATCTTTCCTGGAAGAAAATCTGTCTTCTAGAGTCAGAGATCAAGAGACAGGATTATTTGACGGTGTTTTATCTGCCAAGGGCATCTCCCTCTGATTTCTGAAGGGAAAAATAGGAAAAGATATGGGAAAGCTGTATAAACTACACACTGAAGGTAATAGAAAGGGATGCTGATGTACCTGCAGCACCGCTTGCTAAAAATAGCAGAACTCAGGCAGTAAATAGAGAAAAGAATTTCATTATGATTAATGAGCTAATATGGAAGAGGAGAGAATGACGAGGGAATCAAAGATTTTCAGAGATTTCTTGAAATAACAGAGCAGCTACATGAATAAATCCCCATCTAAACTTGTTACTTTTTGTTGTTGAACATTTGATTCCTGGGTCGCTATTCCTACAAATAAACTCCAAAAGCTTGTTTACTATGTGAATTCAGCTGATTGGGCGAAGTCTAAAAAACATTTTAAGCCCACTAATATTAATTAAAAAAAAAAAAACCCTAATATCTATTTCTGTCCATTCTGAAACCAAAAAAATAATTAAATTCATCAGGAAATACAATCCTACTAATGAATTTGGCCAGCTCTAGCGATTAGATATAAATTCACTTCTGTAATAGGAACTATCCCAAAACACATGCCCAGTTGTATATTTCTCAGTAAAGCTATTTCACAGTGAGAGTAATAAGTATTACTAGAAAATAATTCTACTGTTGGAAAAAAATAATCTCCCTGAATAGCCTGAGAATAAATGTAGTAGGATTATGTGGAGGATCAACTCGAAAAAATGACGGCAAGTTACTGCATATATCTTTTCTCTCATTTATCTGATCTGTTCCCAGTCACATTTGTTTAGCTCACTGAAAAACAACAAATTTTAGTTCTAGCAGCAGCACAGAGCGTACTCCTTTGAGGAAAACATGCTGTAACATATGCTATCTTCTGAATCACGGACAGGGATTGTTATCTGGTTCTTGTCTCAGATATGCCAGTGATGTTCAGTGATTACATGTGAAAGAGATGCCAAATTGTTTTTCTAGTAGTTTAGCCTGTCTTTACAAGCACCTGAAAATGGTGTATTTGATTGTAAACTCAATTTTTTAAACATTCAATTTTTTTCAAAAATAAAATATGAAATTCATATTTCATGCTTACAGATTTTTTTTCTGCCTACCGCCATGGTTTTTTTTTTTCCTTAATTGCAAAATATCTAATGTTTTAGTATAACCAGAATCTGAAAAGCAAGTGTGAGAGCAGGTGATATATTTCAAAACTAATGACTAGTAAGCTGACATTCCCATGTGAAGTCCTGATTGTTGAGTAAATAATACTTTCTTCGGGGACTTACTTATAGTATAATAGTGCCTAAGCATATAGAAAATGTAGTTTATCTTGCCAGTCTTAGACAGAACTCAAGGAGGCTTTGACTGTATTGCCAAGCTTTATAGTAGCTCTGTGAAACCCAGAGCAGTAATCAGAAACATAAGTAAAACATTTTTGTTCTAACAACCAGCATTTTACTCTTCAATTTTAAATGTGTCAGGAAATTGCATGGTTGTGGCTCAACCCTAGAAGAATTTTAGAGTAGATAATAAATCTGTCTTTTTTTTTTCCCCAAATAGCACTGTTTCTACAAGTTAAATGGAATGAAAAATTTCTTTGACTCTTACCCATTATCTTAATTAATGCTGACATAACTTGGAAAGATCTCATCAGGAAGTTACTGGATCAGCAGCTGTCATACAGAAGGCCATTTCCTCTGTGATCTCCTTCCACTACACATTAGAGGAGTGATGTAAAACACCTGCAGTAAATCAGCTAAGGGCTTTAGAGGGTGAAATTCTATGCAGTGTCCTGAAACTCTTACTTGGCAACATGCTGTGCTGTTCCCTGGCCATGAGCAGTAAAACAGGTAAAAAGGTTGCATCGGGCACCAAGAACTAGCAGATATCCATAGCAGGATTGCCTGGCCTGCACTGATGGGCTGACAAGGCAGGCCCTACGTAGTACTAGATGTCAGAACCTCTAAGCAATTTGTATCAGATTTTATTTATTATTATTATGTAGATGGTTCTGCTCTCTTTTGACTCGCTTTTTTTTCACTTCCCAAGTCAGGAGCATTCCCATATAATCTGAGCTCATATTACACTGTTTTCAGATGGACACAGTCTAGGAAATAAAACTCTAATCAAAGACACTCTTTTATGACAAATCTTCAAAGCATGAGAAAATTACCACATAGATGAATGAGACAATTTGTTGTTATCGTTACTGCAGCTTTCAGACAGATAAAAGTAACTTATAGACTTGCAGTTTGTATTTTGCCCCAACATTTGCAGTCATTTAAAAATCAAGGCAAATAAATGTACACAATGATTTGGATAGAGATTCTATTTCAAAATCCTGTAGTGCATCTCTTGATCTGTGCTGGTTATGAACCATGTATGTCATGTCAAACATAGCAACGTGCATCAAAATTGCCCCAGTGGCTCTCAAAGAGTGCAGAATTACTTGGAATCATTCTGCGAAAGACCATGTGGACATACCCTTAATCACAGGTGTTTTTTTTTCCTTCTGGTACTTCATGTGTAAAGTAGAGATTATAGAAAAGATTAAAAATATGTATACGTGCAAAGTATTTTCTTGTTTTTAACTGAAAATGGCACTTCAGTAGGAATTGCTTACCTGGCAATTCAAGTCTCTAATCTTAAAGATTGAAAGGTATTATCTCAATGAGCAAATTCCTCATTTTTATTACAATTATGAATGTTTTACCAAAGGATGACCACATTTATTTAGGTCATACTAATCTGAAATGGATATGCAAATTTTGTACTCCTACCTGGATTTTCTCAAAATATAAGATGTGAGAACAAAGCTATTAAAATTATGATTCAGCAATGGTCAGGTGCTTAGGCAGTTTGCATTGCAAGAATTTATTTTCCATTTTTCCAGTTTGCATAATAAAACCTTTAACTGAAAAAGTGATCAGAATTGCAAAACTCTAATATTATGCTTTGAAGAAAAGATATGAGTTTTGTATGGTTTTACAACAGATGCAGGTTTTTTTAGGTGCATATTTAAAATATTGTTCAAGTTTTTTGGATAAAGTGGGTTAAACATCTAATTTTTCCCTTATTGAAAAAACAGGGACATTTTCTGAGGCTAAAGGCTCTGTTGATTTTTAGAGTTTCATGTTATCACAGTTCTTATGAGAGGCTGAAATGTGTGTCGTGTTGAATTAACTCTAGAGTATATTTTGAGTATTGTTGCAGCATGTGTAGCCCTTTCAGTTTTGATTCTTTATAATAAATGCTCACTGTTTCATCTTACTATTTTAACCCCTTCTACCTAAAAAGCCAAGTAGAAGCAAGCATGAAAATATGCTACATTGTTGCTTATCCAATGTGTATTCCTAGTATTAATGAGGATTGGTGGAGTAAAACAGATTAACTACTACATTTAGCTAAACAAATCCCTCGTAACTTGTACAGATCGTGTATGGAGATCTCAAAACACACCTAATTTAGTCCAAAACTCAACCTGACACCCTGTTGAAACTTTTTTTGATTGGGAAAAGTTTGGGAAAAAACAGACAAATTTGTGTAATTTCTTTTGTATATTTGTCTTTAGTTTTGCTTCCACTAAAATTAATTGCAAAATGGCTTTTCCTTGAATGGGATTAGAATTTCATGTCCCACTGGTGGGACAGACTGAATATTGGCATCCTGGTATGGTAAGACTACTGCTTGTATTGAATCTCTTAGCACTGTTGTGTACGATTCTTTTGTGAAGATCTTTAGTAATATAAGGACAATTTAGTGCTCAGAATTTTTAGGGAAATGTGGTCTTTAGAAAACTGTCCTCATTCTGGTAGTTGTATATATGTTCATATGTATATATGTGTGTTTGTATGCTTATACGAACTCAGTCTAGATAGTACAAAAATCCGTTGAAGAAAGGAAATATAATCGACTACTTCTGAGTTTTCACTCCATTCTCTTTTAATATATATATTTTGTTTGTTTGTTTCCCAATAGGGTGGAGTGAATGGCTTGACTGGAGAGCTGGAATTTGCAGAAAATGGGGGAAATCCCAATGTTCACTTTGAAATTTTGGGGACAAATTATGGAGAAGATCTTGGCAGAGGCATCCGCAAGGTGAGGCTGCGTATATTCAATCAAGGCACTATTTCTTTCTTGTATTTTTAATCTTTCTTTCATGCCAACCTGACAAAAAAGTATCTGATGGCAGATAAGTTGTTACGTATGGTTGAGTGGAGTAAGAAATGGTGGGAAAGTCTTGAATGTATAGGTACCCATCCATTTTGTTATTGCAAAGAGGCATTGAAGTTGGTCATGTTGATCAAAATGTTGTTCGTAATACAGGGTTTGCTAACCTGCTGGTATGCTGTCCCGAAAGGCTAGCAAAGGCTGTTGTTTTGTAGCCCTTGCAACTCATTTCAAAAATAACAAACCTTACACTGGAAGATGTTTGGAGCACCTGGATTTATGCTTAATGCTTATGGTCGCAGTAGGATGCTTTAATTGTAGGTAGGTGATTAAAATTCATATCTACATGAAGAGCAAATCTGTTGTAAAATAGACAAAAAAGGGTAATTTTTTGTTTTTATTTCTACTAAAACATCTTGTGCATAGAAACATTTACAGAAAACATGTAAAGTTAGATACTTAGCTGACAAAGACCAAATATTTTGAATTAGGTTGTTTGGGTAAATCGCATATGTGTACGGTAAAAGGATCAGGTCTCTATTTGCAGTGCATGTCCTGACATTTGTACGGACAGAGCTCTCTCTGACATGGAGAATGAAGCAAAAGTCACATAGTACCTTTTAGGAAAATAGAAGACAGGCTGTTTCAGGAGCAACTCTTCTTCAAAGATAGACCTGGTGAAAGATAATATCAGGATTTTTTCATTTAATGTATTGGAGCATGCTATTTTTTTTAGGTGAGAAACCTGAAGGGATTGTCTCTAAGCAGTTATCTTAATATATATACTGGTTCTATGTGTCAGTGTCACTGTATGATGAAGTACATCATTTGTCTGCATACCTTCTGCAGTAAAAGATAAGTGCTCTGAAAAAAGAGATAAATAGGAAGTTAAAAGTGACTCTAAACTCCTAGAATTTCTTTTCTGATTTTCATCAGAATTGTTATTCCATTCCTACTGTTTCAGGCTCCATTATATCATCTGTTGTCAATAATTTAATGCACACGTGTGCCTACAGCTATGTCACCTTGAGCAGTGATCCCAACAGATGCTTCAGAAGCTAAATAGGTCTGGATCTTGTTAATATTTGGAAGGGCGCTTTGCAAAGACTTGAGGCAATCAGAATGTTGGATGAGTCTTTTTTCCCTCACCGGCAAATTGAGTCTGTTTCAACATATTTGGGCTTGATTTATTTTCTACGCTGTGCATTTAAGAGCTGTTTACTTTTTAGAGCAACTAAGTAGTCTTTCATAAGACAAATCTGTATGTCTTCGTTTAATTTAATTGATTTTTGTTGGCTTTTGACTTCAGGCCTTTATGGGTGAATGCCTGAGTACAGTTGTGTTCTCTCACTTCACAAAAAGGTAAAAGGGAGAGAGATTCACAGAAAGGACTTGCAAATATGGAAATATGAAATGACTTACTAGTTTTCCCACTCTTCTTCAATGTTGTGGTTTAGATTTATTATACAAATTTAAACTATGGTCTAGCTTACATTTAAAGAGGAAACTGATGTGCACATAGAAGTTTTGCAAAGCAATGTAGAGTACAAAACAGGCTTTTTGGACCTTCCTTGTTTACCCTTTATTGTAGCTCAGGGACAAAGAGACATTGATTGTCTTTGGAAGGAAACAGTTGGTCAAAGAGAATAGAGTTTTGCACAGAATATCATTGGACCATGAATTTCAGTGTCACAAGATCTTGTTCAGAGGAAAAACAACATTAAAAAAGTAAGATTCTGAAAATGTGTATTTTTACATGGTTTTGCAATAAGAATATCTAAAATTAAGTAGAGATTATAGGAAAATTTTCCTGTTGGAGGTTGCACTATAAGAGTCTATCTTCAGAGTTGTATGATGCTTTGCAGCCAATTTAAAAAAAAAAAAAAGAAAGAAAAAAAAAAAGGCATCCAGAGCAGAACAGATTTAATCTGTTCCAATACTTTTTTCTAAATGGCATTCAGTGATCCAGAGAAAGCTTTAGAAAGAGTCCAGATGTCTTTCTGAAGAAAATTTTCTCTAAAAACTAAATTACATTTCTGTATACATCATGACAATATGACAATTGTTCCTAGAAGCATCTTTCAAAAAAGGTCAAAATAATTCAAATTAAATATTTACTTATTTCAAAATAATTCATTAAATATTTATTTATTTACATTTATTTATTTATTCACACCATAATAAAAGGATTTAAAATAATTACGGTATTTATAGTCAGTGTCATACATACAGTTAAAAGTCAAACTAGGGATCCTAAAACATTTACATCAGAGATAAATAAAATATATTTTTTAAGGTGAAAATGCCAGAAGTTGATTCTGCTCCTTTGTCAAAAGTTCACGTATTTTATCTCTGAGTTTTTACTTTACAGATTGTGAGCCACTAGTGTCGGAAGCAAATTGTAGTAATTATAACAGTCAGATATGTTTTTGTTAGCAAAGCTAATTAAAGTACACTTCAGTTTTTCATGTATTTAGTGGTCTGACTACAGAACTACCTAACCATTTTAATTTCTCAGCTCTAGTGGAAGCAGCTGCAATTAGCAGACTGACTGAAATTTCTAAACAAATGCCTCTTCCCTAATTAATATGTTTCTAAGTACTTTTTCAAAAGATAATGAAGGGTGAAATCATGACAAAAGGCCCACTGAAGTTATTGGGACCAGAAGTTCATGCCAAGTCAAGTATGTAAAGAATTTTTTTCCTGATGAATAATCAATTGATTTTAATTAAAGCGAGTAACATTTTAAAAAGCACTCAGATTTCTCAAGAGTCCAAGTTCTGTTAGAAATCAGCTCTGTTTGGGTCCCAGAGTTATTCAGTAACTTCTGAAAAGTTCACCTATATTCATAGGTTAATAATCCTAGCACTTGAAAATGCAAGCAGTTTAGGAAGCATCAAGGTGTTGTATGTACTTTGTCTTTACTGGCCAATTTTTACCATGTACGCAGCAGAAACTGTCTGCAGGTCCCCTCCTTCAACTTCCATGCATTATTGTTATACCTGGAAAGCGGTGGGAGCACTGACACGAAAATTCATTGTGTAAGGGTCTTTCATCTAGTGAGGAATTAACAAATTCAGCAGTGGGATTTTCCTGAAATACAAATTCCTTGTGCTACTTATCTCACCTGGATGTACCATTACGTCTGTAAATACCATCCATCACCTTGCAGACCAGGGACTGCTTAAGCTGTATGTGTTGCCAGGGTCAGACACTTGGAGAAATACAACCAGATCGCTGCCAGATACTGATTTTATTGAAACCAGTGGTATTACAGTCCCAAAGGAACAGCAGAAAAACTCTTGCTTTTACATATCATGCTGTGGCTTGCATTTGTGCAGATATAGTTATATTCAGTGAGAGACAAGGGAGTATTTCTGGCATTTCTCTGTTGGCATTTGTCTGTTGGTATTTGACATTTGAGTATGTATTCTTTGACATTTAAATTTCAGTGCAATACTTTTATCTATACTGTTGAAATAAAAGCTGCCATTCCTCTGAATAACCATCCAACAAACAAATGAATGAAAGGGAGCTGATAGCTCAGAGGAGTACTGTTTTATATCTTAGTGATATAGAAAACAGTACTTCAGAAATAAAGTGATTTTCGTGTTTCTTCCAGTGCTCCTTGAAATTCAGAGTGGGCTCATCCTGAGACACTTTGAGCCAGACCTTTTGAAGTTTAGAGGACTTTCTTGCTCTTCCCACACTTTTTTTTTTTTTTAATCCACATATGGGAAATTGGAGACCATGGTGCATTTTGTTCTGCCTTTCTGCCTTTATCCCTATTAGCATATACCCAACTCCTGTGTGTTTCCCTTCTCTTCCTGACATGGATTCTGTCATTTCCTCCCTATGGGGACATGAGGTGGTACTCCAAGCTTTGTCTGTCTCCCTCTCCACACCAAAATGTGCTTGTCAGGGCTTCCTTGGCATCCAGATTACCTGGGGATGCCCAAAAGCATGCAGAAAAACAGGTACCCTGGGTGGGGCAGATGAGTCACCCAGGTTGCTTCCAGCCTGTAGGGTTTGTCTGGCAGGTTTTCAGGGCTCTGCCCTAAATGCTTTTCATTTGATGCCCTTAAGGAGAAACTTACATATCTTAACCCAAGGGGTATCTGTAATGCAAAACATCTCATGTGAATGTGAGTGAAGAAGGCCTCTGGCCGTAATGCCTGACAGTTACAGTGTTTCTCTCTCCTCTGCTAGCATGAATGATGAGACTTTCCGTGCAGCATCAGTGCATGCAGGGTTTTATTTTAGATTATTACAGGTTATGTGGAACATTTTATAGTTGTGATATGTGTTCCAAGATGGGAAAATTGTATTGCATTTTTTGTTTTCATTCTAGTAAAATGATTACTGCTTTTTCCACTTCATCTGACAACAGTTGATCACAATAGTTAACAAAGCTTTTCTTTGTTATCCACTTTATCAATTTTTCTTCTATTTGCATCAAGAAGCAATATATATTAAAAGTGTATATTTGACTTCCCTCTTGGGGAAGTTTCTGTCTCTTCTGATACAGTTAAAACATTTTTGGCATCCTTTGTCTCTTCTTCCCTTTCGCTTCATTAGTTAAAAAGAGTTAGGCAGCTCTGCTGACATCTATTAACTGGCACTACTTAATCACCGAGGAGGGACACAGTATTTTCTTCTTGGTTAACTTGAAGTAAATTCTAAATTCACCTGTTCCCTTTGTGATCAGGATCAAAGGTAGAGATCTGTAATGTGATCTAAAAAATGTGTATGTATCAGCAGTTGGTACTTTAAGCTGTGATCTGTTTCAGCTGCTTTTAAAGGCTGACACACAATTGATGATATGACTGAAACATAGACTTTCAATTTACAGAGACATTATTAATGGTGTATTGTTTTCAGTGACTTGAAAAGAAATGTTGCGGTGTCTGCTTTGCCTCTAGAGTTCATAGAAACAATAGACCTGGCACAGTACTAGCATGACACTTTCTTTAAAGCAACTTTAAATACATAAGTAGCTTGCTAAAAATAAAATAAACTACTTAATGCTAACAGTAAAGAAGTAATTAAATACCTTGGTGGACTGAGACATACTGCTCCAGTCCAATGCAGTATTTACGCCTGCTGAAGTGTACCATTTCCTTCCTTTATTTTGTGCTGTGCAATGAAGATACAGTGACCAACCTTTCACTTCCTGATAGCTTCTGAAAATCTTTTGTGAAATTCCAGTGAAGTTTAATTTGGATTGCGTGTTATCACAGTGAAATTTGTGTTAGTAGAGAATGACGACTTACTTGAAAAGTGCATTTTTTGTTAGTTTAAAAGTCAAACTGTACAAACATTGTACATACTAGATCTTTGAAGACTAAAGCAATGGAGAACTGTATTCCTGAATTTTCGAAGTTTAAAAAAATTATCTCTTTTGCTTTTGAATAAAGCATATTATTTTAAAATGTGAGACTGCAGAAAGAAATGTAGAGATGGAGTAGATCTATAGCCTATCATCTGGAGAATCTCATGGGAAAACAGATCCAAATCCCACTGTTGTACAGCCCAGATGACCCCAAGACAAGCGAGTATTTCAGTGTTCCTACCAAGAGTGAAGTAAGGAAAGCAGAGATGGGTGCAGAGATGGCTCAGTGGATTCAGACAGAGAAATATGAAGACCAAGGTTCAAGTCCTTCTAGTGATCATTTATTTATGCAAAGCAGCTACTATAGTACTAGCTACTATACTTGTTTCTCCTAAGAAGGTGGCCAGTAAGCCATGTCTGCTGAGCTCGTATGCTCAGCATTGAAATGCTGAGGGACCAATCATAAAAGAGAGAGCGAATGCTAGGCTGAGAGAGAGGTGGGTGTCCAAGTTTCCCCGTCTGCAGGTTGAAAGTCATCTCAAACAGTTAAGATACAGGATTATCCAGTTTTCAGCATGCAAATGAATGGCTTTTAGCGGTGACATTTATAAAGTTTGAGGAGAGGGGTTTGACCCCCCCCCCC
>WBMW01000972.1:8196667-8326317 GCA_013396635.1 Penelope pileata
TGCCCCCCCCCCCCCCCCCCAAAAATCTTTCAAGCCTCCTAGTAACTGCAGCATTCTGAAATGAAGGTTTTACTCCTGCATTGGGAACAGTAGGGAAAAGGGAAAATGCAGGGTGGCAGGAGGAGACAATGCAATGGGACCCTGGGGAGAAGCACTGGTGTCAAACATAAAATCTCCTAGGGACTGTGGTGCTCTGTGGTATTTCTCTTGACAGTTTTGGCAGTGATGTGTCTGTCTCTATTTTTATCAGAATTTTCATTCTTGTCAAAACTGATATTAATGTTCTTATTGCAAGCTACTTCTAATGGGATTGGGAGTTTTGACTGATTGCTTTCATTAGAAAGAGACAACTTTTTGTGTGTTTTAAAGTATATAGTTTGATATTTTTTATTCATTTTTGTTCATCAGAATAAGAGCTTATATTTTACCCTTCTCCTGTTAAAAATGCAGTTATCTTGACAGCAAAGAACAGGAACAATATTTTCTCCTTTCAAAGTTGTTTTTTTTAATTTCCTTTAATATCTTGTTATGACAGTGGATACTTGAGAAAGATCAGCCATTAAAAAAGTAAAAGCAAACAGCTAATTGTATCAGTAACTCCTGTTTTCCACTGATACTGTTAGAAAAGCACCTAACCACAGCAGCTCCCATGTGATTATCCTGTGCTTAGACATTAGTGTAAGAGCACAGTATGCCGCAGAATATCATTCCTTTGTTTTTAGAAATAGAGATTTTTTTTTTTTCCTAACAAATTCTGAAGAGAGAAAAATGCTGAGATTTTTTTTTTTTTTTAAATAACTAGTGTGGGAAAAGCAACTTGGACTGAGACATCGGTCAGGTTAATGTAGTATGTGGAACTTGATTTGTTTCTGTTGGATGCTTCTCCATTTTTGGGTTCCTCTCTTCCTCTTGCACTTGTTACAGCTGGCCACAGGCTGACCAGACTGAGGAACTGTTTTTCCAAACTCAACATTTGTAATTAGTAAGCCTTGTCAGTTTTCACTGATTGGTTGGGCAACTTTTGAAACATCTTTGCTATGGCTATATGGCTTTTTCTTCTGTCTAAGTAGCTGTGAGAGCCTCACAGTGAACATGGATCTGCAGAACTGGCTGGCAAGTTTGTAGTGGATTTTTATCCTCAAATACTTCAGCTGAGCACATTAGCTTTGTAACTCATTTCAGAGATCTGAAGTGCTTGGGAACTTTGAAGTGCCTCCAAAGTGACATTTTAAATAATGTCAGAAGAAACTGTGTGTGATTAAAGAATGGACTTAACGCTTCATTGACGTCTCAGGCAGTAATGCTGCTATGTGATTTTCAAAATCCCATTAGGGACTTCTCTTCATCTTTAAGGGAGCACTCAGTGGGTGCTGCTTCAAGAATGTTGTTCATCATCCCGGAAGTTAGTAGGCTAAAGCACTCAGGTCAACCTGAAATGGTTTGTTTCAAGGTGGGGATTCTTAATGAAATATAGATATATTTCAGAATTAAATCTTTCAATGTTTATCTTTTGCTCTTTAGAATTGATTTTGTTTTGACCAAATCTGTCACCTGATGAAAATGACTTAGTTTCTTCAATACTTGTAACTGGAACAAACATAAGTTTTCCAGTAGTAGAGAGTAGCAGTATGTTTAAAACCTGTACTAACCCAAAAGAGGGGATGTTGGAGTTGGTTCATCATGTGAAAATGAGATAATAACTAGATCTTCAGCCAGTTAAATATTTCCATCCAAATTTGAACATAAACCAGGCATGCTAGTCAAAAATTAATAGTAATTGGAAAACCATGTAGACAGGAGAGAAGGATGATAAAAAATTGAGCTGCTTCCTTTAACAGAAGGCATAAAGAGACGGTGGTGGGAAATGGGTCATTTAGCTTTAGCTTTTGAGGGTGCTGAAGGGTGCTGTTCAGTTCTCTGAAGAGCTCAATGCACAGCTAGGGAAAGGCTGAGATGTTTAAAGGATTATGTCACAAATTGTAGGGCATAATGTGTGAAAGTCCATCTATAGAGATTTCACCTGATTTAATAAATTGTGGTGTTCTTATTTGTTGTTTTTTCTTTTCCCAAAGAATCATAAGATTGACAGGATTATGTAGCCTGCTGTGTCCTACCAAGACAGAACTATGCCTCCCCAAGGTATTGAGCTGTTGCTAATTTGCACATTTTTTGTGAGGGGCTTCTACTTGAAGGCTGTGTTGTTTCAAGCTGATGAGCCTCAATGTTATGCCAGAAAGGTCTGGGAGGCTAATGTTGATCAAAACTTTGCTGGTACAAGTTTTAAGCAGGCAGGTCACTCTTCTTTTATAGCGAGGTTGTTTTGTTCCAAGCTAACCTATTTACAGGAAAATATGAAAGCATATCTGATTAGATGCTGAATGCTTGTGTACAGCAGAGATGAAAGCAAGGGTATTTCTTTTTGGTTTTGTTTTGTTTTTTGTTTTTTAGGTTTTTTTTTTTTTTTGGCTGTTTTGTTTCTTCATGTAAAGACTGTATTTCATTGATTTTGATCTTGAATGATACTTTATTGACAGTAGTCTGTGGTATTCTCCTGCAGTGAGACAAACAACCTGGTAAGCCCAATGACCTTTCCTTCTGTGTACATAGAGTATTTGTTTTCACTTTCTACTAAAGCATGGAGAACACAAGAGGAAGCTTTAATCTCCCCTCCTCAAGCTGTGGAATATAGAGGAGCTATCCACGTTGTAAGCTGACTGTGGGACAGGTAGTTGAACTCAATGACAATGTAGGGTGTGTGGATTTCCACTGAAAGGACCCTCCATAACACTATCTACTGCCCTCAGCCTCCACAGCCTTGGGTATAGATTTACAGTGGGCAGGAATGTGAAAACATCCATGAAACTGCTAAATGCTCCCAAATTCATCAGTAAGGTTCAGTCTTCTATAGCCAAATGTAAGAAAAAGTTACCTTAGCAGAGAGTCAAGGGTCAGCTGTCCCCTAGCGAGGAGAGTGGTGCCCACCAGGGAGAAGAGCTCAAGTTGTGAGTCTCCCATTTGGGATGGGCAAGAAAATGTGGGTGCAGTGGTTCGCTAAAGAGGATGAGGAGAAATGATGTGTCAAACTGTGGAAATTATTTTCCGCTGTTGTTAGTGCAACACAGATGAAAGTACTGTAAAGCTGTTTGTTTTTAAGACAGATAAGAAACAAATGGTGGTATTTGAAAAGACAGAGAAGCGACCCAGTGACGTCAACTTCAATAATCACTGTTTGTATAGCATTTTAGTTTTTAGCTCATATATTTCAAAATATGACGGTTCACCATGCATAAATCATCATTTGTAAAGGAGAAGTTTTGAATTACTTTCTCTTATCTACCAGAACAAAATCAAAATTAGGAATAATATTTCATTTTGTCTCAACATTGCATTTATAGCAATGCTGAGATACGTTTTCCATATTCTTGCAATTAAAAAAATCTTAGAAGTTATTTCCAGATATAAAAACTTAAATACTTAAGTGTATTAATACTTAATACTTAAGCGTATATAAATACTTCTGTGCAGGTAGAAAGGGCTGCCTCCTTGCACCTTTTGAGTTCTTTTCAAATGATAAAGATGAGGATGATGGAGCTTTTCATGACTTCATAATATTTATAGTTCTTTCATAGTGTTGAAAGATTTTTATGATTCAGCCCTAAAATTACAGTGCTCAGGTTTTTGCCTGTTCTGCAGTTATGATATAATGCCTTAATCAAAGGTTAAGTTACAATAAAAATTAATAATAAATACTCTTGTCATGGTGTATTCCTGCTGAAAAATGCACAGCTGAAGCAATAGAGACTTATATGTATTGTCTGAAGTACTTCATGTTTTCATCCCAATAGGCAGAATTGACTTTTCATGATATAACCTCTTTTTCTGAAAAATAAAGTTTTTCACAGAGGGAATATTGTATTTTAAGGAATTCTGCAATGTATATCTAGCAGCTGTGGGAGATGTGTTAGAAAATAATCTCAGACTTGCTTCCAGTCCTACTTCTCTCAGTTTCTGAAAACCTGTGAAACTTATTATGGCAATTTCTATTTGAAGTGCAGCAGTGAGGAGAATATGCTTCTTGTGTAAACAGGAAAGGATAGAGTGGGATACATTGCAGAAGAGCTTGTATTGAAATTTGAACTCAGCACTAATTTCAATCATACATATAAACGTGATGGCTTAAAAAAACACTGAAATGTTTTGAAATTGATTATATTAAGCTAATGATGATGTCAAACTCACAACTTTCTATAATTAGTAACTTTAACCTATCTGCAGGAAGCAGAAACATGATCAAGAGAGAAGTACATGATATACTTGAGGAAAATGACATCCTGATAACAAAGCTGAGGAAGTGCGGGATAGATGAGTGGACAGTGAGGTGGGTTGAGAACTGGCTGACTGGCCGAGCTCAGAGGGTAGTGATCAGTGGCACAGAGTCCAGTTGGAGGCCTGTAACTAGCGGTGCTCCCCCGGGGTTGGTGCTGGGTCCGGTCTTGTTCAATATCTTCATCAACGACCTTGATGAGGGGATAGTGTCCACCCTCAGCAAGTTTACTGATGATATAAAACTGGGAGGAGTGGCTGACATGCCAGAAGGCTGTGCTGCCATTCAGCAAGACCTGGACAGGCTGGAGAGTTGGGCAGAGAGGAACCTGATGAGGTTCAACAAAAGCAAGTGTAGAGTCTTGCACCTGGGGGAGGAATAACCGCATGTACCAGTNAAGGCAATGGCCTTAAACTGGAGCGCAGGAAGTTCCACACCAACATGCGGAAGAACTTCTTCATGGTGCGGGTGACGGAGCACTGGAACAGGCTGCCCAGGGAGGTTGTGGAGTCTCCTTCCCTGGAGATATTCAAGACCCGCCTGGACACCTACCTGTGCAACCTGCTGTAGGGAACCTGCTCTGGCAGGGGGGTTGGACGTGATGATCTCTCGAGGTCCCTTCCAACCCCTACAATTCTGTGATTCTGTGAAAATGTTTCTCCCTTTAAAAATATGATGAATTTTCAATGGAGTTATCTAGCAATTCCAATTAGGAGAGATGGAGTGAGGAGCCAAAGCAAAGCCAGAGGTATAAGATAGAATAATTCAGCTGGAAGAGACCTTCAAAGATCAACTAGTCCAACTGCTTGACCACTTCAGGGCTAACGAAAAGTTAAAGTGCATTAATGAGGGCATCATCCAAATGTCTCTTGAACGCACGTTAGGAGCTTGGATATGGGTAAAGCAAGAAATAAATGTGGTTGCTGTGACTGGGCCAGTACTGCTAAGGAGCATCAACCTCCAAAGCAGAAATTCAAGTTATTCTCTGTTCCATGAGTGATGCCCAGTGTCATTGTAGTTACTGCCACAGTTACTCCACACCCAGCTCTTCTGTAATAATCACTATCCTTTATATGTATTATCTTCAGCATTTACCAGCGTCTTTCTTTGACTCTTTGTACTTCTTCCATCTCATCTTTGCTTCCTCACTGTGTCCCTTGGAGTTCAGATCCAGTTACATCTTCTCTGCGTTTTCCTGATCTCTACTGAACCAAGCTGCTTCTGCACCTTCTCCTAGTCATTAACATAGTCTGAAATGCTGAATTCACTCATTTTGTGGGGTATCGAGGTTTTGTTTTGAAAATTTCACTTTTACAATAATTATTTATTTTATAATCCATAATAATCAGATTAAAAATATACATTTTAATGGAGAGTGTTAATAATGATCATTAGTGTTTTATATGAATTTCATGAAATGTGCAGTATACACCTCTGTTGATTTTGCATTAAAACTTGATTTTTTAAAGTAATTATATTTTATATGTCCTGCATCAGTTTAGATGCATAAATATAGTGTTTTAGTAATTAAACATTAATATTAAGCATTAATATTCTGAATTAATACTCCAATACTCTTAGCTCTATGCTTATTAACTACTAATAAAATCAATGATTTCTCCACTGAATATGAGATTTCCTTAGTCAGTTTACTTTAAGCTGTACATTATATTACTTGAGATAAATACATAACATAAAAATATGTAAAGTAAGAAAACCAATATTTTAGCTAGGATCTAGTTAAATAGCATATATCTGTGGTCATCACTCACTAGAACTGTGGTCATTAGTGCAATTTTGTTAAAATATCTTTTAGAGTCTAAAAGGGAGTATCAAACCCACTCACGCCAGAGCAATTAAACAGTTTTATAAACTCTTTTTCCTTGTATTACTTCTGCCTTCATTAAGAGTTATCTTCATCTTTCTTTTCATCCTTGACGTGCAGTAACCACCTTGCCTCGCAATCTCCATATCAGCTATCCAGGTTTGCTGCTAGGCATACGTTTCCTGTTGCTTCATTGAGCTTTTTCCTCAAATTACAGATTCTGCTTCTTGAGGTTTTTGTCTTGCAATGCGCTGCACAGTGAGTTTGTAAACCCCCTCAGTAATGCTGCATTAGCAAAAATAACTGGGAATGTTTGTGCTTTTTCTGAGAAGCTGTAGGTGATGCTGTAAAATGCATGAAAAGTTCACAGTGGAAAAACCTGCTCAGGAGATCTTATGTCCAAGCTTTGAATTAGATTGGTGCTCCAATTTGCTGTTGTAGCAGTTCTGTACACAGTGGATTTTAGCTAGTGATGCTAGTCAACAGATTTTATTCTATGGAGTTTGTTCCAGGGTAGGACTGTGACTTAACAAACAAAGTACCACATGAATGAATGTTTGCTATCTCTGCAAGTCAGTTGTATAAGAAATAGGTGATGGTAATGTTATATTTTATCCAGAAGCCTAATGTACAGTACTTTGTTAGTCAAATTCTCTAGTTGCTTGCAGAAAGATTTTAAGGTACAGCCTTTGTTCAGCATGGACTAAGGTAAATTGTGTTTCCCCCAAATGCTGCAGCCTATCTGATCACAAATTACCTTTTGAAATATTAAAGTAATTCACAGCCAGTTTGGTCTACAATAAAGTTACGAGTCTCTTGATATGCCTGACTGTGGACAGTTAAATTGATTTCTCTGTTTGGCCTTGGGGCTTTCTTTATTCTCTGAATAGTGTGGAAGTTACTGTCCTCTCTTGCTACTAACTTTGCTGTTGAAGACCTGACACTCTGCTTGCTTTTAGCTTTGCCACTTATTATGTCTGCAGGAAAGCAAACATGACAAGACCACCTCAGTGATGGATATCTTCCCACATGAGGATACAATCTTTGTCATTTTGTGACTGTAGGCCTCCAACAGATTGCATTAAACAGGGATTGATACAGTGAATACAAATGTTTTTAGCATCCCTATGTATTGAAGCAATTCTGTTCAGTCCAAAGGGAAGTGAGTTTCACACCAAACCGATTTCTTGGCAAAGGTCTTCATGCTGCTTTTTTAATTTGTGGGAGATAAAGATAAAAATGATAGGAAACCTCAATTCTGGTCTTCCTTTTATGATATCATAGCTACTATTACAGATAATTTCCTTCAAATTCTTTAATAAATAATCATCTTTTTGATTCCAGTTATTTATGCCTTCGAAGTGTTGTTAGACTCTTTTCTAACTGCTTTGTAACATCCAAATTATTGGTCTGTTAGTCATTAGGAGCTGTTTTCTAGTTTGTTGTGCCGCTTCAGAATATTGGGGCAAATCATTTCTGTAAGGGAAAATGAATACATCAGTAAAGAAAATGCAGAATGTTATGACACCTTGTTAAAGAAATGTTTTTCCTCGTCATTATTTTATTTTGTATCTTGTTATGCTTTCCAACTGCTTTAAATAAAGGGGAAATCCCAATTGGAAGTGTCTGGTCTAGTTAAACTCACTTAAAAATAAAATAAAATATTGATGAAATGAAGGATATTAGGGTATTTTCTCCTCTAATTTTACTATTTATTTATCTTTTACCATATCTTTTCAAAGGCAGCATGCCGAATACAAACATACAGTCATGTGCCAAATTGGCCAGGTTGTATCATCAATATGATTTCTCTTAAATCTTGTTGAATATAAACCCCAATCTTTTTATGTACAAGATGAAATATTTTCCTGTGGATTACATCTATCCCTTGAAAGGTTATTTGTTGAAGCAGTAATCCTGGATCTGAAAAAAAGAAGATGTGAATGTTTGAACTAACTGCTTTTGCCAGCCATACTTCCTAAACTATGGGGATTGCAGAGGACTCAACATTTCAAGAGGCTATTCACTTACAGACATCGCAGTCCTTTGGAGGCCACAAATAACAGTTATGACAGGTATTTTAATGAAAGATTTTGGTCAAAGACATTATAAGCTTCTCAACCTAGAAGTCCATTGAATAACCTCAGGCAAAAAAAAATGGGTATACTGACTTCTCCAAAAAAAAAAAAAAANTCTGGGGAAAAAAAAAAAAAAAAAAAAAAAATCAGTCATCTTGAACAACATAGGACAACTGCTGTAACAAGAGCATTAAGAGCTGGGAACAGAAGCAGCCCTCTAACTTGCCATTCTGGGTTTTGACAGAAGAGAAATTGCATAATAGAGCTAAGAGGTAAAGTGACCGTATTTTGGAGAAGTTACAAAAAAAAGTAAAATGAAACTTATATGTTGCTATGAACTTCACTGTAGAAGGCAAGTGGTTCTTAATATTCTGCTTTGAAAAAGAAACTATAGGAAAAAAATATTTCATCGGGATTTTTAGTTTTATTCATAATGTTTTTTCCAGTTCCAAACACAACAGTGCATTTACTCAGAGCTGGGAGAATGTTAGTTAAAAATAATGCAGCATCAGTTAAATGCTGCATAGATTTTGAAATTAAATCTCTGCAGGGATTATTTGCTATCATGTTTGCCGTAAAGGTATGTGACTGTTACGTGGGATCTTATAATCAGAGATATTTCACTGCCCTCTCTTGGTGAGAGTTAAAATTGGTCTTTCCAGTTTTTAAACCTTAACACAAGAACAAAAATAATTTTCTTTGATTCAAGTGCTATTTACTAGGAAATCATTGCAAGAGGATATTGTGGATTAGTAGGTGTTCCTAAACGTTTGATGGGTGTACTATTTATTTCAGCTTGAATCTTGTCAGTCAGCTCATTGGTTTGGTCTATGATGTGCAGGCATGTGTATAGGGATATCTATTTGTTAATTCATTTGCATGGTTCAGTCTTACACAAACACCACGATTGTATATCCTTTTCCATAAAAGTGTAGAAAAAAAAAATTAAAAACACCTTAAGCAAAATCTGTGTCTCACAAGCATTGATAAAGCTAATGACATTTTACTTACTTGTGGGAATGACGACCTTGTCACTATTTTATTAAAATCTATCAACTGGACAGCTGATTCAGGTGCATATGCTAATTAGTAGTCTCCAATATGCAGAGGGAGATACTGCCTAGAAGGCAGTTCAAAAAATTAGAGCTATCTGGAAATATTAGCTGGCTAAATTCACAGTTCAGTTCTAAAACTTATCATCCTTCCTCCTCCAAATATCTGAAAAGATCAAATTTTGCAAGCTCCCTGAGTAACCCCTGAAGCAATGCTTCTGCCTAATGTCTGAGAGCACAGAGAAGTCATATAAGGAGCCTTAACCCATGACTGGTTTCTTAACCACACATTAGTATGAAAGGTATTGTGGAGTACACCACAAAAACATGAGCTTCTGTTCCTGTGCTGTGATTAAATCTGATTAGATTAAATAATGGATTGTAGTTAAACTTTTGTCAATTCTGTGTTTCACTTCAAAGTAATCAAGCAAATTCTTCAATGATAGCATCATTGGTTCAGAAAAGCTATGAATGTGTACTGCAAGAGAGAGTACAAATTGGAAATGCAATGGATTTTGTCTATGTATCGCAACTTCCAAAGGGATCATTTTTGATTAAAGCTATGTTCTACCATCTGTTTCAGGAGATCTATGGTATGGCAATGTTTATGAAGGAATGAGTGGATAAAAATAAGCGAATATATTGTATTGTCTTTTGTTGAGGTGTTTTTTCAAGCCTAAGAAGTAAGAAAGAACAAAAATTTACTATATGTCTAGAGCCACTTATGTGGTTTGGAGTCCAGGCACTCTGCTTTGTACTGAGAAATATTACAACACAATTTGCCTATGTTGGTAAATTAGCAAAGTTATTCATCTGTGTAAGACGTTTTTACTCAGATCAATGACCTGTTCTGTAGAAGCTCAGATTTGGCGTTTTTCCCCTTTGCGAGCTGTTTGGTTTGAGAGGATGCAGGAGTAGATGTGTCAGCATTAGAAAGCTCAAGCTTTAGCCAAGAGTGCAGCAAATTCCAAGGGAAAGATTGAATGGGAGGTGAAACATGATGGAAAGGCAAGAGCCTGCAGATGCTCACAGAGAGAAAGGAATTGCTTGTTTACTGTTTAAAGTCACTATTACCCTCTAAGCAACTCTTTTGTTACTGCACAGGGTGTCTTCCAAGAAAAGTTAGCTTTTCTCGTATCCTGTCTTGTGTTGAGGATAAAGCACCTTGAGCTGACTTTTCACCAGAGGGTTATCAGGAACTTTGCAGATCGTGAAGCTCATTGTTCGCTGTTGTGCTTACGATCTGCATCCAGCAGTGGCTCTCTCTGAGAACCTAGTGGAGAGCGGGTGGGCTTTTCTGGCTTGTGGCAGTATCAGCAGGTCTGACTTGCTAATGAATGAAGGCTGTTCTTTATAAGAATTCTCTTGGCTCCCCAGCAGTTGAGCCAATCAATCTGTAAGGAGCTTCTGCAAATGTCACCTTGCAAACTGACTACATGCTTTGGCAGGAAATTAGAAGTAGTGAAAACAATTCACAAGCCAGATTGAGAAATGGTTATTAATTTTTTTCTTCTGTGTCTTTGCTGAAAGGGGAAACAATCATATCCCTTTCAGCACAGCAGAAAAAAAGGAATCATGACACATTTTAAAAATGCAATATATTTGATACAGCAATCTTGGTACATGGTGTTGTGAAGTGCCTCAGGGCTGCCACGCAGTTCCCTCCCTTCTTTCTTGTTTAGCTGTTATTTCAAGTCAGTCTTGTGGGATATATCCCATCCCCTACTGCATTTTTGAAGGAGACATATTCATGGCTAGCTGGTATTCTCTACTGACTATTTCTGTAGTAGCAGAAAGACCAACATTTAAACTTGGAAATACAATTCTGGCTGATGGGTGCAGTTCTCCGCATTGCCATATATGGGATTTGACTATTTTGGGTGATCACCTCCTGAAGGTGAATTTTAGACTGAGAACTGGTGCACATTGGAGACAGAAGTACAGGACAAGTGTGCAGGAGATTAAGGTGGATGGTAGGGTAAGCCTTTCAATCACATTGTGGCTTCTCTGTTCCTCTTTGGTTTTGATTTCTGATATTGCTGGATGATGCAACAGCAAGGGCTTTTGTTTTCCTGCGCCCCTATTAATGTGAGAAGAAAAGAGTTTGGAGGAAGAAAAGCTGTCTGGGGACAAGTGTGGGAAAGGAGGGAATATGGCTGCTTCCTGCGCCAGCTTTCTGTGTTTCATTTGTTTTCTCTCTGCCATCCGAGGATTCCAAGTACACCAGATCAGTGTGAAATGCCAAAAGCAGGATATGAATAACTCATTGACTCCATATTACAGTTGTGCGCAGTTAAAAGATCACCATCTAGCTTGTAGCAGTGACTTTCTAATAACTTGAGAGACAAATCTGAATGGAACATTTATTTTTAGTCTTTTATTGCCACTGCCCTCAGACTTCTCAGTGCAGTTCCTGCTTGTAATTTTAAGACTAGAATTTTTGTATGCATTTGCATCATATTTATGTAGGAACTGTTACAATGCCTTTAAATTGCACCTCTTTTAAAGCATAGAGCACTAGGAGGACCTGGGAAAGATGAGACAGATTTATCAGAACACTGTTTCATTTTAAGCTCACACAGGTGCTCCTCACTATGCATACATATTTATGGGTGTGTGCACACAGACTGGTGGCCTACAGTTCGCCTGTACAGCTAAAGGCTGTAGAGCTGTCTGTGTGAAAATAGATTGCCCAGCCTCAAACATGGGATGTTCAGAAATCCCAAATGCCTCAAAGGTAAGGTGGAATCTTGACTCCAGATCTTTCTAAAGCCTTCTGCTTTTCCCTACTGGAGATCGTATATCTTTAGGAAGTCTCTAATTCAGGTGGTGCCTCAGTTGCTGGGAGGAATTGCTTGCTGCAACTCTGCAAAAGACTCACGGTTTTCTTGTGGGTAGCAGATATTATTGGTCTCTCTTTGTTTTTATTCCTATTCTTTCTGTTGACCTCTCTTTGAATGGA
The DNA here is from genome assembly GCA_013396635.1 of Penelope pileata. Classification (NCBI taxonomy): domain Eukaryota; kingdom Metazoa; phylum Chordata; class Aves; order Galliformes; family Cracidae; genus Penelope; species Penelope pileata. The sequence continues at coordinate 8,208,909 of WBMW01000972.1, forward strand.
AAGTCACCTCGTGTCCTCTCTTCCCAAGTGCAAATGGTGAATTAGAGGACTAGGTATTCAGATCTTTGCATTGCGGTATTCTTTATAACAATAATGAATAGATTGTGCCTGAGACAGTCATAGGAAATTGTGCCTGGGGTTTAACTTCTGTGATTAATAACTTTACAGGGAGCCATTTTATTTCTTGGTTTCTCTTTTCTTCTTGCCCTCCAGCACTTTTGTCCTTACTTTCTTGACTCAATACTTCTGTGTCATCATTTTTTTCCTTCTTTTTGTCCCTCCCCAGTGTGTTCATTCATAGATGGACACAAGGAAGTTTTTTGTGGGTTTTTTTCTCGTTATTTTGAACGAGTCACTTACCTGACTTTTATCACTGTAATGTAAAAAATGTATAATGAGCCAAGTGACTTGGATGCAGTAATAGAAGAGGGTCAGTTGCCATTTATTTTTGGTTTTAGACTTAGAAGGAGCAGTTTGTTAGAGTTACCATGAGCCCTGACAACAGATTTATGAGAAAGAGATTGTTTTATCTTATGTTCTTGTATTGCACTATATTCTCTGGTCACAACTGGTATCACTTACTATGGCCACTTCCATTCTCTTTTGGATTCATTTTTCCAGCCACGTGGTATTTGTTAATAAACATTAACAAATGTAACTCGTCACATTCTGTCTCCAATGTTTGAGCTTCAGTGGATTTGTTAGACTTGAGAGCTCTGTATCTGTGGAATATTGGATTGATTTTTTTCTATTGACTTGAGTTATTCTATTTGATAGATCCTCCTTGCTGTAAGCTGTTTTTTATCTTCCTTTAGACTAGATAGAATTTTTCTTCACACACAAATATGTATATACTTTTTGCTGAAATGCTTCATTTCATTTTCTTCCAACAAGAATGAATTATCTGCAGAAAATTCACAAAAGCTTCTGGAAAACCCTGAGATATATTAGGCTCCCTTTAGGTGTAAATTTTCATATGTGATCTTCCAGGCTACTTTAGAAACAATGTGGCAAAAAACACACTAAATTAATTGAGGTAGAATATTTATATAATTTACAAAACAGTAATTAAATCAAAATGTTTAAGATCATGGAACAAAACAGTCGAATTCTCAGTAAAAGTGAATTTAGTTTTGTTTTTTTTTAAGTGGGTGTAATGTAAATAAATACATATATTCTCATTTTATTTATAGAATTGTTCCTTGGAGAGGGAAGTATTCTCCTTCACTAAAAGTATACTTGATGAAAACACCAGAAACAGAGGCTCTTTTTTGCACAGTATGGGTTAGAAATCTAAATTTACTAAGTTAATTGGAGCTAAAAGTCTAAAGCATCTTGGAAGATGAAAACACTTAAAGTGGCCAATTAAAGATTTAAGCTCCTAAATTTAGGTGCAGAAGTAGTAACATATAAGTCGTTTTACAACATTACAGTATTTCATCCATTTAGCAAAAGATTCAGAGCTGTATGGTCAAGGAAGATCCAAGGATGATTTATCCATGAGAATTTTAAATATTATATATTAATTTGTGATTCCTTGGTTAGTTTTTTGGGTATTTTTCACCATAAAGATACCTGCTTGAAGAAAAGTAGAAAAGCTATTTCCTGTATCTATCTCACCATCACTGAAACATCTTCAGCTGCTTCAAGAGATGAAAGCTGGACATATATCAGAAAGACCAAATGGACGCTGTAGCTCCTAGCTTTGAAGAATTCAGGAATGTGTTTTGTCCTTGGGGTAACTTTGCTTTCCAAATGCATTTTTCCCCCCTTGAAGATGCATAGTATGCAGAAATCATGCACAGTGCAGCCCTGGAAAGCTTTCTGCTCATTTTGCCTGCTTTTGAGGATTGTGCCTCTCTTCATGTGGCTCTTCATGATGTACGAGTCTGGGCAGTTAATTTGAACCATTCATGTTGAATGTGTCTGAAGTGATCTCAGAGGTGCCCCTCCTGACTTTTGTCCCTACCGCACTTATTTATGCTGGGAGAAAAAAGGATGGGTCAGCCAGTCACGATGACCATCTCTTGCAAAGGCTGACGAAAGCCTTCTCATCTCCTTAATCGCTCAGTCTGCAGGAGCAGAGCTTGCTGCCAACCGTGTGACTATATATAATTAGCTGTCTTTAAAATGTCAGTAAAATATCTTTAAAATCAATGTTCTGAGGCAGAAATGTGGTTATCAAGGTAGCAATGTGTTTTTCCCTTTTCCTTCGATTTTAATTTTTGCAAGTTGAATTGCATTTAAGTTAACAGAGGATAGAGGAAATTAGTTCAACCTGTTTTTAAAATATATGTTTAACTGGAGGTCCTGAATTAGTGTGGGTTGTAAACTACGTACACTGTAGAATTTCAATGACTTTTTTCAACATAAGGATTTTTTTCTTTGCAAATATTCAGTGAATATAAAATTTCTCTCCACTCAATTTTGTTTCAAAAAAGTTAGGACCATATGTTATGGAGAGATTTAGTGAGACTATAGAAGATTTTTTCATAGAAAGAAATATAACTCTAGACACTGTGTTGAGAAATAAACGAGTAAATGTTGTAACAAAAACTGTCCACCTACTGTTCCTTACTGAACAGAGCCTACATGATTATAGCTGAGCACCTGACAATAACATTTGGAGGAATGGGAGGTGTGCGTGTGCCTTCATTTTGTAGCTCCTCTCTTTAAAAAAGTTACTGCAAGACTTCGTGGTTACTTACGTGGGTTTTTGAAATTGCTGAGCTGATACAGGGAAAACTTCTCAACTTCTGTCCAAGCTGTACGTCATCTGCATCTTGTGAGGCGGATGTTTGCTAGCAGCTCCTCACAATGGTGCTGCTGCGCTCTGCCAATGAGTAATTGTGCCATTATAAGGCAAAACTCAGAATATCTTCCTCAATTTCACAGGCTGCTTAACGGAGAAAATCATTCAAATGACCATAATTATCAGACAAAATCTTCACTCCTGTTGATGCTGGAATCAGAGAACCTGCTGCACCAGCCCTGTCTGCTGGAGCAGCAGCTTGATTGCACTTCCCTTCTCAAGGGCCGTTGTCAGACTATCTATATTGATTTGCATTAAAGATGCATTGTGCATACCAGAGATTTCCAGCAGGATTTGTGAACATATCAAAGCTCCTAATCAATCCTATTCTTGTCCTGTCTACAATTTCTCTGCAACTTAACACCTCAATAGACTCTGTGTTTTTTCTTCCTTTCTTATTATTTTTAAGGAACTGACTTGATTGCCTGAACTACCTGGAATAATAATTAGCTGTTACCTCTGAAGTCTGTTATGACATATAGTAAAACTTTGGATAATTGGCAAGAAGGTCAGCCATATGATTACACTACTCACAGAATGTAAACACGGGACAAGATACATAGAGAATTTGTAGAGCTACAGCACGATGTTAGGGACTGCATGGTGGTGTCAGAGGCAAGGAGATATCAAATCGTGACATCATCAGCATCAGGCTGAGGTAGTAATCTAGCTTGGAGTGGAAACGTTTGATTTTTGTAATTTAACTCAGACTTTGTGCTTCCCACAGTTTGCAGTATGAACATTTGTGCACCGTATATCTATATTGTGGCTTCTTCATTGGTGTCTGCAACCAGTTTTTGTTATATATGTATATATATATGGTGTGTATATATATGTATATATATATGGACATAAGTAGGACTTGGAACTTTGTCTCTTAATATTCCTTTGTGTTTGTAGTTTATTTACCATGTAAATATCCTTTTGTGTGGTTTTGTTCTGACTGAAGAAAGAAATGGCCAGTATTTTAGGGTGTAACATATCTTTCCTAAGTTCTAATATTGCATCTGTTTTTTTCATATTTCCTTTTCCCCTCATTTCTCTATCTGTTTGGCTGTCACTAAATGTAGAAGGGCTAAGCACTTTTAAGTACATAAATGGTATACACGTTACCTTGGGGCTGTGACATTTAGTTAGAAAGACACCAGGAAATAGGTTCTCAATGAGTTGAACAATGGGAGAAGCTTGAACTGGAGAATGTCATAGATCATTCCTCACGAGGTTTCTAGTTTCTTCAGATAGGAGATCCTCCTCAAGACCCTTTTGATTCTGGCTGTACAGAATCAAAGTGAAGCTTTGTTAGGTCCTTTTCTGTCTTTTTCTCTTATTATCACCTCTACCCCCAAATTTTGGCAATTGTATATTTGTTGAATTAGTGTAATCACTGGTTTGGAGATGACAAAAACAATCTCAAATGGCGAAATCTGAAAATTTTACATGTGGAACACGCTTTCTAAGGCGTTTTCAGTTTTATTTTCAACATGCACAGCACTTGGATACGTTCCTAGACTAAAATTTAAAGCTGCTGCTTGCAAATTTAGCACCTTGGATGCCTGCCTTACAAGACAGACGGCCTTACTACTGAAATTACAAAGCAAATTTAATGTTTTTCAAATACTATGGAATGTGGTTCTGATTTTTAGTGGGAAAGTTTCATTTATCTTTTGTAAGACAAGGCAAATGATATGAATCAAAGAAATTTTGTTAGTTTCCAGTTTTCCCCGTAATTACCTTGTTCATGTTAATAGCTTAGTTTTTTTTTTTTTCCACAAGAAAACACTAATAAGTTCCTTTCTACTTTGTGATGAAAATTGCATTTGATTGTATCATTACATTTACACTGTGGCCTTATATGCGAATGCAAACTCATTCTGAATTGCAAAATATCCATGTAGAAGGAAGGATACATGTACTACACTAATGCAGTCAAATCCAAACTAAGTAAACTTGATTCTTAGTAAGTCTTGGAAAAGGCCTAATACAGGCAAGTATTTTGTCTCATAGCATTAGTGAAGCTGCTGCTTTATATTATCCAGTGTAAATGTGGATCAGGTTTGTACTTCACATATTTAAAAAATAGCCAAAAGGAAAGAAAAACACTGAAAATGAAAAGCTTTGTATTCCTGTATGTTGATACTAAAAATAGAAAAAAAACAAAAAAAATCCTGTAACTTTGTTGGTGGTAATACACATAATGAAAATGCTCAAACAGGCTTCTAGCAGAGACCGATAACTGGAGACGTTCTATAGAAAAATTCATGTAGTGAATAAATGATAAGTCTGCATCATGCAAGTGAACCATGAATATAAAATTCATGTGCTTACTTACATAATTTGGTTCTCAGTGCAGTCATAACATTGGCTGAAGGTCACAGATCAGTTGTGGGTTTCATATCTGTCTATTCATTTTTGTGTTATTGTTTGGAATGAAAAATATCCTAGCCAGAAAGGCATAAACTTTTCTTATTGAAAAGCAGATCTGTGTAATTTCATTTAAGTTTTACTACATCCTACTTATCTTACAGAAATTGTCCTCTGTGAGCTTTTTTTCTCAATTAGAAGCCTGATATTAAGTTGTCTCCTGTGCATGGCACTCCTTTCTTTGACTCCAAAAAAAAAAGAAAAAAAAAAACTTTTTAGTGAAATTCTTATCTACCTGTTCGAATCCATAAGTGAAATTTTGATTTCAGTGAAGTCAGCAGCAGACTTCCCAGAGAACGTTACTTTTTTAGGTTGTATTTTTTTCCAAAACGGTCATTTCTGATTCTTTTATATATATTATATATATCCAGAGCTGGGCAATCTAGTAGAACTAATGCTATCAATAAAAAAAATTCTGTGTAAAATTTATGTATGGGTATGCAAGAGTTGTAGGTGTGGAAGAGGAGACAGGACTGCAGATCAGTGAGTAGGTTTGCGTTAATGAGAGAAACAAAAGTTTGAGTATTTGCTCATAATTTCAGTGTTTTGCTCTATAATGTTATCACAAAAAGATAATGGTAGTATTTAACAGTAAATGATTCTGGTTATAACAAATGTATTTCAGAGAATGTAAGAACAAATTGGGAAAGTCCTCTAGGCCAATACGCTGTCTGTTGAACACAGATTGTGGATCCTTAAGGAAGGGAAGAAAAATATTGCAGACCTTCTCTAAGCCCTCTCACCTTCCAACAGCACAAATTTTACAGATTTCTAAGCCTAACACTGTGCCTTTGTTAATAAATCTAGATTCATGGACTTTTCTTTGTGTATGTCACTAATTGCATTTTAAAGCCTTCTGAAGTTTTGACATTTGTGAAAATCTGGGACCTCCCTTTGTGCTTTTATAGTTAAATTTCTTCTTTCTTATGCACTTCAGATTTATCAGCACTAAGTGCTATCTTCTATTGTATCACGGTCACCCAGTACCATGAGATCTGAACACTTTGTCATCAGTTATGTTTACTCCCTTGAATTATGTAGTACAATATGCAAACTTTGTCACTTTGCTGTCATCAGCTTTCCTAGATCATGTATGAATACGTCACACAGCACAGATGCAAGGAAATTAGTACAGAGGCAAGGATATCTGTAATATCCTACTAATTTGAAACCGTTCCTTTTCATTTTTATCCTTTGAGAGAATACATTTAGGAAAGGCCTTTCCCTTACATGTTATGACATCTTCTGTCCTTTGTGCTTTTAATCTGCAAGAGGTGTGTCATTTCCCCCTATAATTCTGTATTTAGCAGTGCTGTTGCTATTTCTTTAGCTTCTCCCAGACCCCTGAATGTTTCTATCTGTGAGCAACACACATTTTTACTCCAGCTACTGAAAGAAAAGAAAGAAGCCTTAACTGTAAATTTTGAGCACTGGATAATACGTCTTTCCCAGAGCTGAAGTCATCATCTCAATCACATATTTTTTGAAATGCTGCTTGAGATTTCTTTTCTGTAAATATAAAAGTTTTCCTAGAACATGAGTTTTGTCTAACTATTATATAGCACTTCCTATACATGCATAAGTGTCCTTCGACTCCTGCATTTTTTGTTAAATGGAGTACCCTAAAGTAAAAGTAAGGTAAATAAGAAGTAATGTACATTCCAGTTGTGCCAAAACTCTGAATTCATGCAATATTAATGAAGGTTTTGATTAATGCTTCCACATAAAAACCAAAGGAGACAGAGTAAAGCCTTTTCTATTAGCATCCCCACCCCTGTCTCTGCATTTTAATGAAAGCTTTGTTAATATTTAAAATGCATTTAAAGCCTCGAGTGTGTAGGAAAGCTATGTAGTGGAAAAAAGATATGGACATTTTATTAAGCAGAGCTATTTGAACAAAAGAATAAGTGTCAGGCTACTAATGCCAATGACAAATTCTGCAACTCACAACATAATTGAAGATTTTAAAGTGTATTTTGCACTTTCATATTGTACCAAAAGGAAAAAAAAAGTCATCAGGCAAATACCATGTTCATACTTAGACACTTCAGACAAATCACTGCTGATTTATTCACAAATACTTCACTTAACTAGTATATCTTTTGTTAAATATTGCAAAACAGCACTTGTAAGCTCCTGAAGTGCCATCAAGTAATGTGTTCCTGCTAAGTGAATGAAGTATTTTAATAAGCAAGTCTCATTCATTTGGACATTTCCATTCATCTGGCTTGAATATTGTGCTGTATAAGAAGGAACTTTGCTGAATATGGTTTTGATCACAATTTTTCTAACAGATTAACCCAGTTCACAGTAGAAAAAGAATACGGTGATTTCAGCCTTGATGCTTAGGGGGAAAAATCCTGGAAATCAGTCAAGTATATTTTTTTCTTGCTGTTCAGTGCATCTAGTCACAGTATGCTCTAAACATTCTGGACTTGTGTTTAAAGTAGATGTATCTGCCTTTAATAGCCAGAAGCCAAGCCCTTCATTCAGTAACGTCATGAAGAGTTATAAAATTAACTGCATCATGGTGTGCTCTGATACTGAATTGCAGTTGCTTAATGCATTTTCTTAATGCATTCAGATGAGCTAAAGCTCTGCTCAAAAGTGCGTGTAGTACAACTACCCTTGCCTTATAAACCCTGACAAAGTTAGATGTCCTTGCAAGATCTCTTCCACCTTCTTCAATTATTTCTTCTTTACCTCCCTGAGTGCTTAGGTAGGGAATAATCTTTCTATCTCTTTCTTTTTCTTCTGGTTACTGACAACCTGGCCTCTTCCTTTTCCCTATTTTCCTGGATGTGAGTTCCGACTATTTGACATGGGTAGAAGAAAGGTAGGAGAAATCTGTGTGTGTGGATACCATATTCCCAAGTTCACTTGATCTATGCACTGTGTCTTGCTTGTTCTGTGCTTATTCTAGATAAAATGAGAAGGACAAATCTGTGGATATTGCTAGAGATTTTTGAACTTTTCTCACACATGAAAAAGCTGTATATTTTTCCTCACTTGTTTTACTCAGTGAGGACTGATCTAATGAGGCATTGATTTCAGTTTGTATTGTCTTTACATGGAACTTCAAAAAAAAAAAATCAGACCTATATTATGGGAATTTAAGTGTCAGAGAATGTATGTGTTCTAAATCTGTGGCCATGTTCATAAGCACGGGTCTTTGGCTTTCTCATATTTGTCAAACGTGAATTAATATATACTTGTGTGTGTATGTATGGACACGTTTGTTCATGTCAACCTCCATTAAAATGAATTTGAAGCATTGATTTTTTTGGCCCCTAATTCTGAATCTTAAGACCAAGTTTTAGTATAGTGCATCGGAAATGCTTAAGTATGATCAGAAGTAGGTTTGTGACAGTGTAAACTATTTCATATATCCTCATTCTCTTGTTTATCTTCATTTATTTCAGTGGTTGAAATCAGTGAAAGTACTTGCATAAGTAATAGTTATAATATTTGGCTACAGGCATGTAGCACTATGTTTCTGAATGACTGAAGTCAAATGCTTTAAATCACAATCCTAGGAACTTGATATTGCTGCAAGATGGAATATAGCTATCAACTCCACTCCATTAGCTTTTTCAAAGGTCTTCATTTTCTGTAATTTTTCCTAACACGTTGCAAAATCTGACACTCCACAGGGCTTGATTTCTTAATATACTATTTTATCTTATCTTTACTTATTCTCCGCTATTCTTCTGTCAGTGTCCCTCAATGTTCTTCTCCGCTTTGTCCACTTGTGTGCACAAACACACATTTGTGGTCAGTTTTGTTTCATGGAGCAATCGTTGTCCTACCTATAATAATAACAGCTCACGAACGCTGATAATACTTGTGAAGTGTGGAGGAATAACTTGTGCAATTGTTTTTACTAGTAAAATATTCAGTGTATGATTTGCGTACCACAAAGCTGTAGCAAGGGCAAGGTGAGGGAGGGTAACAGCTAGACAGGGAACACTCAACCTCCACCAGCTGCATGCTCTGCTGCTGCTACCCCAAAAAAACAAAGGCTGCTGGCAGATTCTGAGGAAGAGAGGGAAAAATGCTGCAGGTGCCACTCTAGCTTTGTCCAAAAATTTCGAACTGACAACCAAAAATAGGTAATGTGTTAGCTGGAAAAAAGCCAGGCACCTGGCAGCCACTCCAGAACAGGATTAGCAGGGTCCTTCATGGTGAGAGAGTGGTGTTGTTCCTCAACAGGGGAGAAATGTGTCAATCTTAGCTTTAGAACATAGCAACCAAGGTTACTGCCTGCTCTCTCTTCAGGCTGTTTTGAAGTGTGGAGCAGAGGGGTGGCCTTGTCTTTTTGCAACATTTTTAATGGTTGCTTTCAGCCTGTGCTGTGGTATAGTGAAGCAGCCTGCCCTGCTTCTTACAGTACTCACTGGGGTTTCATCCTTGCCTCGAGGTCCTACAGTATGTTGTGCGCTTGCATTCAGTATTGTTTTGAGATCAAACTGCTATCTACATTTCATTTTCTAAATGTTTTGTTTGGTTGGAGGGTTTTTTTTATTTGTTTGTTTGATTTGATTTTACTTTTTTTATATGCATGTCGGATTCTTCTGCCATTTTCCTTTTATATCTTTTCCCGTCTTTGCTGTGGTCTGATTTACTTTGTGTTTCATTTTGAGTCATCTTTTTCTGTATAGGAAACTGCACTCTGCATGGCATTTATGGCTAATAATGAAATCACAGCGTTTCTTTCTCCATTACTGTCCAAAGAGGTGGCTTTATGATCCTCTTTTTGGGTTACTTTTAAATATCTTACATTGCTTGCTGACTGTAAAAGCACTTTTATTTGTCTGAGCGTAGATGAAGAATTGTATATATTTTCTTTAAATAGTTTTGAGTTAAAATGTTTCATTGTGAGACAACTGCAATTCTGTAAACTTGTCTTAGGCTTATTGCTTCTATAAATGTAAAGTCTGTCCTTTTACAGTACTCAAAGTATTTTCTACCTGAGATTCCATAAAGCTCTATGTGTTTAAATATGAAAAAGGCTGAATCCAAGAAATACATGTAAACGTTTTTGTTGTGTATTGGGATTTTATGTTAGTGATGGATGGCTAAACCCATTGGTGCCATGAGAGTTCCTTTCCGCCTGTGGATAAAACCTGCTTCAGACCCTGGTGCAGCAAGTACAATCCTTTAATGACTTTCTGCAGCCAAGAAGGTGATGTTGTCTACCCACTTAAAACAGGAAAGATCTTTATAGAAATAGCTGTCTTATCTTTTTGTGAGCAACCATTTTCAGGGATAGAGTTAGACAGAAATGCTATCTCATCATTTGAGTGAGCCTGATGCACAAAGGTATAGTGAGAGGAGCCTCTCCCCATCTCCGTCTTAGTTCTGGAGATGAGTTTCTCGCTCCATGTATAACCTCCCTGCTATGCATAGGTCATTATTCTACCTCTTGTTAGAAACATAGTCTCCTCACACTTGCAAAAACAGGAACATACTGGGTTGATGCACTGAAGCAGTCAGTGTTCAAAAGTAAGATACAAATATCTGTATACAATAAAAAAATACAGGAAAAGAAACAGTGTAAATGCACAGTTAATGCACAGTGCTGCTTCTAGTACGCATGTGGAAATTTAGTGTTGGGGGAATTGATTAATTTTAATTCTCCAAACAACAGCATTTAAAGACCCAACCTTCTGTTTCGTTTAGATTTTCTTCATGTATCCCCCAGCTAAGTCCAGAGCTGACTCATTATTTAGAATGGGAGAGCTGCATGCCTTTTCACTAGATCTGAAATGCTTGCCAGAAGAAGTGCAAGCAAAATGCAACCAGCTAGAATAAAGCCCAAGTTACCTCTCATCCCTATTTTACTGTTATAGGCTGTTTTCATTAGGTCATTGGGTTAGAAATGCCAGGATTTGATTCTGACCAAAATTATGGTGCTGCATTTCCAAGGACAGAGTAATTTAAGAAAAAGAAAAAAAAGAAAAAGAAAAAGAAAAAAAGAAAAAAAGATTTAGAAGAAACAGAGAAGTTGGGAAAAGAAGGAAAGATCAATGTTTACTTATGAAAAAAAGGTAAATCAGTAGAATGAACAGGAAGCACAGCTTGCACTTAAAACAGTTCAGGTAAACTGACTTTGAGAAAGGGGAGAAAAGGGTATTGCCTGGGTGCTGACACCCAGTCAAATATACAGTAAATGGTACCTACTTTAGGTTCTTCTCAGAAATCAAATAAAAGATTGAGCTAACTAAATTTCACCATCCGTGATCAAATTGGGCAACATTCAACCTGACATTACGTTTTGGAAAAAAAAAAGGGAAATCTCTGTAAAGTTAATAATTCTGAGAGCCTGTTGGCCACTTCTATGCCCATCTACTGAAAATGTCCGTCAGTCACTTTCCTCTAAAGGTATCTAATAGAAGTAGGTACTTCAGCACCATTGATTAAATAGTCTCTCTTCCTATTTCTCTTGTTTTCATCTGTTTCTCTGTGTCACAGCTTTGTGATCTTCTTCCTTACATGATGATCAAACAACTTTGTGGTGGTGAAATGTATGATAGAACCAAGGAATTTTTACTGTATCATTTTTCTTCTCTCTAAGTAATTTACACTTACAAGTGAATGGAATAATTGAATTAATTACCTGATAACCTGGGCAGGGCAGGTATGTAATTTTTTTCATTCACTGGAAAATTTAGTAATAAAGAGTTCTCCTAAATCATATTATTTCCAATAAAAAAATTGAGCTTTTTTTTTTTTTAGAAGAAACAGGTCTTTCATTTTTACTTTGCAGCCAGTTGATACTGAAACTTGAGTATCTAGAGAATATATGCATTGCAGAAACATCAAGGACACTGAACAAACTTGTCTTGGAACAGGAGAATGTTTTGGTATTTTGTGGCTCTTACTAGTGATATAAAATAAAAAGTGTCTTGGCTCATAAAAATACTCAAAGATCACAGGAATAGTAACTTATACAGAGATTTGACAACTTGTAATTTATAAGTATTATTGCAAAGTATTTATGTGGCTGTCCAGCTCCAATTATTGGAGTGAGGGGAGATTCTTTAATATATACCCAGAGTGAGATTAAGACGCAAACGAGGTCAAATGTTGTCCGACCGGTTTAATAGAAGTTCTGGCCAGTGAGGGAGACGGGGATGGGGAAGCAGGCGATAGTAAAAGATAGGAAATAAGAGCGAGGGTNAGGCAGCAAGCAGGCAGCTCCTAGCATTTCCCTCGTTGGAGGTCTTCTTCATCCTCCTTTTCGGCCAGCATGACGTTCCTGGGCACCCAGGTATGTCACGTATCACACGAACGGGCATGGACGGTGCAAGCCCGGGCTTGCACATCTCATTCAGTGGTTGCTTCCTTCAAGGCACCAGTCTGAAAGGCTGCTGGATGGCCGTTTAGCGGCTGCTTGTCTCTCATTGCCCCTGGTCTGCAAGCCTTCGGGCAAACTTTGAGACAAGTGAGTTCTCACAGCAGACTTTGAGACAAAAGATTCCAAAACAGTCTCTTACAGTGGCCACATAGCCTAAGTCTATATGAGAGACGACCACAAATTTTGTATGTGTTGCTTGCTATGACATCACTATAGTAACTCTTTGAAGAAATAAAAGTGCATTTAATGAACAACAAAATTAGAAATGAAATAGCCATATTTAATGATCTCCAGAATTCTGTTTTTATGCTCTTAGAAAATATGGTTGCACAGATATGTCTCATAGAAGTTCTAGCTCCATCCTCTTTGATATTTGTTGCTTTTATTTTATGTATTTGTTTTTGTTTAAATGCTATAAACCTTTTCCCAAATGAAGAGACTATATATTAAAAATCTTTGTTTGAAAGTCTGCTGTCCTGTGGCTCTATTATGTAAAAGGAGTCCCCTGGAGATTTGTGCAGCAGTTTGGAGAAAATAAGTGCTATTTGTGGAGTGGAGGACAGAAATGGGAAAGAGGGTTAAAAGGGGAAAGAGGTTTTCACTGGACAAATGATTTCTTTTCATTTAAAAGAAACCAAGCTTTTATTTATTTTTTTTAAACTGCCTTTGGGCTTTTGAGTTTGATTTAACATTGCTTGTTCCAGAGGGATAGGCAAATTAGTTTGGATTATATGCTTCATGTTTTAGAGTTTTTGAAGGCATAAGGCTTTTTATGGAGAATATAAGTTTCAAGTATGGATGTTAGAAGGAAATATGTACAGGGTCAAATTCAGGCAAACAGTTAAGGCCATACTAAATTTCGTCTGCAACTAAAAATAATTGTAGAGCAACCAAGTATGTATTTCATTGTTTAAAATATGTTCAAGCTCCAGTAGGACTAAGCAGGCTTTTGTGGTATGTGCTATCCTACATAAAAACAGTTTCCTAAATAGGATTGATGGATGAGATTTGAATATTGATGGCATTATTTTGGCAGTGGTCTGTGAACTGGTGCCACACTTGGTCTGCCAATTTTGTAGGACAAGAATTGCAGTACAGCTAAAAATCAACCTGACCTGATAGCTTTTTTCTGACAATGACAGTAGTCAGGGCTAGGAAAAAATTCTAGAATAAAGTTGATATTTCTTCCTGCACTCTGGCTTTGCACCCTGTAGGTGTTTCAAACAACCATATGGGTCTGGCAGACACTTATTTACTCTACCTTTTGTAGTGTTGATAAATGACCTTACATGTAATCTGGTGACATTAAGAGTAAGAAAAAGAAATTTCTCTGGAAGATGCTTCTTGCCCATTTTGCCACCGTGATGCCAACATTGCCAACATGATGCAAATTGGACACTCTCCTGTGATACAGTACTAACTAGTCAACTACTTTATTTTTAATTTTGATGACAACATTTGACTTTTGAGTTCAGATAAATTTTATTACTGTTGTGATTTCTGGGTTACCATTTTCCAATAATCCCAGTTTGAAAAGTGCTCAAGTCCTTTGGCATTTTCTACTCTTTAGTGTCATCTAAAATACTGATGACATGTCCAGCATTTTAATATGTAGAAGCCAAGACTAACCACATGATTTTATTATGTTGATAAATGTTATTCTCTACTTTCAGCAGGGCTGGATAGATTGTGTCTGGTAGACTGCAGAAAATAAGAAAAGAAAGAGAAAGGCATACAAAGAGTGAAGGATAGAGTCATAGATCCAAAGAGGACAGAAACAATGTTGCCATGTTAGAAAAGAACCTAGAATAAACCGAACAAAGCAAAATCAAACAAGAATGTGTGTTTAACTAAATAATTCTCTAATTATATTGTTGTCCAAAACATAGTGGCTTTGAATAGTTATTAGAACAGACATTTGTAAGCTTTATTTTAAGATGAGTCCTAGAAAAATAATTGCCTAACTTCCAGAAGTTTAAGAATGTAATCTTATAGGATATATTTATTACACAACAAAAGTATGCCTTGTTTTTCTTAAAAACTTTCTTACAAACAGAATGTTTTGGAGAAAGATTATTAGAAAATCTTACCAAAAGATTTTCACAACACGTACTTCATACTCAGGACAGATTTCAGTTAGTCAACTGAAAATCCTGAAATTGATGTTAATTAGGCTAGAAGAAAGAGAAAATAAAGTAAATTCAAGTGTTTTATGGAGAAGGTGAAATGAAGATGAAAATGAAATTCATTTTCTGCACCTGGTGTTTTTCTCTTGGTAGTTTTCAGGTGAAGTGATTTAATTCAGTGTTATGTCTGAAAAGACACTTTAAACATATCTTTCTTGAAACATATATTATGCCTATAGCCTTAATTATGATCTTATGACACACCTTGAAATGGATTTAGCACTTCCACTTTTAAACACACTTTAAGACACTTTTCAAATCCTTGAAAGCAGAGTCTGCAGATGGAAGCCAGCGCTATCAACACTGAGAATAAATCATAGAATCTGAATTTATATCTGAAACTCCCAGGAGGGGAAATTCTCCCAAGAAATGCTTCATTTGACAGGCTTAAGCTCCATAATGTTTTCTGTATTCAGATACAAATCCTTTTATAATGAAGAGAAGATGGCAGTAGTTTTGATGTCAGATTTCCTATATAAAATCATATTTTTAACTTACATCCAGATCCAATTGCAAAGCAAACTCCTCTGTGAAAATCCAGAGAAGCTGAACTCTAATAGATGCCCTAGTGTTTCAATTTAACTCTTAATATCACTCATTATGTTTAAACAGATCAGGGAACACATCAAAGAAATTGTAGAAAAGTATCATATAACATACATTATTCCAAAAATGTTCACAACAGTAGCCTTTATTTAGTGCCTCCAGTCCCACCACCATAAGATCACTGCTGCAAGTACGAGTTGGTAGGATCAAGTCCTATTATTATTCTAGAACAGAGATTGCTCAGTCTTTGTGAAATTAACACCCATATTCACAAATTAAACAGTTGGAAAGCTGCATCTAATTTACATATAAACTGTCTTTTTCAAGCAAAATAAATACTTCTAGGGTCAGGCACTCTCATGCTGGAAGTTGTCACAGCTTCTGTACCAATTTGCGTCACTGAGAATTTGCTCCACTGCCAACAAGAGTTAAATGAATAAATGAACTTAACTCTTTTCTGAGTTCATTTAGTAATAACATGCCCACGTAAACTAATCATTCATCTCAAGGTAGCCAGAAGCACCACTGTTGACAACATTTTTAGCCTCTCCACTGCAGGATTTTCTTTAAAAGTGTGCAGTTTAAAGTGCTTTCACTTCTCTTGACAACCTGCCTATCTGTTATATTATTGCCATTGCTTTCCCTCAGGCTTTGCCAAGAAGTTTGCACTTGCAGCTTGATCAAATTACATGCCTTCCCTTGATGTGAACATGTAAAACACCATTGTACCTGGCTCTGGGAGAGATAACAAATTACAGAACATCCCTTATTTACGTCACTGATTTGAATCCAGTCCAAGCCGCTTGTGGCTGACTGTCATCCCTAAATAACCCATGTGAAACAACAGAGTTTTAATCATTTTAATTTTATAAATGAAATGTTTCTTGAACATGAACAAGAAAAGCCTAAAATTTCACATATGGTGTAGTTGAGCTACAGCTGAGCTTCCGTGGAAAGGGAAAATATTTCTAATAGATGCTGAATTGTAAGACAGCACTTGATTGACAGAGGAATCTTGAAATGATTGAGAAAGCGAGGCTGCTCCTCCTAGTATTTTAATTCACCAGATGGGAGCTTTTAGTTCTTCTCTCAGTCACTGTTATGATGATAATGTTAGTACTGAGTAGGTATCTAAACACAACAGCAATAATCACAGTAATAATACCACATAACAAACAGTAAAGGTAGTAATTTACATAAAAAGTACTATTACCAATTAACTCTAATAATAAGAAATTGAGAAATATTTCAGCAAACCTATGCCAATAATACTCTTCTCCAGCAGCTTTTAGAAGCTTCAGAAAAGGAAATAAAATGAGTGAATCTTAGTGGCTTTTTATATCAAGGTTTGAAGTAAGACTCTCAACTCTAATCACACGCATCAGTTGTGCCTTAAAAATACAGTTAAGTTGGAGCTTGAGATCTTGTTTGAATGATTTAGTATGCCCATATCAAAACACAAGCAAACTATCTTTTCAGGTAAGTAAAGCCACATTCTGCTTTAATCGGGTTTCATGAACTTGTTATTTGTGATATCAAAATTCTTGCATGACTGCTCATTTTATGCCAGGTCATGAATTCCGTTAGCCTTATGCATATTTATCTCTGATTTTTTTTTTCCATCACTATGATTATTTTTAGGGTATGGTGTTATTATTATCTGGAAGACAAAGTTTAGTCAATATCACTTTGTTAAAATAGAAGAGCTGCCCAAAATTCCTGAAGACTGATGTCGTTTCACATTAAAATTAATCAACCTGATACGATTAATAATCTTTGATGATCACATAGAATTCTCCCAGCTAATTAATTATGTAAATGAAATATTTAATAGTGGATCATTATTTCTTCGAATGCATATCATCTGGGACGTCATATAAAATAATGGATTATAATCCTGCAAAGAAAGATATCAGAGATTTTGCCAAAGTTAGAACTTTCTGGAAACTTTCAGAAATCTTTTTGGTCTCCATAACCATTTATGAAATGTATTTTAAAGTACAGATAGATATTACGTGACTCAGGAATGTATAAGTTAAACGTATCTGCATCATATTTCGTTTGCGTCACTGCAATATTTCTTTTACAATTTCTCTTTGATTTACCCTTTAAAAATATTGCTACATTATTTAATATAATGCATAAACTAATCTCATATTACAGATATGTTTTCGTGTATTCAATAAATCAACATTCAAAGTAGGAAGCATTTTACTTGGGCATGTTTGTGATATCAGATTGTTGATATGATACAAAAAAATGGAAATGTGCTGTTTTCATTAACAGCAGTGCAAATTTAATTTATAAAGTGGAGAAGAGGAATCTCTTCTTGCATTAGCTCTGCAGGCCATCTCTCATCTTCTGCTAATATAATTCCATCTGTGTTATCTACTGTCTTTCAGTCTCTCTTAAAAGTAATCTGGCATTTGACTTGTGTTTTCCGTAGTACCAACTGCATGTCAGTTATAAGCTATGCAATTTTGGTAGAAACCAATACCAAGAAATAGGATGTTTGGTGTGGTATTGAGTGCTATATGCAGTTTATGTGAAAAACACTTGTGTGAATAGTTACTTGAGTCAGCTTCACGGGAAATAATTATTACTGGAAGTTAGCAAGGTCAGTCCTACTTTTGTCAAGGTATACAGGAAGCACAGGAGTGCTCACACAATTTAGGGGATCAGATCAGGACTGATTTTGTTGATTAAGGGAGTGCTGGAATATTGCGGTTTGACCCCGCAGGTAGCTAAGTACCACACTCTTGTTCGCTAACCTCTCACCCTCCCCCACCAGTGGAATGAGGGTAAGAATTAGGGGAAAACACAGTAAAACTCATGGTTTGAGATAAAAACTATTTACTAAGACAGAAAAGGAAGTAAGAGAAGTTGCAGTAATGATATATATGTGTGTGTGTGTGTGTGTGTATATATACATATATATATATGAAAACAAACGTTACACAAAGCAATGGCTCACCACCCACCGACCAATGCCCAGACAGTCCCCAAGCAGCAGCCCCTCACAAAATTCTAAAGAGGCAGAACATTTTGGTTGAAAAGAGAGCTCTGGAGACTTGTTCTGAACTGTTCTGTTTGAAATTTAGGCCTGAGATTATCTAACCAAATACTTGTCACTTCACTATTTCTAACATTTTGCTTTGAAATTGTGATAGATGCTTGTAAAGATATACTACTAGCATCCTAATGAGGTGAGGTAGCAAATCTATCCCAATTTAGAGAACGGGAGTTCAGACACTAAGTTTGAGCCCATTGAAATTGTTGGAATGCCTTTGTATGCCTTCAATACAGCCCAAAACAATTTAATTGTTGATGTAAACACTGCACAGCCTTTCATTCCTTCCTCCCACTCCCAGCAGGATGGGGAGAGAATCAGAAAAAGGCAGAACTTGTAGGTTGAGCTAAAATCTATTTACTAAGACAGAAAAGGTAGAGATAACAATAATGATAACATCTATCTATTGATAGATTTCTGTAAATAGATATCTATCTGTTGATAGATATTTACAAAACAAGCAATGCACAATGCAGTTGCTCACCAGCCACTGACCGATGCTCAGCCAGTCCCCAAGAAACAGCTGCCCTTCCTGGCCAACTACTTCAGTTTTATAGTTTTTTCACATGATGTCATATGATATGGACTATTCTTTTGGCCAGTTTAAGTCAGCTGTCCTGGTTCTGTCTCCTCCCAGCTCCCTGTGTTCTCTTGCTGGCAGGACAATATGAGAAGATGAAAAACTGTGAAACGTCCAATGCTCTGTACAGCACTGCTCAGCAAAAACTAAAACATTGGTGTATTATCAACATCATTTTTTTCCTAAAGACAAAACATAACATCATACCAAGGAAATCAACTCTGTCCCAGCTAAAACCAAGACAATTACAAACAAGATCCTACTGAGTTGTGTTTGGAGACCACTTGGAGTGATAAGAGCCCCATAGAATAATTAATATTGGAACTTTGTCTATATTGTACTACAGCTCTCACCAGCATTGATAATGGGCAATTGAATTGCTCTTCTTTTGTGAACACTGCATCAAGGAAGAAATGCAGTACTTATATTCCTCATAGATGCATAGACTTAAAAAGCACAATAAAGGGGAATTCATTCGTCTCATCACAGTTGTCAATATTTTACTTTTGACTATATATATTTTAAGAGGTTCATTATATTCCTATGGTTTCAAAAGTAGGAGAGTGAAGTGAAAAGGAAATGGTGATTCTTTAATGTGACATTGATGATAATGTACCCTTTAAAGTTTAGGATGGGTCATAAAAAGGCAAAGGTATAATGAAGGTTTATGAAAAGTTACTGAATTTTCATTGAGTTAATTGGATCCAGAACTACTTGGCCAGGAACTTTTCTGTCTTTTGTGTCTTGCCTTGAGAGTCTTTTTGTATTTGATATGGGGCGGTGGGAAGCTCTTCATCACTCTAGATTTCTTGAGCAGGGATCCCATAGGGGACTACGGACAGAGAAGAATCTTCTGTGCTCCAGAAGAGGCTTCATGTTCATCTTAGCAGTACTTTAAAGACAAGTGACAATAGCTTCACTACAGTAAAAATCCTCAGTCTGTCACCGATTTCTACCTTGTATGTCCAGTTTCCTTGGGTTTATGGGCTTTGCTTGTATTCACATAATTGGAATTGGACAGGAAAAGAATGTAAACTGTATTAACTTAAATCTGTTAGCCATAAATCATAAGACGGTAGCTGATATGGAAGCAGTAAGCTTTAGGAATAGGTCTGTGAGAACTAGGTAGTTTACATGTTGTGCAACCTGGCTCTGAGCCGCAAAAGTTTTGATTTTTTTTTTTTTTTTTTATTTATCAATGCATTTGATGCACTTGCAGATGAACTCAGACTATACAGGCTCCTGCAGGTTCAGTGAGCTTTACTATTCTAATGACAGCAATATATTTTCTGTCATTTCCTGTTATTTGGGTTATATTTTGTTGTTGTTGTTGTTACATGGTTTTCACTGTTGCACAGAAAGTGAACTAGAAGTATAGCAAATGCATCTGCTTGGCAGAAGAACAAAAGCAAATCTGGAAGCCTGATATTAAACCCTAGATTTTAGAATTGCAGGTCTTGTGTTGTAATAATTAGAGGTTTTATAAAATTTTTAACACAGTGTTCAGGAGAGAGCCTTACTGTACTCCAACTAATCCCATCCCTTTTCTTCCCACTGTGCATAGGTTATTTCCTATTGAATTCCACTCTCTTTGCTTATGAACTCATTTCCCAAATTCTAAGATTTTACTTATGTGTTTTGTCTTAGTGCCATTACTGAGTTGCAGAGATTAAAACCAAAATATGGATCCAAAATTACTCTTTGCAGATATTAACTTGATTTAACCCAGCTTTGTAGCCTCTCTATCTGGACTGCCAGAACTTTGAGTTGCCAGTCCCATGGCACTGCCCAGGGCTGGAGGTCTGTGGGACAGACTTGAATTCATCTATCATAGCTCATCTTCCCCCTTTGGCTAAGTATTCTGTGCTAAATGCATGTGCTAAGGCTGTACTGCGGATTCCTTCCTATGATAAAGGAAGTTTTACTAAAATGCTACTTACTGTATTTTCACTTAAAAATAGATTGATAGCATATCCAAGGTTCAGTACTACTAGTAAATTAGAAAATTACCAATTTATTTGAATTCCAGCATTCACAACTCAAATGTTATGTATGTATGAGTTGTGACAGAGTTTATTATACCCTGAACAGAAATCTGGAATAGAAAACTTCAGCATATGTAGTTCAAATTGCTAGTATCAAACAAATGAAAAAAGGATGTTTTGTAGCATAAATCATAGGGTGATCTTAATAACTACTGATTAAACCTCTTCCTATACCCTTGATCCTATTTCTTGGTACGTGTCTGCTAATACATCGATTTATGCTATAGTTCTGTATTCCAGCTGCTATTATTTCTGAGGTTCATTTGTATTAACCTTCAAGCAAAATAGCTTGCTTTTCTTTTTAATATTTGGATCTGGATTCATTGATAAACTGGGATTTAAAGGATCAAAGTCTTATAGAAAAGAGGATTTCTTGGATGGAAGACACAGATAGTAATTGTTTGGATGAAGAAGGCATTTTAAAATCTGTAAATTTTCTTCACCCTACTTTCAGAAGTTTGCTTTCCCCTTTCAAAACATCAACAACTTGAAAAGCACATAGATATCCTCTGGACAGAATATTCTGCCTCAAAGCTCAGAGAGAACAACCTTCAGATAGAAAGGGCTGTCTTTTACTTCGCTTTTAAATTATACCTGGCATTTCACTGTTGCCTAACTGGAAACCTGGATCATGTTCTTGCTGTCTTCCCAGGATTCTCAATTTCATTTGCCATGCTGACTCTTGAGTCACGTTGTCTGCAAAGATTTTCCTTTCTTAGGATGGACATAGTTTGCAATGACACAAAAGCTATTTCTTATAGACAAAACCTCTTCCCCTGTTCCAAGTGTTAGGCCACTCTGAATACAAAGAACTGCTTTTGCTGCAGCTTGTAACTGTTGCTTTTTGATTTCTCACTGGGCACTATCACTAAGCAGTCTGGTTCTACCTTCTCCATTTGTAGCTATAGTTAGCAATGAAGATTCCCCTTCATCTCCTCCACTCTTGAGTGAATAAATCTAGCTTTCTTCTAGCTTCTTTCTCTCTAATGCAGCCCTGGCTACAACAGTACAGACTGTGTGAAAACCCTTGCTAAAGTCAAGCAAGCTGCCATCTCATCCACTGAGCCAGGCATTCTCATTGTAGAAAGAAATCAGGACAATGAAGTGTGTTTTGGCCAGGAAATCTCTGCCAGTTATTCTTCAATGCATCTCTGTCCATGACATCTTATAAAATGCTTCTCAAAGGGATTTGCTCAGTAGTCCCCTAAAGAACTGAGGCTAGGTTTACCAGTCTGCTTTGTTGAGTTCTTTCTTTCACTTTCTTGAGGATAGATGTGATATTTACCTTCTTGCAGTCATCATGATCTTTCAAAATCAGAGAACACAGCTTTGCAGTGACATTCAGATATATCACATGCAGTCCTGTGAGCTCTTTTGTTTGTTTAAGCAGCCCCCTCATTGATTTTCCTGCGTCATGGATATTACTTCATTCCCTCAGATTCTGCCACTGGATGCAGGAGCTGGAAGGCCTGGAAAAATATCTTGCCAGTAAAGATTCAGGCAAAGAAAAGTTGGAGTTCCTCAGCTATTTTGTGGTGTTTTTTTTTTTTTTTTTTCTCTAGGTCTCCTGCTCATTGAGTGTTTTCCATAGCCTTCCCCATATATGTGGAGTCCTACTTCTGGTCCTCCATATCCTTTCATATCCTTTAATCACCTAGATGGATGTAACTTTACCTGAGTGCCATCTAATTCCTGTCTGCTTTCTGTAGATAGCCATCAGTGTGCTAATTATTAGCTCTGCTGTGCTCTATCCAAAAATACCAATCATTATGTTTTGATCTAGAGGTTAGCAGTCTCAGTAAGCAATCTTATCATGATGCTGAGATTGAAGAGATCATTTTCTGGTCTCTATCAGTCTGGCTATTTTTTGTAAGGAGTTGATATTTATCTAGGCCATCTAGACCTTCCCTGTTTTCTTGGCTTTTTGGCTTACTTTATTTTGTTGTACAACTCTTTTTTTCACCTATCTCTGTCATAAGTAATCTATTATAACAAAGGACAGTCAGTTCTATAGGGAAAAGGTTATATCTTTTATAAGACCAAATAATATAGTTGGGGGAAAAACAAGAAAGCTTTTTGTCTCAAAGGACTTTCATTAGTTTTCTGAGCCCAAAGCTTTCTCTCTCCCCAGACTGTATCTTTTGGTGTAATAAAAGATATTACTTCTCTCTACAAGCCTAGCTTGTTTATAGAATTACACCAGCACAGCTACAATGACACTTCTATATGATCAGGGAGACAGAAGAAGCCCACATGATACAAAATAATGTGTATATGTCAGGGTTGTCTGTTCAGTACAGTTAGTCTGAGCGTAGCTATAATTAACACAGAAATAGATTGACTTGATGAGAGAATTTGTTCGAGAGATATGACTCTACCTATGACAGCTATCTGGAGATGAGAATAGAAGATGTCAATGATTTAAAGGTGGGAATATACAGGGTGGAGTTGCTTAAACCTGGTGTTCGTCAGGGAAATAGCATGTAAGAAGTAACTGAAGAAATATTGAAATTCTCTTAGCTCTCACAGAATCGCAGAGGTTGGTAGGGACCTCTGGAGATTGAGTCCAAATTCCCTGCTAAAGCAGGTTCCATACAGTAGCTTACACAGGAAAGTGTCCCTGCAGGTTATGAATATCTCCAGAGAAGGAGACTCCTCAACCTCTCTGGGCAACCTGTTTCAGTGTTCTGTCACCTTCAAAGTAAAGAAATTTCTCCTCATGTTCATATGCACTTCACGTGTTCCAGTTTGCGCCCATTGCCCCTTGTCTTGTTTCTGGGCACCACTAAAAAGAGCTTAGCTCCATCCACTTGACACCTGCCCTTTAGACATCTATAAGCATTGATACGATCTCTTCTCAGTCTTCGTTTCTCCAGGCTGAATAGTCCCAGCTCACTCAGCCTTTCCTTATATGGGACATGCTCTGGGCCCCTAATCATCTTTGTCACCCTCCACTGAACTCTAGAAGTTCCCTGTCTTTCCTTAACTGGAGAGCCCAGAACTGGATGCAATACTCCAGATGTGGCCTTTCCAGGGCAGAGTAGTGGTAGAGTAGAAATAACCTTCTTCAACTTTTCAAATCTTTTTATCCTTTATAAATTATTATCTTTTTTTATTATTATTATCATTTTTAAAATACTAGATATACTGGTTAGGGTTCGTTTAGGTGCCAGGGGCACTTAGCACTTCTTGTTTGCCTAAGAACTTGGTCAAATTTGATTGTTCAAGAACTTCAAATATGCTAAAAACTCAGAATGACATTTACTTTGAGTAGGACTATCATGTGCTGTGTAATGCTTATACTGAGTTACTATTAATTCTTTTAGGAATTATGTAGACTGTGTTTTCTTGAGCTCTAAAACTGGTATGCATTGAGTTGATAATTTCAGATGTTCATGCTAGAAACCTGATTGTCTGGTCATGAGACAAGGATGTTCTGTGAAGGCAGTGTGTCCAGACAAATAAATCAGTGAATTTTCTGATTATTGAATGCTCTGGAGGAACTGCCTGTAATCTCCATAACAGCAGCTATTAGTGGATATTATGCCATGAATAAATTTGTATATGAAAAATAGATGAATTATTCACTTAGTTTTATTGCATCTTGCATAAAAATGTTTTACTTTTCCTCTAGCAGTAGAAATTCTCATTTTAATGAGTGTTTTGATGCAATGAAAGGGAGCTGAGCATAAACCACAGGTGTTGTGCTAAAAATGGAGACGTATTCAGGACCTATTCTAGGAAGAAATATAGTTGTGTTTGCAGGTGTAGAGATAGGGCTGGATCCTCAGCTAGACTAATGAGGATTATTTTCATTAAAATATTCTGAGTTACACCAACCAAGAATCTAGCCTCAAGTGCCTTATACTCAGGTTCACATTTGTGAAACATGATTGCATATTAGGAGTGCGATGAAGTGCAGGTAAAATGAATAATATATAGCTATCATCAACAGAGTTAATGAAAGTGTCTAAAGTGTTTAAATCAGAACTAATACTAGTGGGCTAATAATTTGCCTTCATCTATGCTTTAGACAATGGATAGACACCACACCAAGCAATAGGCTCTTTTGACTTCTTTTTTCAGCCTGAAGTCGTGGGCTTAGAGCATGTTGCCAAGAGTAGCAAAGATGAAGGCTAGTCTGACAGTGAAATTTTAAAATACTGTAATCCTTAAAAAAAAAAAAAAAAAAAGAGAGNAAAAAAAAAAAAAAAAAAAAAAAAAAAAAAGAGAGAGAAAGAGAGCAGTTTATGTTGTAGTCTCAAATGACAGTAAATATTTATTATTTCTAAGTTTATCTAAAACAGTAAAATTCTCTCTCATAATTATACCAGAGGTGAATGCTCAGACAAGTGTAGTCCAGACAGTTAAGAGTTAGCTCTCAAGCAAGCAGTCAGGCCTGAAAATATTTGTACCTTCTCTAGTGTGACTGTTAACACTACAGTCTACAGACTAGAAGATTGTTAGCATCCCTCGTGAAAATCTTGGAGTGTGCATTGGAAGGTAATGTAGCAGTACCCAAAAGTTGCTGAAAAACAGGCTTCCAGGGTTCTGTTTCTAGGCTGTATCTAACGTTTGAAGAAAGAATATTATTTTTAAGTCACCTTTTTAGCTTAACTAATTTCTCTTTTTTCTTCAGATGGAACTTAACATACTCACTTTTATCAGCATAGCGCTGGGCTATGATCTGACACACTAATAAGCAGATAGAGCAGAGAGTTAGAGCATTATTGAACATTGCCAACCTCTCAGTAGCTGGTTATACAGGGGAAACAGCCCAGTAGCTATCAGGCAGGTGGCATGAACAGAGTATAGTTGAAACTCAGGGAAAAAATGAGAACAAAATGCTTGATTTTATTTACATATCTAATGATAATTGCAATTAAAGTAAAAAAAAACTCCATTACACAGGCTTCTCTGCTAATGCATAGGGCAACAAAGTTCCTACTTCAGACATCTTACAGTCATATCAAGTGCTGCTGAAAATGGGAAGCAGCAAGGGATCTGTTCAAGTATTGTAGCTGTGATGTGCCTAAGAAGATGAGTCCAATTATTGGTTTGTTAATGTAATCATAAGATAGGCATTTCTCCATTCTTGAAAGTAGTAGATCTTTTCAAATGGAAAGATGATCTTTAAATTGATATTATCCTTTGAAATTAAATCCTAGAAACATGGTAATGACAAGCAGAGTAGAACTACTTAACTGGTTAAGTAATCACTGCTATATATGCCACAACATGTTCTTAGAAGGAACTTTGGAATATTAAATTAACTAAGAAGTTTAAGTGGTTTAAAGTTCTTGGGTTCTTTGCACAATTTCAGCATTTTGTATGCTAAACAGAATCTATTGTGGGGATATAGTCTACTAGGTAATTTAGTGTGTTTCTGTAGTTTTAATCACTAAGATATATTGCTATTGTGGCAAATTCTGATGTCATTAAAGCAGTGATTTTCATTTGTAATAAAATGTGTTTTCCTGATTCAGCTATTCTAGAGAGAGCTTATTGGAGGTGTCAATTCATCTTTCAAGCTACTGTTTTATTATTTTACACACCAACTCTTTATTTAAGCCTTCAAGTGTTTTACTACATATCATTTGCCACTTAAGTTTATGACAGGCAGATTATTCTGACAAGCTTATTTACTGTAATAAGAGCAAATACTTATATTGTATAAAGCAATAAGTTTGTAAAATCACTTACACTCAGGTGAGCCATTTAGTTCTCCAGAGGAATCTATTAAAAATATTTTGTCTTTGTTAGGCAAAACTCAGTCTTTTCCTATCCAAAATTCTTTAAACTTCGAGTTTGGTCCAACTGATGGATAAAGCAGAGCAACTTTCTTTGCTAGCACTTCTCAAAGACTTCTTAGAAACTTTGTGTCTTAACTACCAGAGTAGCCTTTTTTAGGCATCTGGGTAAGAGTAATGATTTGCTTCTGTAATGTTATTTTGTTGTTTTGTTTTGTTTTACCTTTTCAATGGTGAATAATAAGCATGTAGAAATATTTGACATTTTTACAAAATGGTGTCTGAACCCTTCTTTAATAGGCAACACTTTTCTCCTGCCCTTGCATCTCAGCACATGAAATTTATGCTCGCTCATGCCTCTTCGTCTAAAATAGAAACATCTGCTTCCGTATGTGGATCCACTGAACTTCCTACCAGCAGACCTAGCTAGAGTCTGGCTACTTTTTCGCAAAGCACTGATTAGCAGTAAATACAATGAGCTCCAAACTTGCCTTAAACAATGCATATTGTGTAATGCATGCAAATGTAACATCAGTGTTTGAATAGATTTTCTGTACAGTTTAACTCTCGGCTGTGAAAGCTGTACAGCATCACCATCAGTAAGAAAGACTATGCAATCAGAATTACGCTTTCCCTGGTGGCCATATGCCTCTGAGGTCATTGAGGACATGATCAGAAGGCACAGGAGTACAAGTCTTACTTGGAGACAGTCTTCCTTCAAGGTGATTGTGTCCTGTGGTATGTGAAAGGAAAGAAACCAAATGTATTTTCTGTGCTGAAGGTTAGTGCTGGTAGTTAGAGAGGAAATTGCTTTTGATCCTTATCAGTTTAACATTTGGTTATCAGTGTAATAGTTCTGTCAGGGACTTTAGCAAAGAAGTGAGTATATAAATAATTTCAGTAATGGTTTATTGATGCTAAAAAGGCCTATGCATTTGGAGCTGATGTCATCTGGAAGAGATCTTTGAAAGGATTGTCCAGACCCCGTGGTGAGACAGACCCCTGGTATGAGACAGTACCGAAACTCTAACCCCAACGGTTTGCCTGGGCTCAGTGCTCCTGGCACCTGCCTGATCTTTAGGATTCCAGCTGAACACATCTGCTCTCATTGCAGTTGCATTTAGTGGGAAGATGTTCCCTTTCATAATCCAGGTTGTTAGCCATTACTGTCTCCTCAAATTCACACCTGGCCTTTCAGTTCAGGGTCTGAAAAACCCTTTAGAAGATGGAGCTGATAGAGAATAGAGTCGAGACTGCCTGTCTGCTGTGGGCTTTGTCCACCCAATGCATTTACATGGTCCAAGCTGTTGCTTGGTACAAATACTCTGCTTGGTCACTGCTGTGCCTAAGCCTTTTTTTCCCTTTACCGTCGGCTCTGATTACAAGATGTCTGCTCTGTACTGAGAGAGTGGGGAAAAAAAAAAAACAAACACTCCACAACCTTATTTTCTTTACCGCCAACTTCTCAAAAAATATGATCAAATACTTCACTTGTAATACCTGGTCCATAATGCACTGCAAATTAGTGACACTCTAGCCATACACCCTGTTAGCATGGGTTATACTGGAATAGTGTTTTCTAACATATTACTGACAAAATGTTGCTTTGATATACTAGCCATCATCAAGCTAGTAAGTCAGTGACATATCCAACTTAGCAAGCCACTTTTTTTCTGCCAGTACTGAAAGTAAATCCTGGATTTTAGGAATGGAGTATTGATCTATGTGTAAGCAAAGATTGTTTCAATCTCTGCGTTTCTCATTTAAGCATCACAGGAAACTGGAGAATCAATGGAAAGCAGTTTATCATCTGGTGTAATGTTTGCTGCATTGCCATCTTTGGTTCTCTATAGCGAGAAATTTGAAGGTAATTTTCGAATAACAGCTTATTTTGGTTTTCCTTTTTCACCAAAAGTCTCAATTCCTTAGACATTTTCAGGAATGCTTTGATACATGCATGTAAAAATAGAAATGAGTTAAACTGGATGAAATTCCTTGTGAATTTCTTGTTCTCTATCAAAAAATAAAAATTGAAAAAAAAAAGATTTTTTGGTCAGCATTGATGCTTTGTGAGCAGGTGTTTTATCATCCATGTGCCTAGGAATCATATTGCACTGGTGTGTATGAATAGGAGATGCCCTCATTGCGTCTTTCTTTGCACTACATTTAAGAAGGAGCTGGCAAATTGTTCTGTGCTGAACAAGAGAGAGTGCAGACTACTTTAAAGTGACATAAGTTTGAACAGCTTCTAGACAGGTACAAATATGCTTTAAGATAGGTATATCACCTGTACTGGACAGCAGTCCATGTTCTCAGACTACCTCTGTGCTTAATCCTTTGTCTCTCACATTTGTAATGGGAGGTGAATGTGTCTGAGGGGTCAGTGAGTTGCATGTACTCTTCAGAATAAAAGTAGTGTAATTTCACATGTGCTTTTCTGTGGTATCTATCATATTTGGCATTCAGAAGGCATTTCATGCCAGTACATCATCATCTTGTGTAAGGCAGGAGTTATTTTTTTCTCTGTGTTTCTTAATCTGTATCTCATGCTGAAGAATTACATAGCAATGCCAAACATGCTAAGTGCATATTTAAAAATGAGGTTGTTGTCTCTCAAAGGTTTTCAGATCATGTGTTTGTATGTTATATGCATTCTATGAACAGCACCCACCCTTTACCAAGTCCTGCAAAGGCAACTCTTTTTTTTCATGCATCAGGAAAACCATTGCATCTGTACTGCCCAGAAAGCATTTAGCAGGTACATATAGAAATATATATGTTTTTGAATAAGTAGTGATGGAGTATTCCTTCATTTAATACCCTTTTAAAAATCCTTTTCCAAAGAAAATGGAAGATTTCCGTATGTTACACCTGAAAAAAATTATAATTCATAACATTTTGTTTCATATAAAAAGATAACCAGATGTAGCGTTCATTGTGCAAGCAGTGGTATGATAACTCTATTTATACTTCAAAACTAGGGCTAAGAAGGCGTCACTAAGATCCG
Organism: Penelope pileata; assembly: GCA_013396635.1. Taxonomy (NCBI): domain Eukaryota; kingdom Metazoa; phylum Chordata; class Aves; order Galliformes; family Cracidae; genus Penelope; species Penelope pileata. The sequence continues at coordinate 8,238,686 of WBMW01000972.1, forward strand.
TCTGGATGTTCTATGCCTTTACTGGGCCCCATGCATACTTAAACACATCATTCCTTGGCAGCCTTCTTTAATATAAGCACAGATTTCTTTTCTTACACCGGTCTGTACCACTGTGGTTATTAAGCTCCTGGGCCTTTCTTTTTCCTCCCAGCTTGGAGAGCAATGAAACTAATGCACAATTCAGAACTGACTCCCAGACTTCTAATTTTGTAGTTACATTCAAAAGGAGATTTTCATTGTGGGACAAAAAAATCCTGGGTGCTTCTCAGCGTGCTGCTCATCAAGCTGACTGCAATGCAGTGGAGGTACCCAAGTCACTCAGTGCTGGCAAAATTCTGCTGTGGAAGCAGGATGTTCAGACCTGGCCAATTTGCTCTGCTCTGAAGGATTCAATTCTGTGGTTTGTTGGATTGGGCTTGTTCAGAATCATGTTCTGAAAATCCAATTCTCTCTAAGTAAAATAGCACTGGGTTCATCCTATAACTGTTGCAATTTTTATATATTCAAGGAGCGCTACCCCCAGAATTTTTGAGTCCTGCAACAGTGCAAATACATTCCACTTTGTCAAACCCTTTCTGAAAAATCAAATCCCCAAAATGTGTCTTACTGAGCTGAAGAAAAAGCTGTGAGAGTCCAGTGACTGTTCATATGCTCTCAGCGAATTGATGAGAAGATGAAACATGCATTGCACATTTTGCTGTTAGTAGAGAGGAAGTTTCGTGCAGTTCAGTGGAAAATAGTATTTCTCATTGTTTGATGCTGATCAGGTTTGATCAAAGGTTTTACAATGTTACAGAAATCCTATATGTCATGGTCTAATATGAGCTGAGTACTTTCCTCTTTGATTTCATAAAGATGTAGTGATGCACTTGCGTTGAATGGATGAATTTCAGTTACACATTTATTTATTTAGAACTTGCATGATTTAGATGGAAGACTTCCTTATAAACCGTTAAAATTCTTAATGAGAAAGAATCAGTAACTTGCAATTGAAAATCAAACTGAGTGTATTTAAACTGCCCACAAACCTGAACTTAGTTGGCGTAGTCAATTTCTGTGGAATAATCCAGACATCAATGAGCCAACTTTCCATGTAAAATGAAAGTGATATTTATGAATTTTACTCTGGCAGTTTGAAGAAGTGTGATAACCTTTATACCATCTGATAAACTGTAATCAGGTGATAACATTATCTCTAGACAGCAAAATATACTGTAAAAAAAAATGTAAAACTAGAGGCTTAATGATTAAAATATCTTCAGTGAAGCTTCTTGTTTCCTTCCCAGTGTACTTCTGTTCACTATGTTTTCTGTGTGATACATTGCCAAGTCACATCATATAATGTCTGAAAAACAATTATACAACTCATTTTGGATTATAACTGGCCTCTCCATAGCTGTTGACTGCAAAAGTCAGCTGCCAGAAATTTGCTTGTGCCAGCTATTAAATTCTTACCTCAATTTTCAGCAAATAGAGAGCAAAACCTACCTCCTTACAAAGGTTTACCATTCAAAAAATGTTAGAACATACTAGTAGCTTGAAAGCATGTGCTTTCTCTTTGATATGGACTATGGTATAGGACTAACAAAGAAGGACTGATGCTTTCCCTGTGAATGCTTGGTGACGTGGCAATCCCCAAGCATCACTGGGATTTCCAGGGGAACTTTTCCTGGGCAATCCACGGAAGATACACCAAACAGAAAAAAGGGACAATATCTAGGTCAAATAATAGGCTCTTTTGCATGTTTGACTTTCATTGGAATATGGAGGCGATAGGAAAGAAATCACCATCTGATCTGTTAACATTCTTGTTTGGATCTTTGAGGAAAAGATGCATTAAGGATTTCAGGGGAAAGGAGTGAAAAAATTTAAAAGATGAAAGCAAGAGAAGCACAGCCATACGTTAATGTATTTAGTTAAGTCCTGTCTCCCTCATAACACAAGAGGAGGAGCAGAAGGTGAGAGGAAGTTTCTTGAGAGAGTCTACCTGAGAGAAAAGGAGGTCCAAGGGCTAACGAGAAAGAAGGGATACAAAGTAATTGGAAAGACCTGGATGAAGTGAAAGCAAGCAGAAACCTAGGTCTCTTTATCAACTCAAGTAGGGCACAAGAAACATCCGAGAAGATCAAGGGAAAGCAAAGCAAAGAGGAAAGAAAGTGTGCTGGAAGTACACAGAGAAATGGCAAGAGTCATTGCAGTACAGGAAAGAGCAAGATAACCACAGGTTAGGGAGCTGCTGGGAGAGTACTGGATTCGCAGACAGGACTGGAGAAGGAAAAAAAGGTATTTTCCAAAGATAAAAGAGAAGGCAATTAGAAGTGGAAAATGATGGATTAAAACCATCAAATTTCAAATGAAAGGAAAAGTAGTAATAGAGCAAGTAAGCTAGAGATGAAGGATGTAGGAAAGTGAGGGTCCATTAGAATGACACTACTAGCTTGGAGAAATGGTTCATTATCTTTGAGATGTGGTGATTTACTATACTTTCCAAAAATCAGACCATTAGAGTTCCTCTGGAAACTTGGCCTAAGCACTAAGCTGTGCTTCATGAGTGGAATGCATGGTGTGAGAACAGCTATGTAGTCTGTGCTTTTTTCTCCCTATATTTGTCAGTGATCTAAAACATCCAATTATAACTTCTGGCACTAGTCTAAGTGCACAAGGCCTTGAGAAAATGCTATGTCAAGAGCTGGAAGGCAAACAAATAGCACATTACCAGCAGGTAGCTTTCCATTAGCCTCTTTATTTCTATTCAAAAGGCTAAGGAAATTTGGGCAGGCTCCAAGGTGAAGCATTTTATTAACTGTGTTATTTGATCACATGCTTTGGCTTTGAGGAAAGAAATCCGTATGTAGGTCATTTGCACTTGTCTATGATAGGTTAATAAAACAAATAGAACACTTCTAGTGCCTCAGTTATGATCCTTAAGGCACTGGATTTAAAACAAAAGTTGTGTGCTCGTATTCTCCTAACAAAACTTGAAAACAGCAGAGTCCTGGGGCAAGTCATTCCTTCTAGTCCAGAGACAAAGCAATAAAACATACCACAAAAAATAATTAACAGAATGCACAGAACTATGTACGTTTCTTTACAAAGAATGTAGGAATTACAAGTGCTGCTACACGTTATAGAATCTGTTAAACACTATTTTCTATTGATTTTAACAACTTGTTTTCTATTACCTAATCTTCAGTGAAGAGAAGTTAAACACAGAAAGCTTCCCAACAAACCAATTTTATTAGGGAATTCATGTGAAGAGCAAAGACGGTCCTTGTTATTAGTCCCAGAATTACAAAGAAATTAGTTCACCCATGGCCATCAGACATTTTACTGATATGGTTGACCAATCATTGGGTGCTTGCTGAGGAGCTGAACTAAAAGGACTCTACCTAGGTAAAAGTGTCTCCCTAAACTTTTCACTGCTAACCGTATCAGAATGACAACAAATACGTGTCTTTTCTGACTTTTCTTCTGTGAGATAGTCTTTCATCTGTAGGATTTTGTCTCTGATTTCCCAGTTACTTGGATATATTAAATCCCAACTGAGACGAATTATTAGGCGTACTCTGTGCTAAACTATTTTCATATTCTCCCGCTTGAATTTTTCTTAAAATGATGTCCTAGCAAGCTTTGTAAATGCTGAATCCACATATCACATACCAAAAAGAAAAAAGCTTCTTCAGTATTATTTTTGTTGTGTATCCCATTTTGAATCTTCCCAGAACACCTGGGATTTAGAATCTCCTTGTTGAATGCTGTCTCATGAGAGGTTCATAACATCTCTTCCATTCATTTGAATTTACTATAGTTTTGAATGGAGCAGAGTGTTATTCATACACATCTCTTCTCATGGAGTCTTAACTTGGAAAAAGTCAGTTCCTAAAGCAGATTGGGCACAGGTGAATACTGAGAACGGATTTTCTGAAGAGCATATTGGTACTGCAGGCAAGGACGGTAGTGTTTCCATAGGTGACCAGCTCTCATACGAGCTGCTAATGGAGCAGCTCTTCAACAGTGCTCTGTGGTGGGCATTTCCACTGCAAATGTTTTCTCAGACTGTGTGTAGTAAAACCAACGTCTTGTCAGCTTTTTGGTTTTTTAAGGAGGCCAAGGAAATCAAGAAAAGTGGAGCGAAACTAGTCTATTCCAGTTGCGCATGTAATGATGCTTTTTCTTTCACATTTCCCTTGGAGCTTCTCTGGAGTGTTTTCTGTTCAACTGTTATGGTGTTACTGTGTACATGTAGTCTGAGTTCAGAGGTGGTTGCATTGTAGTGCTGGATTAACTGGTTCATCTATATTTTCTATGTTAGTTTAACTAGAAAAACATGCTAAAGTCTCAACTAAAGACAATCAGTGTATAGAAGTAATGCGTTCATATCCCTGTGCTGATTTCAGTTTTGTGTGATTGTCCTTAGCTATGATCACACCAGCCCAGTCTATTTTTCTCAATTAATTGATAAAGTTTAAAACTGTATATTACTCTGCCACAAAAAGTGAAAGCTCAAAGATATTCAGCAGTTCACTGATTTCATAGGGAATGTTTTTATTGTGTGTTTTATTGTGAAAGCAGGGGGAAAATCTGCCTGTAAGTTCTGTCTTAGAGACATTATAGGTTTTTAGTGTTCCAAGTTCTGTATAAATCTGTGGCTGGAAATTGCAAATACGCAGAAAATAGATTTTGGCTATTTTAATATTGATTACAAATTACAGGCTTTCTGTAAAGCATAGTTCGTATTGGCAAAAATTTCTAATAAAGAAACACCTAGGAGGTTAAATTTTTTGTCTCTGCCAGTGAAAAAGGAGAGGCAAGCCCATACTGATAATGATGGTAGTGAGGTTAACAAGCTGGTGAGTGCGATGAGATTGTAAATTGGAAAGGAAACAAAGAAGCACATTGACAACTTCTCCATCTTCATCATTTTATATCAGAATGTAGCAGAGTAAATGCTGTCATTAAAATAAATGGAAGAAATTTCATCTGAAGTACAAAGAAGTATAAATGACTAAATTTACATGGTACTAAGAAGATAGGTACTATGTTCAGTAGTCACCTGTATTCATAGAATCCCTAGAGATGGAAGGAACCTTTAAAGGTCATCTAGTCCAACTCCCCTGCAATGTACGGGGACATCTACAGCTAGATCAGGTTGCTCAGAGTTTGATCCAACCGGACCTTGAATGTCTCCAGAGTCGGGGCGTCCACCACCTCTTGGGCAACCTGTTCCAGTGCTTCACCACCCCTTACTGGAAAAAACTTTTTCCTTAAATCTAACCTAAATTTCCTCTCTTTCAGTTTAAAGCTGTTTCCCCTTGTCCTATCCCCGCAGACCATGCTAAAGCGTCTGTCCCCCTCATTCTTGTAGCTCCCCTTTAGATATTGAAAGGCAGCTATCAGGTCACCTTGGAGCCTTCTCTTCTCCAGGCTGAATAGCCCCAGCTCTCTCAGCCTGTCTTCATAGGGGAGGTGTTGCATCCCTTGGATCGTTTTTGTGGCCCTCCTCTGGACAGGCTCCAACAGGTCCATGTCTCTCCTGTGCTGAGGACTCCACATCTGGACGCAGTACTCCAGGTGAGGTCTCCCCAGCACAGAGTACAGGGGCAGGATCACCTCCCTTGACCTGCTGGCCACGCTTCTTTTGATACAGCCCAGGGTATAGTTGGCCTTCTGGGCTCCGAGGGTATGTTGCTCATGTCCAGCTTATCATCCACCAGTACCCCCAAGTCCTTTTTGGCAGGGCTATTCTTTCTATTCTTTCATCCCCCAGCTTGTATTGATAGCAAGTACATATTATACATATTGTGCATTGTTCTACACAAATCAACCAGAATTAATGTGAGATTCTGCTAGTGCCTGATCTAGTCTCTCATTACAACTATCAGAGACAGAACAAAAGGGAGCAAATTCAGAAGCAGTAGATGTTTTGTAGAAGCAGCTAAGTGAGAGGTAGAGCTGAAGAGGGAGCTTCACAGCAACCCCCCTTGCTGTTTTAGTAATAGTTACGTTTGGTTTTCCTGCACTGACATGCTCAAGTTGTCATCAATAAATGTTGATTCAGTTTTGCCTAACAGTAAGCAGCTCCCACTCAAAATCAATTTCAACTCTACTGACAAGGCACTGCAAATTTGTCTCCATCATGACTATGCTGCATAAAGGAGCAATTGAATTGGAAATTAAAATGAACAATAATTGAAAATAAAATGTGTCTTTTTAAAGGAAAATTAGTGTTATGCTCAATTTGTAGCAATTAGTTACACTGTAGTTTTGCCCTTAAAAAAAAGTAGAAAGAAACAGGCTAAAATGTTAATTATATAAATATGTACACATTAATGTACATAATTAAAAATGGACTTGAACCTCAAACGGATATAAAGGCTCTTCAGAAACTTCATATGGTTTTAAACCTGGTAAAAGCAGTACAGTATCTGTGGTAATTAGACTTTCGACACATTTGGATATGCTATTTGGAACTAAATTCTAATTAGTTTCTTTATGTGACTGAGAATGACAATCACTGAGTTAATTTAGTGTACTTTTATTCTGATCTTAGTGCTGTTTTCAATACTTCTAATACAAAAAATGTAGGCTAATGAATGTTTCGTTTTATAGGATGGCAGTGATTTCTTTCATACAGTGTATGGCACGTATGTGTAAAATACATTCTCTGGTTCACTGTGCATTATTACTGTTAACACACTTCAGCAGTTGGATTTTTCATCTCAAACTGTTGTACACCTTTGCCAGAGGAAGGATGAGGATCTGGAACATCAGCAATCTATCAGTGTTACTGTTAAGAGCGAGACATGCTGTGGAGGAGGTACTGAGGAAGCAGAGCTGGCTCCTAAGTCTTCTGAAGTCAATCATCCTTCTGTTGTTTTTTGGATTTAACACTGGTATTTTTACAGGCCAGATGATTTTTGTAATGAATTCCAAAAATGAAACCAGTAATGCCTGTATATGTTACCAAGGGAAAAGTGGCCAGTTGGTTTATTTCTCTGTACATAAAACAATCATCTACCATCATCTAAGAATGTAGACAAGTTTTATTTTCAGAGAAACTACATTAGAGGTGATTACCTACTAAATTCAGATTAAAAGGGAGTTAGTCTTAGAGGTACTCCTGAGAAATCTCCGAGAAAAAGCTTCTGTCCAACAAATATGATAGCACCAATGCAAAATATCTCATAGCTGAATTCCTTCTTCTGCACTATCTGTTGCAGTCCTTTCTCAGTACTCTGGTGTGCCTATGTGTCTTTTTCTTAGTCATCTTTAAATGGAATCTTTATCCTAGCTAAAAATCACTGCTGTTTCATTATCAATGAGTAATATAAGTTTTAATTAAAACTAGTTAATTCCTTTCATTAAAGTTCCACTAGGAGCGATGGGCTGGAGCAGACAGCATATTGAAATTATGATAGCTATTATTTCTCCAATTAGTGTATCACTGGAAGGCAGGTGGAAATATTTTTGCAGCCTTACTACATTTCAAATCTTTTGCATTAATACAGAAGTCCTCCCTAAGCAATACATATTCTCCCAAACACTGGATGCTGTCATCCATTACACTTTGGTATTTGCAAGGACAAACAGATATCCCTAATTGCTTCATCTGAAATTTAAAGATAAATCTGTGCACAAACCCTTCTTTGACTTTCCATCCCATTGATTTCAGAAGGTGCTCTGCCTAAGAAGAATGACTGGTTTTCTGGGCAATGCATAAACAACTTACACTTTTTCTTTCAGCTTGGCTGCTGGAATCCCATCACTGGTCTAAATGGTTCACTAACAGACAGAAAATTGGAGAATAACATGCGAGGAGTGGTTCTGCGTGTGGTGACTGTGCTGGTAAGCAGAGATGTTCATCATTTTTTGCTGGAAGGAATGTATTCTCTGTTTTTTTTGCCTCATCTTCTTATCAAAGGGTAAATGAAAAGGACTTTTATTAGGTACATCATTTTACCAAGAACTTAGTCAATATTCGAGTATCTAATTTCTGCTTGTCAGTACCAGAGCTAGGGAGCAATTTCCACAAAATGAAATTATTTATCAGTAAAGTTCATTTTAGAATGTGGATCAGATGCATTAAAACCTGGTTTTTTTTCCACAGACACATACAAAATTAGATAACACAAGTGAATGAACTGATAAAGGGAACTTCAACAGCCCCGTTAGCTAACGTTACCTAGCAGAAACTCTAAATAATTCTGTAAATGATTCATCAAATGTAGCTGCCTTACTATTACCATGCCAAATTGAGTACAGTCTGACACAAATTGCTGCACAGATTCTATGTTAATAATAAAGACAAACGGCAGACATTTAAAGTTCAGCACACGTCATATGCCAGTTCATGCTCCTCTCCTCGCATAATGTGAGCATATTCCTTAAATTGTAGAGCTTTTTGTGCTTGGTAAGCGTAATCTAGACAAAATCATCTGTGAGCCATGCTACAAACTGAGGTTCATTTAGTTTTACTCAGCAAAGATGAGAGGCAAGGAGTTTGTAAACTTTGTGAGTCAAGAGAGGAAGAAAATACTTATTCAAATTCTTGAGCCAGAAATGAAAATTTTCACTAGCCATTCCCTTGACTGGATGTAACTTGAGTACTTTCACCCAAATGCTAGAAATTAGGAGGATACAATACCATTTATTTGGCTGATTGAGAGAGAAGCAGGTAGGCAGACACTGACAGCAAATCAAGGTGCTAACCGAAAGCCCGAAGAGAATTTGGAGAGTGCAGATGCCAGAATTACAAAGTACTAAATATTTCTAAACTCCTCCAATCTTTGAATGTCCACAGATGTGACTACCACCCCTGTGGGTGACAGAACATTATTTAGGGTGCTTACCCTGTGATAGTTTCTCTTACTGCTTTTACAATGTATTAATACTCATGAAGATATGCTGATTTCTAAATCTGTTTGATCTGGGATTTAAATGTACCTGTCATTAGCATATCATTGCTTCAAACATAAATGTTGCTTCAGGATAAATTTATATGGCCTTTATGTGCTACTAATTATAGCTTAGTTACCATCTTTATTCATATAGCTTATTGCAATGGAGCAATTGTGTTACTTTTAAATGCATAGAATGAATAAATATGTATAATATTTGGATTTGAGTGAAGTCATAGCTGAGATGACATAACACTGTGGAAATGAAACAAAATCATACAAACAATGTGTTAATACTTGTTTTCCCTATTTAGAAAATTAGAGTTTTAGTCCATTTGTTGGTATTCAATTTGATCTTAGATAAAAAACTTGGTCAACAAAAGCACCAATTAGAATTTCATTAAGACCTATTTATTTTATAGGAATTATCGAAGAAAAGACATTTATAAGATAAATATCATTAATTTTGTGAAATATAATAAATATTTCAGGTTATAGTTTGGTCGAAAAGCAGTGTCTTTGAAATCAACAGAACTACAAAGGCTGATCCTAAAGTAATGCCTCCTATTTTATTATGTTGACCCACAACATCAGAGGCAGATGTTGGTGGTATGGCAGTAGAGGTTGAACATTCCCACCAATATTCCATTCCATTTTGTTGCCATGTGACAGATGGCAGCAGAGGGGAAGTCTAACCAAATGGCGTCTGACATGGAAATGCGGATGAAGTATGTCATTGAACTCCTCCATGCAGAAAAAATGATATCCATTTACTTTTATTGATGTTTGCTGAACATTTGTGGAGATCAAACAGTAGATGTGAGCACAGTGTGGTGGTGGGTGGTGTTATTTTAGCAGTGACAACAGCAACAGTGGATCACCTCTACTGGTGCAGATTTTTACGAGTGTGTCATGCAGTCTCTTGTTCATCACTGATAAAAATGTGCAGCTAATGGTGGTGACTATGTTGAAAAACAGTGTTTTGTAACTGAGAATGTGCTCTATCAAATAGTGTTATTGTGCTCTTTGTATCTGTTGTCATTTCCATGAAAATAAATAGGAGGCATTATTTTCAGGGTGACCTATGTAGTTTACATAAATCAAGGCCATAGTAATAGATGGAAGTGCACTTTTCTTCTGGATTCATATCTTCTCTGTAGAACTAAAGTGGAGATTTTTATTTAATGTGCGATGCAAAATGTAAAGATTTTCACTTTGATCTGAGAGGGATTTCACCCATCAACTTTATTTTAGCAATGAGTGTGTTTTCATCCTTCCTTTTCTATCTTTCTCTGAGTTGCTCAATTAAGTCAATTTATTTCTATTAAAAGTAAAGGATTTATTAACAAATTCTCTCCTTTGTATAAATAGGAGTAAGAATCCATTCTTTGTGCTTTATTCTGAGGGGAACTATAATACTACCTGTGTACATGTGAGTCACTGTTTTAGTTCGACTTGGGTTAGCACCTTTCTACACTTACCAAAAAGGTCTATTTTGTCTTATTGATTATCAGTTTTCTTTGTCTTGAGTTGTGCATGGGGACCCAGAACAAGTTTAAACTCTATGTTGGACAGGTGACTTCTAAGCTTGAGTGACTTGCTGGTGAATTTCTGAAATGTATTCTGAATTTCTGAAATGGAGCTCAGTGAAAGGTCTGCATAATAACTCCTAACAAATAGAAAGTGTCTTGAATGAACAGTTGTCCAAATACAAACTTAGCTGAGCGTCCATTTTGGCTATTTCAGTTTGTCCTCCTCATTTTTAGCTGTTCTGTTTTATTGAAAGGCAGCTAGAATACAGCAGATATTGTCATATCATTTTAGTTGCAGTGGCAATTAATGAATTATTCATATGAACGTTGAGCTATCAGAAATAAAATGAGATTTGGCCTGTTTGACAATGAATAGGCCAGCAGGTAGTCACAAAATCATGTTTCCAAAAAAGCCCCTGATGTTTGAAAAGGCAAAAGTTTGAAACTCTCTGTTTTATAGAATTAACAACTTGGTGAAAAGTACACTGCCTTTTCTGAAGGTGCTTGAGGCATAACTTCGTAGTGCTGTGAAATAGATTTAAGACGTTTTACGTGGAAGTTATGGCTACCAAAAAGAGGTATGCATTTTCATATCTGGATTGGTTAGAAAATGCAGGCAGGATAAGGGAAAGGGTAATAGCAAGCGATACTGAATTATCCTTTGCCATACCTCCCTGTGTACAATTTTTTGCTAGCTTCTATACACATTGCTTGCAGAGAGCAAGATGGGCAAGAGGCAGGATGGTGATCCTTGGCCTCCAGGTGGGCACTGTGGGAAACGAGAGGGCTGATAGAAGTGTAGACAAGCATAAGAACATTGAATAATAAAAATGCACCTTTTACACCAGGGAAAAAGTTACCATATGTGGAATAGTTTAATTCTCAATAACTGGCATTAAATGCATGAGCATTTGTTGCAGGGATTAAAAAAGAAACCGGAAAGCAGACAATATCTTTAGGGACGTTATCTGGCAGGAGGTCTGCATCTTTCGACCCATTTTTCTACAGAACTTCCCACTTGGACAGAGAAAAGATGAAAAGTGAGATATGAAGCTAAGACCTAGTTCTAAAAGCTGAAGTTGTCTTTAGGATTTGACCTCCAACACTGGTTTAAACAAAGTGACAAAAGTTCTTTAAAAGAAGCTGGAGTAGCTTTCAGAATGATAGGAAAAAGGAAAGGCATAAAAGAGATGAAATAAGAAAGTGTTTGCACACTCAGAGGAACAAATAGTGAGAAGCAATAAAGGATTAAAAAATAGCAGGTCAGAAGCATCAGTGAATGACTAAAATAAAGATCAGCTACAGCAAAGATTGTGTATGGGAAACCTAAGGAATTACCAAACAAATATTTTACAATAGTGTATAGTCAGAATAGTCTCAAAGATAATGCCCTGTCCATTTTTTCCTTTTTTTTTTCTTTTTTTTCTCACACATTTCTCATGTCATTTTCTCAGAGATTACTGTTTCACATTTTTGTGAAACTTTCTTCATTCAATCTACTGTACTTCTTATGCACCAGTGCCTAAAATCTTTAAAAAAAAAAATTGATTTAAACGTGTATTGTACTAAATTACATGTGTATCAACATTATCAGCATATTGGACAATCATGCACCATAGTGGATTTCCTAAAACAACAGAAAAGTCTTGGGAAGTGGCAACGTTAAGAAGCATTACTCAATCATCTTCATCAGTTGTAGTATGTATGTTTTAAGCAAATATATTTTACTTTTCTATCCATAAGGGACAAATCCTTCTTTGGCCATTTATGTCTGTGAGTTTGAATGGCAGAAAAGTAGCAAGTGATTTAGTTTACGTAGTCTTCTATAAAATCTCTAGATACTATAACTTAGTAATGTATTTGATATATACCATATGTGCTATAATTCAAATATTTCAAAATTAGTTAGGATATTTCATTGCTAGTTAAAAAAAAAAAAAAAAGCATGATTTCCTAGGCAGCAACAGTTCTCTGTCCCTTTTGATTTCTCTTCCTTTTTGCTGCCTATATCCATCTGTGAAAGAAAGTTAGAGAAAATTGATCTTTTATAGACAAATATATCATGAAAAACGTTCAGTGAAATGGTGGTAAATTATAGCAACAGTGGTAGATGTGTTCATTTCATTGGTAAATGAATGAAATCATCAGGAGCAATGATGCATGACCTAATCAGGCTCATTACTTGCTATTTTTCATAGTTACGCTAGTTTGTTGACACAGAAGCTATCAATTGGTGCGAGATACTGATGAGACTGACTTTCTCCCTTGGAAATGTCAGTTGTTACTGGTACACATTATAACAGAGCAGATTTTCCAATTTGGAAAGTTAAATTCAGACTTTAGGGCATCATTCTGGACAAGCATTTACTGAAATTCTGACTTTTTAAAAAAATTGTTTACTCTTACAGATCTTAATAGTTTAATAGTCTTAATAATAATAGTTTAATGATTAAATAATAATTAATAGTTTGCTGATTTCTAACATAAGGAAGATTTTTTTAAAAAAAGGCTTAGGAAGTATGCTACCGTATTCATTGTTTTTTATTCTCCTAAAAATTATTATTGTATGTTTAAAAATTGAAGTAATTGCTCTTTGGTTGGTTAAAAGTTTCCATAATATTTTTAAGAATAGGCAAACTCAGTAGCTAGAGCAAATGCTTCCCACTGTAAGGTAGGCAGAGCTCTCAGAGAAATGCAGCTACTGCATTTCCTAATGCCAAGAATACTTAGACATTCAGTGTACGGCTGAGGACTTCAGAGCTCTCCAAGAAGAGTAGGTTCGTGTTTGTCTTGGTTAATCTAGGTAGGTTTATCCTAAGTCAGAGGAAGGAAAAAGTTTTAGAGATTCCCTGTAGCTGTCTTTTCCATAACATCTTATCTTTTTCTAAGATAATAAAAGAAAACAAGTGCAGCACAGTGTTAGAGAGTAAAAGCCTACACTGCTTTGGCTAAAATAAAAGTATGCGTGCCCTGGACAAAATGAAGATTGTGGAAAAGCTGCACAGTGGTTGGAAGAGCTGACTGCAAGTAATTTTATTCATTACTTGTCTGTATACTCATCTTTAAAATTATCCAAATATATATGTCCTCACTTTTATGAGATAGGTTGGTATTACAGGAATAAAAGATCACAGTAGTGTGTGTAGAGAATTGTGAATTAAGGTGTGTAAGGTAGGCAGGTTTGCAGGAGCAGTTTGTGTTGATCTGACTCTGCTAAGAGAGCTTAGTCAGGATTATTTGTAATTTAGATATGTTTAACTATACAGTATGAAGTTAATTTAATAATGGTGGTATCCCTGGACTCCATGTAATGAGTTTTATACTGCTTTTTAAGAAAATATTTCATTTTAAAAGGAAAGGAATCTAATCTGGACTTAATTTGAGCAAGGTATTGTTAGAAAGCAAGGAGATAGTGCTGGGGAATTTTAGCTCCAAAAAAAGAAAGCTTTATTCTGAAGTTCTATGGGTTTTAGCTTATACACTCAAGCAAATAAAATCTTTAAGGTCAGGATTTGGTAATAAGTGCATTATGTGGCAGCTATAGTAATTACAAATGTTTAAGCAAAGACCAATGCATATTTTCTTACTCATCACCTCTTTTTCTGTACTTATGCTGCAGAGTAAACAGTATTTGCTGTTTTTCCAGCTTGCTTTCCCAATTCAATATTTCAGAAGCTATCAGCTTACGAAAGTTGCTCCCTACTCTCTGGTGCCTTCTGGCACTGACTGTACGTATCATTTTGCTGCATGGGCACAGACCTCCAAACACACAGTAGTGCCCTATATTGAATGAAGACCATCCTGTTCAGTGCTAGTCAGCTGGGATGCTGATGCCTCCCAGACATCTGCAACCTTGTCTCTGCTCTATTAGTGGCCATAATTCAACACTACTCCTCCTCTCTATACATGCAAACAGCATGCGTTCACTACTACATGCAAGGTCAGTGTATTTAATAGACTTGAGTGCTAAATCAAAGCATTGAATCTTTTAATAGGATTGCAGAGAATGTGGCAGCATTAAAGTAATGAGGCAGAGAAAATTAGTGGTATTTGTCTATTTCTTCCACACAAACAGAGATGGAAGAAAATAAGATTCCTAAATTGCCTCCTGCCCTTGGACACCTGCCCTGCCTCTCCTGTGAGGATTGCCAGCTCTGTTTAGAGTTACTTTACCAAGGAGAAATTGGGAACAGGAGCCATTTCAGCTGCTCCCTTTTGATCAATCAGTGTTGATAACTGAGCACTGTGATTAGCACACAAACAATTGTCAAGGAAGTCTGCTTTGATTAGGTATTCCTCACTTTGCCAGAGATTTAGATTTGGTGTAGACTGCTCCTCGTAATCCTCCCATTACATTTTCCCTTGTCTCCAGACATTTGCATATGGGTTTGTGTTTCTGTGCGAAAACACCTTGATCACTCAATGAATTTTTCATTATCATTACTAGCAGTAATGTACTCCAGTAGGATTTTGTCAAAATACTATCAATTACAATGATTAATATAACAACAGAAACTAGTATTCCTTGGTAAAGGCAGAACCCATCTTTCCATTCTTCTTTCTTTCACCATGCCTGTGCAGGAACCAAACCAAAACGGATACCTGAGTGGACACAGGTTATGTTTAATAGCTGGTTTATGTCCCTTAGAGCTACCTAGCTTATATGAAATCAGGTAGGTCATAAAACCTTACAGTTATTTACACTGTATGTGCCTTCTGTGATCCATTTGTTTTACAAGCTTTGATCTCATAGCCTGATGGAGAACTCAGCTCCTTTTATTTTTCAATTGACATTTGAAATTCATTTTTATAAAGTAGTAGGTGAGGCGAATATCACGGAATTGAAATGCTTAGGGAAAACTGGGGCCACAGTTTGACAGCAAGGTAGATGCAATGCACAACGTGGTAGGGCCAGCCTAACTTATTTGTATGTCAAGGGTTATCTCTCAAGGCCCCTTAGCTCTTATCTTCTCACTGACCCTCACCCATGTCTTCTGTTGGCCATATCTGCGTTCCAGAGTGATTCATATAGCTAATAGAACACACAGAAAATTTGGCTTTTAAACAGAAAGAAGTTCTTACACTGGTTACAATTATTCTTGCATCCTATGCAAGATAGAAAAAGTGAACTGCATAACAGTGCAATGTCATGAAGCATTATATGAATTTATTATGAATATGCTCTTGCATGTCTGCTGGAAGAAGTATAATGTAGCTCCCAGCTGGTTCATGCACCTTTACTACAGTTTTGCTAATTCCTGTAGCTGAGCTAGTTGTGTTAAAGCTAGCATTGTGCGGCTTAGATATCTCTCAATCACTCCAATCGATTTCGTTCTCAATCTATATTGCTATCATATAACTATAATGGTTCAGAAAGAGCTATTAGGTGCATTAAGTTATTTTGAATTAAAATCAATACACAAAGCTTGGCTGCATCCTAATAGAACATTGTCATAGATGGCTTTGAAAGAAGCCTTAGTCCTGTTGCAGAGCAGTAGGAGATATTGGAAGAATGGGGATGTGGCTAACATTTTTTCATTTGTCTAGTCCTAATAACAAAATAAATCCAGAAGCCACTGTTTTGATTCTGGGAAAAAAGTGTCTAAAGTACTGTTTATTTACTAGTGTGAATAACGAAGCTCAAACTTGTGTCTCATTGAAGATGATAATAAAACTGTCATTAAAAAAAGTGATTCTAAGCACATGGGTAAAGACAGTGGCAACTGAAGGCCAAATGTAAAATATCCTTCCTTTAATATTGTCTTCAACTTGCAGGACACGAGCTAGCTTTTTGCTGTAGACAAAAAGACTTTTCTGTTAGTGCAATGGGCTTTCTAATTAGTCTCTTTGAAAAGCAGAGAATCCAAGAGATTTAGGCACCAGCATTGTGACACAGCCCATTTGCAAAGTAGGATGAATGAAAATAATATTTTAATTTTCTAAGATTCTGTAGGTTTGAAACCTTCCTATCTTTCTTTTAGTGTTATTAAGGGGTGAGGATTGTACTACGTTTTGCAGCAGCTTTTATAACCATTGCTAGCGGGAGAATTTCTGTAATGAGAGAATTAAATGTTTCAATTAAATTTTGGTCATTGATTCTAACATGAAGTAATGTACATTGCTGTTCAATTAAAAATAACAAGCTGCTGTGCTGTTCCTAGCCAAATACAATCCCCAAAACAGTGGTCAATAAAGCAGCTGAAGGAATTAAGTGTTTGGGGCTGCTTATTTTGCTGAAATCTTTTGGGGAAAGAAATGCAAAATAGATAATATTTAAAAGTAGGGGGTTAATTCTTTTATGAGTCAAGAAAAAAGTACTTATGTATAGTAACAACTGAAAAGCATCCTGTGTTTGAAAACATTTTAGTTATGGTTCATGAATCTTTTTATTGCTTTTCGTCAGTTCTAATGGCTCTGCTTGGTCATCCCACAGCCATTGGAAGGGGATGGAGAGATCCAGTAATTAGACTGAATTTCACTTTTGGGAGCAGTTTCTTAGCATTTGCAGGTGACCAAAGTTTTTAAGTGTCACGGTGTATATTTACTTCATGTGAGTACAGAGCTCTGCTTGGGCTACGTGAATCATTTAATGTTCACTGCTCCTAGAGTCAGTGCTGAGCACAGATTGGCAGTCTTTCCACGAATGAGCTTCATTTCTTGCTTCATTTTTTTCCTCTCTCTTCTTACTTTTGAAGATGTAATGAATACAGATTGTCAATATTAAAGTATTATATCCCCTTGTGTTCCGAAATTTCTGATGAGTAGACACAGAGGTCATTTTCATATACTTTATGAATTCTAACCACCCATTTAATTATCTAATTTTTAAATTCTCTTCCAAACATAGCAGAAGCACATAAAGCCATCCATCCACACTTTGAGTCACGACCCAATGTGCGTTGTAGATCCCAGCAGATTTAACTGATCTGACAAGACAATAACTTTTTGTTCACTTACTAATTTCTTCATAGCCTACTGGCTAGGAAGTTTTTCTCTCCACAGTAAGGAGAAATGAGGGTTTAGCTGAGCAGCAGAATTATCTCGAGTATTTTATTTTGCTTTAGCTTTTCCTTTTTTAAAGTATGTTCTGGCTTTTTTCATCATTTTCATCATCAGAAAAAGCATAAGACTCCCATAAAGGAGCATAACAGAGTAACGTATCATGGATCAGTACATAGTTTCTGTCCTGAAACAAAGTCTTAACTTAAAGCCACAGAATGCACCCTTGTAAATACTGAGAGGTGTGCAGGTAAAAATCATTAACAACTGGCTGAAACTACCACTTCATTGTGAACAGGTGACTAAATGCTACTTTTTCTTCCTCTCCTATTTAGAGACAGTTCTGTGTTGAAGACATGAAAGCATTTTCCTGTTCTTTCAAGAGAATTTTCTGTAATTTGTCCAATAAGAGAGAATCAGTCCAAAAATACCAGGTCCTCCAGAACTCGATTTCACAGCACAACTAAAGTACGTCTATCAGAGCTTGGATTTTAAAGCCACTATTCTACTTGCTACTAAAAATCATCCTGAGTCATCTGGGTTTAAAGGATACATTTTTCCCTACATTTAACTTGTCCCTGAATGCTCCACAAGCAATTAATTATTCTCTTGCTCTCCCTCTCCACCACTAAGGACCAAATTTTTTGCTTGACTTTACCGTCATCCTCTGTAGTGCAGTTACAAACCACTGCCACATGTAGATTGTCTAACTGATTGACAGAATCAAGTTTAACTCAGAGCACTTCTCTTTTCTGGTATTTAGCTTGAATGTTGCTCCTTCTTTTTTCAAATGCGAAGGTCCCCTCTGCCCAAAAGCTTGTCGTCTTTTTATTTTTAGCTTTATGAGGTGGTCAAGTAAACAATATAAAAAGATTACTTTGTTCCTACAGTGACACTATTACTGAGAATTCCATCAGAGTAAATAAAAAACTATATATTGTTTTAGCATCGAAAGGGGGTTATAAGAAAGGTGTTTTTAAATTATATCAGTTCTTAAATTATATCAGTCCTAACATGTATCATGCTCTTAAACTAAATCATGATAAATAGCTTCTTCCTATTAAAATTTTACAACCTTAATAAGTTAATGGACGTGTCTTTTTGCAAGCTTGGTCTCTGATGTCCTGATGTCATTTTATCTTTCCCAGCACTTACCTTTTTTATGTTGTTTTGCCTTAACCTTGGCTTTAGCCTTCCTAAGATCACCTTCTAGCTTCTGTGGCTTTAGGGGATATTCATCTCTGGAATGAGACTTCACCTTCTCACAGTTGTAAAAAGCAATGCACACAGCTTCGCCTAATACAAAGGTTGGCTGGTTGCTACTGACTTTCATTTCTCTGCAGGTAGTATTGGCTGTGTAAAATCCTTTGATCACACAGGATCTTAAACTCATCCTTCTCTTTATCAGAGCATCACACCTCAGACCCCAAGAAGACACCAGACAGTGATGACTGTAGAGCTGTTTTGAGAATAAATCCTACTACTAGTGCTGCATTCAGTTAATGACAAGGAGGCATACTGGTGGTAAAAGTATAAGGAAAGTAGGTCCTCAAAGGCTCCTCAAAGCCATCAAGGTTTGTTGCTCATGAAAGCAAAGACATCCCCCATATATACCAGCTATATACCCAGATATATATCTGATGGGTATGTGTGTCAGGATTTTCTTCAATTTATTACAGTCTATTGGAAGCTTCATCATCCATGTGAATTTAGCCACCTCCAAATTAATGAGTTAGCTTGTGAGTGTTGGCCACCTTATTTTGTATTCATATTATTTTTCTCTTGAGTAGGTGAGAAATGTATTGGCTGTTTTTGTTTTGTATATTTTCTTTTTAAAAGTTCTGCATTCTTGAGGATGAAGATAATAATTTTTAACATTGAATTTGCAACAGTATCTATCTCTTTCCCTAGGGAGCTCCTAAAACATCCTCCCAGTACACAAAAAATCAGCTGGCATAGTTTCAGCTTGCAACATCTTGGGGGGGAAAAAGGAAGACAAATAATTTTGTTCTGTTTCAGTGCCTTCCAAGAATTGTAGACAATTACCAAAAAAAAAAAAAAAAGTAGCAATAGTTTTGTTTTCTTTGGAATATGTTTAAATGTATTGGCTTCAAGAGAAACTGGAAAATAGTAGTTGCTCTGCATGCAGATATTTCACGATCTATATTTTAATGAATGCATAACACTGGACTTTTTTGGTTGTTAAATCTCAAGAGAAAACAATAAAAAAAGACTGAAATTAACTATAAAAACTGCATTGAAAGCAATTTAAATCAGTGCAATTAACAATTGCTTTTTAGCTAACTGAATAAAAAATCAGTTTATGAACTATTATGAACGATTATTTTCTAATGTGATAAGAATAAATCCTTTCTAATAAGAAAATTCTCAACTTTTGAAACACTCTTTGTACACACAAGTCTTTGGAATTTTGTGCCAAATGTGCTTAGATTGATAAATCAGGTTTTTTTTTTTTTTTTTTGGTGAAAATATTTTTGTGGTAGTTTGAGTATATATATGGGAAATCTCTCATCCAAATAATCAGCAAAGCTGAAATCACTCTGTTTTCATCTATGAGAGGCTTTCATCAACTTAGTCTCAATTCCTTCAATGTTGCTGGAACTCAGTCACTGGAAAACTACTTTAAAAATTCACTTGCACTTACTGTCCTCTATTTTTATTCCATTTGGCTGATCTGGGATAATTTGGAAGAAGGAAATTTATTCTGACAACTAGGAAATAGTACAATGATGAACCTTTCTGGTTCACATTTTTGTTTGTTTAGAGGGTGGGGGATTATTTTTGGTTGCTTTGTTTGTTTGATTTTTTTTGTTTTTCTGATTTTCCTGGGGGCAGAAAAGAACATCCTGCCAGTAAAGTCTGGTTGCTTACTTGTTTCATTGGCAACGTCCTCAATGTGTGGCTATTCTAATGAATGTTAACTCAAGCATTTAAGTATGATGCTTTCTTATTCCAAGTACCTCTCTCCTGCACTTCAGTGATACCTGGTCAGACGGAATGGCACACTAACAAACTGAAAATTCTAAATATACCATTAAAACACTGACAAAATTGTCTCTGGAGATAAGGTTATAGCTTGGGCCACAAATGCCATGGAAAATCAATTCTGTTTTCTCCTTTATGCTCATGGGTTACGAAGACTGTGAGGGAAATGGAGGGAAGTGTCTTCATGTGCTTGTAATAGCCACAGAACTGAGTTTTTGTACCTACAAATAGATATTTCTGTCAAACTAATAGTAAATTATAGCATAATGCAAATGATTATAGGGAAGAAGTGTATCATATTTCTGAAAAAAATATACTGGAGTTACAGTACCTTCATGATTTTTTTTAAGAGTTGTGATGAATTTGCTCTATCCAGGTAGGTCAGACAGATGTTCTCAGAGAAAATGAAAAACAATCATAAGTGAGACCTGTCCATGGCAAGCATATTTTTGTGCTCAGAAATAAGATCTCTTTTTGTGTTTTATTTTAAAAATAGATTCAAGATAATGCGCAGAAATTAAATACTCTGAATAGTAAGGGGCTGTGGGCAGGGAGAAGAGAAGGAATTAAAGTTAGCCGAAATCTTCTCTTTCTGGGATTATTATTGGAAATATTAATTTAAAAAAAAATGGAAAGAAAACTGATCACAGGGAGAGGGAAAAGAGAATTGTTTTGTTTGGAAATCTGACCAACTGATCAACTTTCAATTTGTATCCTTTACTATGGTCATCTTTTTGATGAATCTCACCAATTGTTCTTATAGACAAACTCAGTTCCCCTGATTGATTCTCCCTAAACTAAATAAATGGATGATATTTAGAGAATATCATTAAATTAATAAAAAATAATAAAAAAAAAAAGTCAAACAGCTTAAATTATAGATTCATGTTATAGTAGAATGACTGGAGTAATATCTATTGCTGCAGCTTGGCATGTTTTACCATGTTTTTATTCCTTACAGCATAAATTAATAGTCACATTTGTCAGGTACAGTGTTTACCCGGCCAGTGGAAAGTGGCAACATGGGAGAATCTTTCATGTTTATGGACAGACATACGAGTGCATGTCTGCCATGCTGAGCATGAGTACAGACAGAAGACATTGCTGAAAATCCCCTAACTTATAATGTTGCAACAGAAAATTTACTTCTGAAATACGTAACAGAGAAGAAAATTTCTTACTGAAAGTTTGAGGTAATTCTGTTGAAGTAAATACATAACCAAATAGCATTTTCCAAAATGTAAGAGGCACTGCTGACAATATGTTTGGGGAAAACTTTGTATAAATAAAATTTAAACACTTCCTCCTTTAAAAAAAAAAAAAAAAAAAGGCATCTCAAAAAGACCCTTGCTTCACTAACAGATTTACCTCCTTTGTTTTCTATTTAGGAAGAGCCCTTTGTCATGGTGTCTGAAAATGTTCTGGGAAAACCGAAGAAATATCAGGGCTTCTCAATAGATGTGTTGGAAGCCTTGGCCAATTACCTTGGCTTTAAATATGAAATTTATGTTGCTCCAGATCACAAATATGGGAGTCCTCAAGATGATGGGTCATGGAACGGACTGATAGGAGAACTGGTATTTAAGGTAAGGTTATTAATACAATATTAAATAAAGCCATGTAATAAAGCTAAGTAATAAATGGTATATTGTGTTTGCATCAGCTAGTAAAGTTTCTTAATGAGTCCTTGACAACATTTTGTTCATTGCCTGTGTCAACAGCATCTGATAGTTTGCCCAGGTGCATTGAACAATTCCAAAAGAGCTAGAAATAATGCCTGCTGAGAACTATTTAAGAAGTAGGACCATCCCTTTTTTTTTTTAACCGAAGTATAGCAATATGAAATCTGAATACAGTCAAATAATGGGATGCACAGTGTCCTAATTAGTTTGGCAAGACCTGACACAAATGAGTTGAAGAGGCTGTTCTAAAGAGAAAAAATTGGTTTTGCAGTAGTTAGTGATACATTACATAAATAATGTATAGCACTTAGAAAAACGTTGGTGTGGTGAATGCATTAAGTATGTAATCAACAGAAAATGTTTTATTGATATATAATAACACATTATGTAGGTGTATGAATCAAGAGTAGTATATTTTCTGTTCTGTAATTAATAAACCATTTAGTCTACTTAATTTTGCATTAAATGTTCAATATGGTACCATAAATAAATTAAACCAAATAAGTGTACCATTTTTTTTCCACACTTCACATCTTATCATCTACTCTCAGTTTTTCACACTGAGAGATAGAAGGGTCTGTGCAGACTCTACTCTGCTGATGTCTCTTTTGTGCTACAAACGTATATATTTTATTTGCTCTTAGTGAACCTATAGATGCAGTTTTTACAGCCACATAGGCCTGTATTCATTGTTTTTCTTTAAATAATTGCACTAGATATTCACATACATAATTTACTGGTGATTTATAGAAGTGCTTTGCCAAATCTACAGGTGAGATTTAATTGATAACCATAGCAAAGAGTACAGGAAGTATCATTAAATACTTGGGCTAAAAGGTAGGAAAATACTGGAAATCAGATCTTGCAGAAAAGAAAAAGCAGTTCAAAAACAAAAACTAAAAAAAAAAATGAAGTACTGTTCCATGTGAAAAGGAAATCAGTGATAGAATTAACTTATTCTGCTTACTTGAGCAGTAAAAAGTCTATTAGAATGGAAAAAATCCACAAGTGCCATAATCATGACAAGGTTTGTATATTTAAACTGTGGTAATAAACTTCCTTTGCTGTCTCACCATGTCCTTATGACGCCTGAAGGTGGAATGCTGTGACCATACATGGTAAGCTGCAACCACTTAGAAAATTAAATTTTCATCTAACTTAAAAAAGAATTTAAAAACTAAAAAATTGCTTGTCTAAGTATTAGACTAATGCCACATTTACCTATTGAATTATTTTTATTATTTTTCTGCTCTTTAAATCTGATGTTATACCATACACCACTTTCTACTGTACTCAGCAAAGGATTATGGAAGACACTGCATAATGCAGGCTGGAGGCATTCATGTCCAAGGCAGCTCTGAAGGTGGAAGTGGGCCTGGAACAATTTTTGTTTGAGATGAATGAATCCTAAGGCAGAAATCACAACAACTGAAATCAAATTGTTTTACTGAAAAATATGTATGGCATTCTTTTTCCCTTACTATCCAGGGGCTCACATAAACCTAAATAACACCCTTAAGGCAGTAACTACTGGATCTGTAAATATCTGTTGCACATGAAATGGATTTGCCAGTCTTCTACAATTTTGCTGTAATTGAGTCTTAATGGATGTGAAATCCTTCTGTACAATTAGAAGATACGAAGAGTTGACGGAACTGTACTTGGAATGCAAAACCTGTGTTTCCTCAGTATAATGGCAGTGTCTCATTTCTTTGGCATCCCCCTTTCCCCTTCTATAATTAACAGTAAAGGTTCACTCTATTCTTCCATTTTTCTGTCCCTCTTGAGGCAAAAGTAAACCTCTGGGCTAGCATCCAGTGTATATCTACCCCTTACTAAATGCAAGCTGTTCTTGAAAAGTTGCTTTCTTATTTACTGTGAACTGAGTTCTGCTCCCAGAACTCAAATATCTATCTGCTTGGCAACTTTGCAAGTAGGTAAGCAAAGGAGCAAAGAATAATTTTAAGGTAAAGGTCTAACCTGTTTCAAACGCAGTCTTTCCTAGTTTTCCCAATCAAGTGTTACATGATAGTCTGGCCAACATGTGAAAGAAATCCAGAAACAGACGGAATGCTTTTCGCCTGTTAGCATATGAGCCAGAAATTAGTTGGGAACAATGCATTTCTACAGAAGTCCCACTCAAGTGCAATGGAAAATACCTTCCTCCTCTTTTTGAGCATCTCTTATTGAGAAGGATGTCTGTTGCCACTACAGGAGATGTGTCAAATGAAATGGTAATTGCTGCAACAAGCACATAATTTCTATGTTAAAGACAAACAGATGCTATCTGCATTAATCCAATTCAGCATGCAGTGGGCTCTTGTGCAAATCAGTCTCAGTAAGAGCAACTTTGGGCTGTTCTCCTTTACAGACCCATAGAACAGAAGCCTTGTGCTGCAAACCACATGCTCTAAGTCCAGACAGCCTCATGGAGCTGAGCTTCTGCCAAGTTCACGCTGTTCCTGCTCCAAGGACAAGGTATTCCTGTCCCTGATGGCTGCTAAAATAGGGGCTGAAACCAGCAGGTCAAAGCAACTAGTCTTTAGTTTGAATAGGGAACCTGTTCTTCCTCCTCTCCTTTGTTTGTCAGGACTTGCATCAGGTACATCCTTGCTTCGTACACCTTCTCCTTTCAAAATAAACTGAATATAACCATGTTATGAACCGGGTATTTAGTGCATCCCATAGGGCTTCAGCTCACAAACGGGATTAGTTCAAAGAGCAGCAGCTTTCACTGGTAAGGCTAAAGCTTATCTTGGGGGAGCAACGTTTTACTGAACGTCGTTCTTTTGCCACTAGATATTGTTTTGCAGCGTTTCCTTTGGTCCTCCAGATCACTTTACCAGAGGGATGAGCCTGTGTGACAGGCAAAGGAGGTGGCTAATACCTTTTCTGGGAGAGGTCAGTAGACTTTCTAGCATGGCTCTGGACATCCCAGTGATATTTATGTTTATAAACCACAATTTCCCACATCATACCATGCTACTTCAATTCCCATGATTTTTTTCCAGTGAGGAGCCATCAGAATCGTAGAATCGTTATCAGGAAGCAAATGACATAGAAAAGGTTGCCTGATTGGTCTTAGAACTATCAGAAAAGGAAAGCTAAATACATGTCCAAGGACTTCTAAGAGAAACTAGAAGCAAAGTAGGAGGCTCTTATAAGGCTCCTTTCTTTAGTGCATCTTCCTAAGGGGAGCAGCATAGGAAGGAAGAAGGCATACAGGGAAGCCAAAGTGAGAAGATAAAATATAAAATAGTAGTTGAGTAGAAGGAGAATTATTTGTGTGGATGTGTTAACTTGAGCAAAACTGTATCCATAAAAAATTTCTGCATGTCCATAATAATGACTGCATAGCATGTGGAACTGTGGTTTATTGCTTCCCAAATTCATTGAAACTTGCTTTGACTTTGAAAATGGATAAAAAGAAAGGCCTCATGGGAGCAATTTATAGTAGATTCATGTATTTTCCCAATTCTTGGTCATGCACCACAGGAATCATCATAAGGTCACTTTACATGTGTATGAGATGTACCTGCTTAAGCATTAGAACAGAAGGATTTCTAAGCATTGCTGATGATCTGATTCTGTAACTGGTAGCTATGCTATCAGGCTCACTTGGTCATTTGTTTTGGATTTTCTGATTCTAGTAATGTTGCTCTAAAGTAGCCTCAGGAGACCTACTGTTAACTAATACAAATCCCTAAGCAGGTCACCTAAAGAAAAACAATGCCTTCTACCGTTTTTCAGGCAATCACTTTCAGGATTCACAGTTTAATTTATCAGAAAGTGTTAAGACAGACTTAAAAGATGCTGATAGTCGGTTGATTTTGGCACTGTGAAAGCTGAGTGGAGAAGTTTACATGTTTATAATTCAGATTGGCAGCGTTCTATCTAAATATTGACATAATCATATGCATTTGCCTTTCTGTCTCAGAAGCACTAAGTGAACCTTGAATTCTCCAAACTGATGTCTTCTCTGATCCAATTTGACATGTTAATGACAAGCATTTAATTTTGTCATCTTCCAATTTAATACAAGGTGACAGAATCTGTACACAATTAAGAATGCTCACCTTCATTGGATCAACTCTTGAGTTAAGCCTAAGTGTGGTTTTGTGCTAAATGTACGGTTTTCTGCTAATCTGGTGTTTATAATTTGATTTAGTAAGTTAAGAGTATGAGTTGTTATAGTTCAGTGTAACCTTTATTTCATGGAAAAATAGGTAAACACAGGAGTACTGAGAATTCAGGACTTATCTCTCTCCTCTTCATTTTTTGCTTTACCAGCTATTTTTTGCATCAAGACATAACTACGCTGCAATTATTGCTGCAGTATCACAAAGGAAATGCAACATTTCTATTAGGACATCTTTCCTTTGTCATAGCTGGTTGACAGCCAGAGTGGAACTGTGATGCTGTGGAATGTGGAAAGACTGCTCCCCAGGGATGTAAAATAGAAGCAGTATTTCTATAAATATCAATAAATACCACATACTGTGCCCTTCAGCCTATTTCACAGAGAAATACGCTTCTCTTTTTTTCTTAAAAAAAAAAAAAAAAAGACTTGTTAATCCTCTAGTATTTTCTCTTTCTAAAAGTATCTTTACTTATGTATTGGTTTTCTTTTAAAGATCTTTAAACATCTTACAAATATAACTTGAACAGTACCTCACAATGATCTATTGCATTAGGGAAGTATTTTAGTGACACATTGATAATTAATATTCTAGCCAAAATTAAACAACAGGGTTTAAATGTGTTAATTTGTGTTTCCATGTGTCCTCTTGTAACCCATTACACGTTTTGATAAGTGTTCAAGAAAAAAAAAAAAAACCTTATATACTAACTACGACTGTTTTTGTGCTTGACAATTATTGGTACAGAGCATTGGACTTTTAGATTTGTAAGTTATTTTGGAAGTATATTTATGTTCACAGTTGTGGAAAACATTTCAGATTATGTCTGATTTGCAAGTTGCTCACTGCTGTTGGGGTTGAACTCTCAAGAGATATTGTGATCCAGTTTTTACTTGAATTATATACTAAATTTTCGAGTTTTCTGCTGCTGTTGGACAGTTAAATAATTACTCTCAACGAGTAGTTAGAAAGAGACATGAAGCGAATTATGGAGCCACTCTTTCAGCTGTGTATGTCAGCACAGTGTCATTTAAGACACTACAGAATCTAAACTACAGAATCTAAGCTAAAAATTAAAAATGAATTTTTTTATTCATGGTTTATAAACAAGCCAGTATTTTCAAACACCTTTTTGTCTAAATCATCAGTCCCCCAGCTACTTTCCATTAAATTAATATAGATGAAGTACGTTATGTAAACCAAAGATTTCAGTGAACTGGATGTCTGTACCATGGGCTATAGTGTGTTTCACAGATGGTATTTTGCAGATGATTTGCAGATTTGATTCTAATCATTTTCAGCTGCGTACCTTGCCACTTTATTTCACATTTCTTAGGAGCTGGTAATCTCTGCCACCTTTGGATAAGAAGAAAGAAAGTCAAGACAGTTAATAAAATTGACTCAGTACTGACCCTTCAATGCTTTTGTGCTCTCTTCACCCCCTTACAAAAGACCACACACTGATTTAAGCAGATCAGAAATGGATTTAATCAAACTAGTAGCATCTTTAATTATTTTAAATACTCTTTTTCATATTAAAATATCTAAAATTCGCAGTATCTCTCTTCAGTACTTGAGCTTTTTTAATGGTATTACTATGTCTGCTTTCACTGCAGTTCTAATTGTACCTATAAAAAATAAAATAGCTCCTGCTGTAGTTGTGGCTGGTATCTCTGGAGACCTAATATTCAGACATGCTGTGGAATACAATGATTAGATGAAAGAATATTATTCATTCCCTTCTCATCTGAAATGTGCCTGAGTCCACCAAGAAAAGTTTGCTTACAGAAGCTAAGAGAGGTGGTGCAGCTATTCTGTTGAATCCTTACTCACGCTTCTGAGTTTGTGTATATAGCGCCTAAAACATTGTCCTTAGCATTTGCTTTTCTGTAATAACTGTAGCTGCTAGAGATCAAGGAGGAGCAAAGACATTTTCTGTATCTCCTGTTCACACATGTTATTCTCTCTCCCTCTTTTGTCAGAGAGCTGACATAGGAATCTCCGCCTTAACCATCACCCCAGACAGGGAAAATGTGGTGGACTTCACGACACGTTATATGGACTACTCAGTGGGCGTGCTACTTCGGAAGGCAGAGAAGACAGTGGACATGTTTGCCTGCTTGGCACCATTTGATCTCTCCCTGTGGGCGTGCATAGCTGGTACCGTGCTGCTAGTAGGGCTTTTGGTCTACCTCTTGAACTGGCTCAACCCTCCACGCCTTCAGATGGGATCTATGACCTCCACAACA
Source organism: Penelope pileata (assembly GCA_013396635.1). Classification (NCBI taxonomy): domain Eukaryota; kingdom Metazoa; phylum Chordata; class Aves; order Galliformes; family Cracidae; genus Penelope; species Penelope pileata. Next base: position 8,267,190 of record WBMW01000972.1, read on the forward strand.
CTCTACAACTCCATGTGGTTTGTGTATGGATCCTTTGTGCAACAAGGTAAGGAACAGAGGGTGACTGAGATAAAACCTGTGTGTGCCCCATTGCCATCTTCTTCCCTTCTACCCACCACCCAAGAGAGACTGGGAACACTGATAAGCCATGTGCTGTGAGGCTTCTAAGGCATTCAGCAGCCCAGTGTCTGAAAGATGACAAGTTTGCAAGCACTACATGCTAACTTGTTTTAATTTGTGGTTGTCTAATTAGAGAAAGATGATTTCTTGTACTGGAAAAAAAAGTATTTCTCATCACCTGCTCAAAACTTTTTCATAGTTAATGTGAGTGCTGTGTTCTGATGCAGTCAGAAAATGTTGGGATTTGATTTTTGAACTAAGTTTAGACCAGTCACCAGTGCTAAGTGGTCTTACTGTATCTGGTATCCTTTCCTCTCTCTTCTGATTTATCTCAATTTTTCCCATCTGACTTTTAGACTCAGCAAAGCTTCTCTGGCTTTCCTGAATGCTTCCTTCCTCCCCTGTATCATCTAGCGTGGCCTGGTTCAGTTTATGTTCCCTAGTCTTTCACAGCCTACATCTTCTGGCAGAAATTTAATCTTATATCCCGAAAGCATCAAGGATGACAGACTTTGTCTTGGTACATACTTCTGAAAACTCTGATCATCAAATCACCATGATAATCCAAAGTAGAATAAGAAAACACAGCTTCATATAAAATTGCTTAGGTAATAACATTTGACAACAAAACAGAACAAATAACTTCTGCTATTTATGCACATAATTATTTGTCAGTCTGTACTGGCCCTGCAGACACACCTCTTTGTAATTCCAAGAGTCATCTCATCTACAAAGAACCATGGCCTCTGCAGCCTCAAAATTCCCAGATAGATTTTGGATAGAATTCTTTAGGTAAAAATATTTATGCATAATTCAGAAAATACTTTATTACCTGTTAGAAACAATCAGATGAAGTCATAAAAGTTGAAAATAAAATTGTCTGAAACTTCTACAAGGGGAAAAAAAGAGCCAACACCACTATCCAAAAAAGAATAAAAGCTAAATTTGTGAATGTCCGCAAGAGGAATATTTTTAAACTAATCAACCTAGACAGAATAATTTTCGAATTACCATTTGCATTTAGCAGTGATGGCCAGCTGAGGAAAGCTGCAGAGATTGTTTTGTGTCTGTTTCTTTGTTTATTAAAAAACAACAAACAAACAAACAAAAAAACACTTCAGAGCCAGTTCAGTGCTACAAAATTTTTTTGAATGTATGTAGGTGAGTTTTAAAGTTTTCTTTTCATCCACATTCATTCCCACTGTAACTGTTTAGGGAATCCAACTGTAAGGGAGCAGTTCATCTGTTACAGAACTAGACTCATTACATCTGTCTGCCTTTTAGGTTAAAACTTGTGAATTAGTTTCTTTACTGCATGAGCACGAGGTGATTTTACGTAGGTTTATTGCTTGGTATTAGCCTTAGCACCCCTGCTGTACTCCCAACATCATTACTCCCTAAAAGCTTTATTGGAGACTGCCTAGCAAGGTTTCCGAGGAGTCAAAGCTAGTTTAATCTCACACTTCAATCTCATGAATTATTATTTGAATTGTTTACCTTATGTCTAGCCAAGTAAATCTGTGTTGTTCAGTGCCCCAGAGTTCCCCAAGTCATAGATTCAGAGTGGTAGCTTGCAATGAAGCCCTTCAACAGATGCTCAGCTAAAAGGGATGTCAGACCAGTCCGTAAAGTGAGTGTTTGGAGAGAGCTGAATAAATATCTTGAATAAAGCACAAAGACGAAGAGGAAATTAGATGACAAGAAATTAGACTGAATGAGAATTAAGAAAAAAAAAAAAAAGACTGAGGGGAGACCTCATTGTGGCCTTCCAGTATTTAAAGGGAGATTATAAACACGAGGGGAATCAACTTTTCAACGTAGACAGTGATAGGACAAAGGGCAATGGTTTTAAGCTGAAGAAGAGAAGGTTTAGATTAGACATCAGGGACAAGTTCTTTACTGAGAGAGTGGTGAGGTGCTGGCACAGGCTGCCTAGAGAGGTTGTGGATGCCTCAACCCTGGACGTGTTCAAGACCAGGCTGGATGGGGTCCTGGGCAACCTGATCTAGTAACAGATCTGGAGGTTGGTGGTTGGCTGTGGCAGGGGGATTGGAACCTGATGATCCTTGAGGTCCCTTCCAACCTGGGCCATTCTATGATTCTATGGTTCTTCTCAGTGGAGCCCAGCAACAGGATAAGAGGCAGTGGTCACAAACTGACATAAAAGTTGCATCTGAACATGAGGAAAAACTTCATTGTGAGGATGATTGAGCACTGACACAGGTTGCCTAGAGAGGCTATAAAGTCTCCTTTCCTGGAGATTTTCAAATCAGCCTGGATGTGGTCCTGTGCAACGTACTCTGAGTGTCCCTCTTTGACCAGAGGGGTTGGACTAGATGATCTCCAGAGGCGCCTTCCAACCTCAAAAATTCTCTGTGATTCTGTGTCTGTGTGATTAGTAAAAGCTACTGGTGGGACATGGCAATTCAAAACACCAGAATTGTTGCGGGACTTCAGAAAAAAAAATGTAATTCACAGAATTTAAAAAGTGTGATGCATTTATTTAGAAAGATCTTACCACCCTGCTGAGTAGATTTCCAGCACAACTGCTTAGAATCCAATAGAGTAATTTAAAATGTTCACTTTGATTCTATAACTTGAAGGGAAGCTATACATACATCTCTCCTTCAAACGGCAAGCAGAAGGACAGTCCTTAATTTGCTACAGGGAAAAATGACACAAATTTAATAGGGTTGATACTAAAATGTAACAAACTTACAGGCCAATTTAAATGTAAAGACTCAAAAGACCTCAGAAATCTAGTTTGAAAGAGTAATAGATCCATTTATAATGTCAGCCTGTATTTCACATTCAATTTGAATATAACACAAAACTGTATTAGCTGAAGCATTATTGTTTTATTGTTTACTAGCCCTTGCGAATACAGACAAATGAAAGTAATTTCCATTGACAGGCTAACTGGCTATTGTGGTAATTTCGCTTCTGTTTTCACTCATCAGCTCTCCATTCAGCAGAAAAATCTGCAGGTTTTATTTGTTTTGGAATAGTCAATCTGTTGCTATTAATTGTGATTGGCGTATCTGAAGTGTGGCAGCATGGGGCATTTCTAATACTGTCACGTTCACTTAAGAAGTCTTTTAGCTGTGAATTTAAAACATGACAAGGTACTCATTTCTGTTATCAAAACATACAGCCAAAGATGCTTTCATATCCTGCACTGAGAGCAATAAAGCAACATGAACTCAGGATTGCTAGTGCTTTGATAGTGCTGGATTCTTTGTTTGGGGCAAGTCAGTGTATTCTAGCATCATCCTTTCTTTCTTTCTTTCCTCTAGTTAGAGGAAAGATTTGCAAGCACAGAGGCTGGCTCCAGAACTGCCAGGGGTCTGAAGAGGAAAGAGCCTTTTGGTACAAAAAGACAAATTCTTCTTTAAGGAATTGCATAACCTGTTTGATACAGAAAGGGCTTCTTTGCTTGTTTATTTGTTCTGAGATAGTTAAAAATCCTGCTGTTTTTAGCAGGTAGGTTTGGTCTGCTGTGTCAGGTTGTATTTTCAGTCAGCCTGTCTGGTGTTCTGATCAAATTCTTCTAGCCTTTGCAATTTTTGAAACATCAGAGAAAAATACTGTGTCATTGTCTGCAGACTTGTCAGCACAGCCAATCTGGCAGTTTTTAAGGCAGGTCTATGAATCACTGTCATACTCAGTAGCAAAATTTCAGTACTTTTAATTGTTTCCTTAGAAGTAGACTGTGAAACTGGAATTAGGAGTCTACTAGTCTTTTGTTTGTTACTGAAGCTTTAATCTTAAATATGGCCCACAAAACATTTTCACTGAAGAAGATTCAGAGGGTGGGTCTTGCTGGATTTACTGTTTGCTTGTGGCATGCAGACATGCAAAGCCAAATCCCCAGAGCTGAAGTTTAAGCGGAGTATCTCTGCACTTGTTTGCTTGAAAACCTAAAATGTCACTGCTCCATATACTCTTTAAACTTGTGTCTTGAATTTGGCTTTCAATTTCTTTTTTTATTCTGTGTTAGAGTGACCGCACAGTCTAATACTGTTATTGAAACTCTTGTAATATATAGATATATTTTCCCCCATTTTCTCTTACATGTTCATTCATTGCAGATATCAGCGTATACGTATTTATATATCTTTTTTTTTATTTATTTGATGCATGTGCATTTTGATTAAAAGAGACAGTTTTGAGAACTGAGCTGAAATTTAATTGAGTAGGCTCGATTCGTATGCAAGTGAACAATCTGCCAAGTGTTTCTTTTTATTCTGTAGTCAAGCCCTTCATACAGTATGCTTTTCAATGAAAAATGATGGCCAGTGCTTTGGAATGCTTGGTCTTACTCTTGACTCTGTAAGCACAGATTTAAAATATTTTGTGTGACAATTGTGAAGGCAGGAGAATTTTCAGAGTGATCTTGGCTATGCAGTACTGTGGATTAGATTAAGAACAAAATGCTTCTTGCTCTACTACTCACCCAGGAATGAGGTTCTGTAGCAAATCTTTTTTTACTGATGTTTGTTTATGTGTAAAGATGCAGCAAATTCATGTACTGAAATTTTAGAGGATTAAGGGGTTTTTTTGAAATGTACAAGGGTTGCTCCGAAAGTAATGACTCCTAATTTATTATGTTGGCCCACAATGTCAGAGGTGAATGTTGGTGGGATGGTAGTAGAGGCTGAACCTTCCCACAAATATTCCTTTTCATTTTGTTGCCATGCGACAGATGGCAGCAGAGGGACAGTCTGACCAAATAGCGTCTGGCATGGAAGTGTGGATGAAGCAAAGATGTGGAATTTAATTTCTTCGTGCAGAAAAATAGGCACCCATTGACATTCGTCGACACTTGTTGAACATTCCTGGAGACCAAACAGTGGATGTGAGCACAGTAAGGCAGTGGGCGGTGCATTTCAGCAGTGGTAACAGTGGGTCACATCCGCTGCTGCAGATTGTTACGAGTATGGTATGCAGGCTCCTGTTCATTGCTGGTGAAAATGGATAGCTATCAGTGGTGACTATGTTGAAAAACAGTGTTTTTCAGCTGAGAATTTGCTTTGTCAAATAGTAATAGTGCTCTTTGTAACTGTTGTAGTTATGGCAATAAATAGGAGACATTACTTTTGAAATGATCTTACGTAGCTTTGTGATTTCTGAATTTGTTCTTTCCCATTTGCTCATCTTAGAAAACTAAATGACAGAAGTTTTGCAACTTGATTTTTTTTTTTTTTTCCAAAATTAAGTTTTCCAGTTGGGTAGAAAAATGATTTCAAAATTTCCTTTTCAGGAAAAGGAAATTCATTGCCAGTTCATTGCCAGCAGGAACTGTTTGGTGGTACTTAATCTTCTGTGCGTTTCTTCTTCCTCTCTCCTTCTGTATTTCCCTTCGGTTTCCCAATTCACCCCTCAGAAATTTTGCTCTCTGCCTGCCTCATGCTCCAACTGGGGCCCATCACTGCTGCAGCTTTCCTCTTGGGTATCACTCAGGACCCCACTAGTCTTTCTGCTGCTGCTCCTCTCCATTGACTCTGCTTCTCTCCAGCCCTCTATTACATGTGATGATTAAGAGGGCACCTCTCCTGTGAGGAGAGGCTGGGACTGTTCAACCTGAAGAAGAGGCTCGGGGGGGAGGGATTTAATCAATATCTAGAAATATCTGAAAAGAGAGTGCAAAGAGGATGAAACCAGGCTCTTTTCAGTGGTGCCCAGTGACAGGATAAGAGTCAATGGGAAGAAACTGGAACAAAGAAAGGTCCGTGTGGAACAGGAAACACTTCTCTACTGAATGACTGAACACTGGAACAGCCTGCTCTGAGATGACCTCCAGACTGCTTTCAATTTAACTCACTCTGAATGATAAGTGGTAATTCTATACTAAGTCTTTTCTCAGTTTTTCTGAAATTCTATACAGTAGTAATTTTCTCTCTCTTCAATCTTAGTATTGATGCTATGCTCTCAAACTTTGCCCTCGGTAGAACATGCCAATGTTGAAAACCTGTCATGTGTCCGGAGACCAGGAAACTGGTCCCAGAGCATAAACTGTGTTTACTGAAAACTAACTGCTAAAAACTTTGCTAAATACTTCACGGAAATAAACTGAATCAATCTACTTCAATGGCAGAATGTCTTTTTATACTTGCTGAAGACCTAGTTTAATCTCCTGACGGTTTTCTATTTGCTTCCTACTACTTTATGGGCTCTTGTTATAAAATATTCTAGAGAGCACTCTGCTATCGCTATCACTGGAAAAAAAAAAAAACACAATGATTTAGGAAACAGAAGTTCAGTATTTAGAGTTATTCCTAACCCTTTTTGTATAATAGATCATTTTTTCAGACAGATGAAATGCTGCATAATTTTGAGCAAGAACTTGCAGAGGAATGCTCCAGAAGGCTTTATTTTGAGATCAGCCTCTCCAATTCCGTTTCAGAATACGGTGCTGAGCTTGCTTAGTTTATTAGAAATACACCAAATGTAGACAAAATAATGAATTTGTACTGAAAATTACAATGTTTTGTCCTTAATATAAAACATACAACAGACCTTCTTTCTCTTGTAACTCTTATCCTGCTCTGTTCATTTCACTTAGAATTTTTCTTCAAGAAGAGGTATTTCTGAACTTGAGTGGCAGGATTTTAGATTATGCAGGTAAAGATGCAGGGCTGTGTTTCACTTGGAAACTTATTTATGAAAGAGAATAAGCAGGTAGAGATTTTGTTTGTTAGTATTTTTTTTTGTGGGTTTGTGGGGCTATTTTTGCTATAACAGGCAAAATTGCTGAATCATTAAAGATTTAATCACTTCACAATGATTCCAATAAATTCAATATTCACTACTGTTTTATAACTAGGGTTTGACTGCAGGCGCTAGCAGCGCTTAAAGTAGTAGCCACAAAAGTATACTTTTGTTCAGAAATCTTAATATTCCTGTTTAACCTAACAAGTTTATAAAATAAATGATGTGAAGGCATCCTTTATGCATCATTTTTTATCCCCTTATGTTTTGATTAGTTTGAAATGCTGATCACAACTGGAGTTTTTGATTGGTCATCAGCAGTACCAGTAATGGTCAATTATGTTCATAATGACCAGTAAATGAGCAAATCTTACTGTTTGCCTTGTTTAAATTACATTTCATAAAATCAGTAAGATAGACTTCAAGCCTTGGCACTTCTAAGTCATTATAATACTTTTCGGATAATTAAAGCTGCTCAGACTTCTCAGTCTTGTTCCTTGTATTTACCACCCAAGCCTCCTGACATGCACTGCTGTTGCTTAATAAATTACTCCATCTTCCTTATCTCACTCTTGGCATATCCCTATCAGCAGGAAACCATTATCCTGTAACAACGTGCGTTCCTAGTGACATTTTCTCTTAATTAACTGTACACCAACCTCTGTGTATTTGATAAGCGGAGGAAAACTCTAAAAACATTTTTGAATAAATGTGTTTTCTATCTATTATGTCTTCATATGTGATATTTAGTGGCGAAAACTAGTTTTTTTCAAGAAAGATCCAGTGTATAGGCTTTAAGACTAAGGCTTAGTTCCCATTTTGGACTCCACTTCTGAGCTTCTAGTTAATCGTAGAAACTTAATTTAATATCTTGTGTCTCACTTTTCAGTTAAGAAACAGAGATATTGCCTAACTTCCTTCATATAAACATAACAGACATAACATAACATAAACAGAACTTAAATGCCAGTCTCAGGAATTAACATTAATTTTAATTGCTCTTCAAGCTCACACCAGGTCTTGACATATTCCAGTAACAAGGAGAATAGATTGACTGAGCCTAAAATGTACTTAATAACTCAGTACTGAACTAGGAAAATGAAAGGCAGTTACCAAGCATTTTAGGAAAAGAGCCATCTTCCATGTTTTTCTAGCACATATACTAGCAGATACATTTGTGATATTTGTTCTACATTTAAATATGAAACTCCCGAATTCACATTTAATTATACTACATCTAGGCATATGTATTAGTGTGTATATGTACCTTCATAAATTAATTTCTCTAAAACAAGTACCACATTCCTGTGGTACCCATACTCCTTTTCCTTGACTTAATTGTTTGGCCAGCCCTGTTGACAGCATCAAAAAACAGCTACATTTTGGCAGTCTTGTTATGTGTGTCAAATGTGTTTGGAAACTGCAACCAATCAGTGGAGCTGACAAAAAATACTGAAAATTATTGTCATATATACACTACATATTTGCAAACATTGTCTGTGGCTTTATGTTCGTGAGACTTTCAGAGGTTTGCTTGACTGTCTCTTTCTGAAAATGTAATTCCAAGGAATAACCATGCTTCAAGTAAAATGTTCAATAGTGTGGGCGCTTGTTTGCAGCAGTGTGATAACACTAGCATTAAACTGCCAGGGGATGTGCTTGGATTTTTCCCTAAACTGAAGTTAAGGTTCAGGCAGTCCTCAGAGGCATCTAAAATAATGTATTTCTGTATCTTGTGTGCACCTGCTTTCTTGAGTAATAACACTAGGTACATAAAGTAGTATATTTAGAGATGATGTGTCCGATGCACTTCCTGTGAGGAGATGGAGAATGAAAAGCTGTGTGAAAGCCCAGAAAACACTCTCCTTCCCATAGAACTAGCTCCAAGCCTGATTAATTGACCGTGAGAAGGTAATGTCTGTCTGACTAGAGTATAAATGTTGATCAAACCAAATGAGGCAAAAAGAACAGTAGAACTAGATGTCTGTGGTATCTCTTTACCTTCTTCCATTCTTTTAGAATCACACTTACTCAGAATAATTTCTTCAATTGTTCTTATTTCTAATGTGACAATATTCTATATTTAGATAAAGAGTGGATACATTAGATTCAGATTAAGTAATCAGTTTTGACTCATCAGAGTTCATCCACATATATTATGTATTTAATGGAGGAGATGAGGAGGAACACTTTAACCAGGAACTGAATATTTATTCTTAAAAAGGAATGTAACCCATGTTTTCATCTGCAAAGATGTTTAGATTCTGAAAAAGTAAGTCTTACTTGTTCTGCTAATTGATCTTCCTGCCCAGAAGCTTTCACTTAAGTTGGCAACTTTGACTGTTGAAGGTAGGTAGGAAGTAGGATATGAGTTTCAACTTTATTAAAAATGCTCCCTTCTGTTTGGATGAGAGCAATTTCACCTACAAACTGATCAGACTTTTTCAGTGGAGATTTTCTGGGGCACCAGATGAACATGAGTTTAGTGGGGAACCCATGGTAGTTTTCTGTCATTTTTCTGGTCTGTGGGAAAGTCCTTCCTCTGCAACAGCTGTGCCATAGCTTTATTCATCCGTGCAGCTCTTCTTCATACCACCAGTTAGTGGGTAAATGCCAGGAAAATTGTATGCAAAATGTAAAGGCAGGAATAGCAAAGAGGTTTTGAAGCTCCTGGCAAAAGTGTCTCCCTTCTTCATCTCTTGAGATTTTTTTTCAGATCTCTTCTACCACTAAGACGTGTAGAAAAGGAGTAGGCTAAAATTAATGTTGAAAGGAAATATAATGATATAAGATGAATTTTTTTATTTTTCATTTTGTCAGCTTCCTATCGTGCAACTTAAGGAGATTGTCTTTGCTATGGCAGCATCCTAAATTAGGAGCCAGTTGCAGCCTAATTTTCCTTATTCCACTCTCAACAGGGAAGGAGAGATCATAAAGCAGGACATCACCTTTCCAGTGCTCTTGAAGTTAGTGAGATGGTGTTGGGTAAAAAATGTGCAATACCTCATGTGCCAGACAAAAACTAAGATGAAGGAAGATGTCTAGTTTTGACTGAAGAGTCTGCTTTCCACACACTAGATAACAGTGAAGGGGAAAAATAGAACATTTCTGCGAATAGACTGTTACAGTCAAGTGCAGTTGAGTGGAAGTGTTAGTTGTTCATGCCTGGACATACCTCATAGTAGAACATTTTTTACTGATTTTTCACTTCTAACAAATGTGAATCATGATCTTAAACAGAATATTAGTTGATTTAGAGTTAAAAAAAAAAAAAAAAGTGGGGGCATTCAACTTTGAAATTCGAGCATATTTATTAGTGATTTTCATCAATAAATGGCATAATAGCATTATTCTTAATGAAACTTAAAAGGATGAGGATTTTTTTCTTTCCTTTGTTCACTATAAACTTCTGTATTATTACTTTAGGTCACCTTGACTTTTAGAGATCGCTTTGATAACAACATTACAGGATGTACCTAAGGTGGAATTTTAGGCTACATTTCAAAATGTGTTATTTAGGAACATAATTAGAGCTTCTATATTAATTATGGTTGAATTTTGTAAGGTTAGAAGTTCAGTGCAGAGAAGCACTCTGAAAATGAAAGGATAACTAGAATTAGTGACATGAAAACTGAACTAATGAATGTGATTCACTTGCCTCTGAAGTAGTCAGGTGCCACCCTCTGATGATGGATGACTGGAAATTTTGCAAGAGCAGAGTTATAGAGCATTTCATAATACAGTGAAAGCTTGAAAATATCTTTCAGTACATTCTCCTTTCCTAAATTCCCTTCACTCCTAAAATTTAGTCATAGAGCTGTGTAGAGGAAAAAAAAAAAGGGGGGGGGGGGGGGAAATACACAGACTATACTGAAACTATTGTTTATCCTTATGTTCTCACTGAATTGTGGTTTTTTTTTTGCTTGGTTCATAGCTGTTCAGTTTCAGCCAAAAGGGACTCTTTCTCCCTCATGTTCATAATGTCCTCCCTGACAGGCTCTTAGATAAAGCAGCATTTTAATACCTCATTAATGACATTGTTCAGTTTAATGTTAATTGTATGTGCAGATGGCCTGTTTTCAGTCCATTGTGCACAATCCCTTTTGCCATCCCAGAAGGTACTACAGATAATGCTGTCAGTAGTCTATGGGAAGGCTACATAAACTGTATGTGACACTTTGCTTCTTAGCCACTTATGGATATGTACCAGAGATGTTAATTGCAGTTGATTGTTTGAGTCTTTAGAGCTTTTGTATCCAACCGTTAGTAACAGGGAGATTGGGTCTCGGCGTTTCTTGAAATCTAATCAGAAGGTTGCCAGTGTGTAAGGCTATTTGTTAAGATCGGGTACCAATATTCTCTGAAATAATAGCTTACATATATCATTTTGATGCATTCAGAGTGGCTGCAAATAGTGACTTCATATAAGCATGCAGTCAGGTGCAATCTTAAAAGCACACATCACAGCTCTACAAAAGAGAATCCCCAGAATCTACCTGTTTTTCACACATGCACATTGAGCTTCAGTCTCTGTTGGCTTCTACATGTTTTTATGTTCGTAATTATATAACGTAAAATTATTGTCTTGTGTTGTAAAAGTGGCAATGAAAGATTGATCAGAGCTCCTTCTGAGCAAACAACTGTTGATAAAATTTCTAGGCCTATTGCACAGTTAATTATGATCACATAACTCAGTGGTAAGATTTGGTGGCCCCAAAATTAAATCTGAAACCCTGCTAAGTTTTCTGATAGAACAGTACATTTCAGCAGCATTAATACATGAGGCTTCGGCCAATTTATTCATTACAGGTGTGCGGCAAGCCTCACAGTTCAAATTTGGTCATACTAAGAGCAGTCAAAAGATTTACTTTCAAATATCAAGCCTTGCATAATATCTCAACATCTAAATATATGTAGTATAAGTCTAGTAGTGCTTCATCTAAGAGCTCTCAGTAACTACAGTAAAAGTAAGTAGACACCTCCATTTTCAGACTTAAGCTACAGTAATTCCTCTTCTTTGTAATGACAGCAAAATAGAAAAATGAAATATATTTTTATGCTATATTTTCCAGTAATTCATAGCATAGTTATTTCCTCACCTTTAGGAGCACTGTAAATTCTATCCATCTTCTGTTTTTGTGTAATTATATTGCACAAGTCACTGCAGTGTATTGGCATTAAATTAATGTATACTGTTGTTTGTAAATTTTTTCATCTATGATGCACTTGGATTTTCAGTCATTTTGCATCTCATTTTGCAAATTTTGCAGAAAGATTGAATTTGATCACTGTGAAGTTGCTAATATCTGAAAGAAGATATTTTATTGTTGTTCTGTACTTAAAAGCCAGGAATTAATTCCTATGGCACTCAAAGATTAATACTACATAGTAGAAATGCAAACGTGACTGAAGTATGTGGCTGAAATATCACCAATACCATAAGTTAGCCCACAGCCATTTGCTATGTGATGATGTGCTTCCATTCCCAACTTTTGTCTCATTGTCACAGTTTCAGCAAGATGAGTGGAAGGAAATGATTTATTGTTGGGGAAGGAATTATAAATATAGTATAACTAATATGTTATGCTAAGATCATTTTAATCAGGTAATTATTTAAAAGACTGTTTGGCCTTTAAGGACATTGATTTAATGGGAATTAATTTAATGATTGAATACTGTTTGTGTAACATTGTCATTGCTAGTGATGCGGAAAATTGGAATCTCAGCTCAGCTGAAAAGAGGTTAGATTTTCCATTATCACATTAGATCCCTTCCTTCTGGAATGCAGTTCTTAGACCTTTTTTATATTTTCAGTATATTTTTAAATATTTGGGCTCTATCTAAAACTTGTTGACTTGAAAAAGTAGGTAAAAATGTTCATCATTGTACTGTTCTCACTTTTAATCATAGGCTTGAATTTCTGTTTAATGTAGCCTTAAACAGAACCCATTGAATTTTGATTTTGACTCGCTATTGCTTCTCCTATGAAACATTTTCTCAATTGTCATTTTCTACTATCCTTACTGCAGATCCGTTCATTATATTTAGGATGAACAGGATTTTTGTTTATGGAGTGATTTACAGCTATAAAGATGTAGCAGTTGTATATGTAGGAGCACAGAGAGCACACTTCTATCTAGATCATTCTGAGATTGAATCAAATAGGGTCTAGTCACACCTTAGGAGTGATTTAAAAGCGACTCTGAGCCATTCATTCTCTAAATGGTGAGAACTGTAGAATGTTACTACGTTCAGTAACTCATGATTAGGACTCCGCTAAAGCTGACTCATATAGGTGCAACTCCCATTTAACTAAAGGGATGTTGTATCTGTTTACCCTACCTAATTTGTTCTTAGTTGTGCTATTGTCACAAATTATTTTTCATCTTCACTGTGCCTCTAACAACTGTAGTGTACAAGTAGAGATTCAGAAAGAAAAGGAGGGGAAAAAATGTGTTTGGAAGCATATAGTAAATAGTTGTGTCTGAGAGACTTGTGCAGATTGATTTTTCAAAGAAATTTTTAATCAAGGATGACGATGACAGTTGCTGATGTATCTTGGCACTTTTGTGAGGGAGACTGGTGGCCAAATAATTGTCCCTCTGTTACTAGAATGAAACCACTGCAGTAAAGACAGCAAGCTGGGAAAGTTTGGTATCTGAAGACAGAGAAATAATTTGACAGTAAAAGGAGAAGTCTCAAATTCCTAACCACTTTGTAGTTCACTTCCCCAGTAGTAAGTCAACACTGCAGGAGGCTGAAATGCTTTGCTGTGGGTAGCACTGGCCTTTTCCTTGGTAGTAGAACATTTTCTAGCTTCAGGTAGAAGGGTTTCAAGAGCGTAGCTGAGGATCCTGTGTTTCAGATGAATTGGTTTGTGAGGACATTGTTTAGGCCATCTTTCAGATATTTCTGTTTGCCCACCAGGTTGTGTGTTAAAGCCCTCTGACCATATTTATAAGAGGGGTACACCAGGTTGTGACTTGATGAGGGCTTTGTGGCAGTGCCACTGGTTCTTGGTTAGCCCTAGCATTTGAAATCTCAGTATGGATAGTTTTTTCCTATTAATGAGGAAACAGCTGAGCAATGAGCCTAGTGAAATGCCAAAGAATGCATATCTGAATAGAAGTACAGTGACAGCAAATGGGGAATTTTCAGAGGGAGTTCACAAGTTTCTTTCTCGTATAAGTTTAAATTCAGTAATAGGACCAGTGACAGAAAGCTGATGGTGAAAGAAGTAGCATGCAATATTTTCTTTCTTGCCAGTGACAAAAAGGATTTTTTCTGCACTAATTTTCTACCCATCTTGGGGGTGGGTAGGTGGGAAATATGATTTGGATGGAAAAGAAAAACTGCTGAGGATGTGAGAAAAAATTGAGCTCATTTTAAATAATTTGAGAAACATCACCATTCCCAATTCAGGAAAAAAACAAAGCCTTGATCAGAGGTTATATTGCAATACAAATGTATTGACAGCACATACATCAGGAGCAGAAGAAGTAGAGAGTAATTGAATATAACCACAGAATATAGGCAGTCTGTCACCTTCCAAAGGGAATACCAGAACTTGAATACAGCAAGGAAATATTAAGTTTTATGTTCCCAGCACAGAAATTTTCCCAGGAAAAAATACTTATGTAGATCCTTCTGATCAAAACAAAACAACGATTAGAATATAAAATAGAAATAAAAAGTATAGTACAAGCTTAAGAGGAGAACCCAACAGATCATCTCTGTACAGAAAGTGGATGAACTGCTATCTTCTTTGAGCCAAGATATGAATTAGAACTTGTAAGTGATTACTGGCTAGCAGTAAGCTAGAGTGACAAGGTAAGATGGTAATAACGTTCTGACTGGAGCTGGCTCGTGCCTGGCCTCCTTTGTATGAGTGTGTAGAGGTAGTCTATATCTGCCTCCATCTGGTCATGCATATACCACCAGGTGAGCTGGCTTCCAAAGTTGTTAAGAGTCTGTACATCTGTATAAGATGCAGCTTCTCAAACCACATTACAAATTACGGATGAATAAGAAGAATTTGGAATAAGCCCTAAGGAGAAGAATGATTGTCTCAGGTGTTCTCCCTGTCGTATAAAGGGGAGGAATAAATGAGGAGATCTTTCTTTCGTGGATCATTCCTTCCCTTCTGGGAGGGCAGTGAGGGCATTGCTTTCCACCCACCTGAAAAGAAACAATCTTCCAGGGAGCAACTGTAATGAGATTAGTCAGGGGATCATTAAACTAACAAAAACAAATGAAAGAAGGTAAGTGATTGTTTAGTTCAGAATTAAGACGTTAAGGAAAAAAAAAAATTCATCAGGGCATCAAATGACAAAGTGAACACATTCTTTCATTGACTACAGACCAGTGCCAGAAATCTGAGTTGTAAATGAGAACAGTTGAATTAACTCACGAATATAAATTTGTTCTTTATGATGTTACTGAAATCTGATAGGAAGATTCATGTGATTGGAGTGCTAACCTATGTACTTAAAGACGGATGAGGTGGGCAAAAGGGGAAGAAGGATGGCACCATCTCAAAATTGAATCAGGTATTTTGGAGAAATTCAGAACTTAGAAGGAATTGATTTCTTGTGAGACAGCATGCTAATGATTGAAGCACAAAATGAGATAGGAGTCAATCTCTTCTGTAGACCACCAAATCACATTGGAGCAGAGGATGACTGGCTCCTCTAGTGCATATCTGTAATACATAAGAGAAAATGTGAGATATAACTGGGCAATTCAATCTAAATGATGTATTTTTTAAGTCTTGGACTGCCTATACTGAAACATCTTGAGTGCACATATAGAATAGATGGGGGAAAAAAAAGGGAACTTTCATTGTAAAGAAGAGTTAGAGGCTACAGACTTCAGAAAAATTATGTGGGGAGCAAGTGTACACAATTGAGAACAATAGGAAGTAGGGCTTTGAACATTTTATTAGGAGCTAAAGAAACCTTTGTGTTGATGGCGAAAGTGATGCCATTCAAAATAGTTATACAGGAAAGGAACTAAATCCTTCTATTCTTTGTTTTGAGAAAAGCAGTTGATGGATTTGTATTAGGCGATATTTAAATATTCCATGTTAAGAACAACCCGGGAAAATATTAAATGGCAACTACTAACATCAGGCATTTTCAAATCAGCAAATCTGAACAATTTCTCCCAACTGTTTTAAAAGAGTTTGCTAAGGAGCTTCTGGACCATTATTTGTTGATCTGAGTCCTGGAAGGTTGGGCAAGTTTTAGAAAGCTGACTAATATACAAATGTAAAACTTAAAAAAAAAAACAACCTGAACCTTCAACTCATGTCCTTCTCCCATTTTGTTGTGTGGATAAGACAGAGTGAAAGTCTTCAACAATATAGACAAATAACAGTTCCAAAAGATATCCAAAAGATAAAACCCTTGCATTGCATTACATACATATAAAACAGTATTTCTCAAAGAGTACAACAATTATCCTCAAAATCATCAAGAGGAGAAAGAGGGAGGTTGTGTAAATAGTCGGGGAAAAAAGAAGCCAAAGCATGTCCATGGCATATGGAAAAATGCTTTAAAATGTGTTTCTGGGAGCTACACTCCATCCACACATGGAGCAGACCCTCAAGGGAGAGAGAAGTTTGCTGGAATCTGACAACAGAGGACGTTCAATGAGATTTTCAGTATAGAGAAGGATAGGATATGTTTGATTTTGTCCCTTAAGCAGTGTTTAATGACATATAAAGGACTTGTGTTCAGCAAAATTTAATCTCAGAAAGCTGTAATGCTGTTGATGTAGGCATATGAAAATCTCTCTGTCAACTTGTATGCTGGGAAGATGAACACACAGACATCAAAAATGTATCCAATACTTCTAATTTGAAGACTAACACCAGCATTTTTATGAATTGTAATGGCTCCACTAAATTATTTTGGTGTTAAATAGGAGAAAATACCAACTTTTCTAATTATCTCAACATTTTAAAATGTTTCAAATGTCTTTTCATTTTTTTCTCTTTTATTTTACATTTATTTCTAGAAAACCGATATATATCTTGGCAATGAAACCCACCAAATCGTTTGTGTTTGACAGAAGATTCTAGAATCAATTGAGGTGGTTTTTTTTTATTGTTGTTGTTGTGTTGATGGTGGCTTTTTTTGTTAGTATATTTTTTAAGAAAGACTATCAGCTTTCCAAGCCTACTCTTTCCAGTGAGCCAGAGTCCAGCTCTTTCTGTTTAGGAAATAAGATTTGTGTATGAAACAAATTATCTGAAACGTCTCTTTTCATTTAAAAAAAAAAAAAGAAGAACATAATAAATCACTACCCTTTGGTGCAAACAGGGGACAAACAGGTGGGTGGTGTGGTGAATAAAAGCAATAGCTGGCTCTTGAACCTGTCCAGACCTTGTAAAATCTGGCCACCACCCTGCCTCATGCTTAGTTCCTTCCCTACTCTCAATGCCATGCGATCTGCCAATATTTGCGATGTTGGAGATTGCAGCTACTGATTTACAAGCTTATGTGGAAGGCATTACCAATTCAAGGAGCTGTACTCTCCTGTTGAAGAATACATGTAATGCCTGCTGTGGTCAATGGATATTACCTTCAGCACACAATGTAATATTACAAACTTAGGTTATGATATGCTGGCTTATTTCTTATGGAAATGAATGCACTCTGCACAATTCAAGAAAGAATGGAAAAGTATACATGCAAAATGAAAAGACAGGAAGAAAAATATGTGATGAGAGACTTTCCAACAACTTCCAAGCTGTGTTTATTTCACAGCTGGTAGAAATGGGTGCAGGCTTCATTGACTGTAAAGTTGTGTTTTTTTTGTTTTGTTTTTTTTTTGTCCCAACTGAATTGAACATTTCCAGTTGAAAACAGGAAAGATATTACATCATCAAGAAAGTTTTTAGCAGAACAATAGGGACAGCTAATGCCCTGAAAGATGATGCCTTTGGAGAGCTGTGCTTTGCAGAGTTTTGTAAAGATAACAGAGCCTAGTCAAAGTTTTGTTTCACGTGGCAAAAATAGCTAAAAATATAAAATGCCTTTGTGTCTTTGTTAATAAAAACTACTCCCTCACACCCACTCTCTATTAAATGTCCCTTTCACAAAGCAAACATAAGATGTACATTGATCTAAACTGTTTGTAGCAGAACTCCACACTTTGTATTTGTGCAAATGAAAATTGCAGATGCACAGCATAATTGATGTGACTGTTCTAACAAGCTAAAGGCTAAACTGCAGCCAACTCCCAGTCCTTTGTGTTTTTTTCCAAAGGCTGATAATTCACTGAATGCGTGCAGAATTTTTTGCAAGAAAAAGCAAAGAGAAAATCTGTCCCCAAATAACCTGCCCTATTATTTCTTCACCTCTCTGTTTCAAGCACAATAAAAATCCCTGCTTTCTAGTTTAATAGTATTAATGTTACTCAGCAAAACAGTCACAATTATCATCTTTTTCATGGTTCTCAAAATTGTCCAAAATAAATCTGGCTAAAACTCCATACACAGCAATTCAGCTCACTGCTGACCTCTAGCAGAGACTATATTATCTTAAATGATGGAAGTTTGACAGTTATTGGCAACTGAGATCACATTCTAACAGAACTGCAGGGCTTGGAAGGGGCCTCTAGAGATTATCGAGTCCAACCCTCCTGCCAGAGCAGTTCCCTACAGCAGGTTCCACAGGTAGGTGTCCAGATAGGTCTGGAATATCTCCAGAGAAAGACACTCCACAGCCTCTCTAGGCAGCCTGTTCCAGTGCTTTGTCACCCTCACAGTAAAGTTCTTCCTCATGTTTGTGTGGAACTTTCTGTTTTTTCCAGTTTTCGGCCATTGCCCCTTGTCGTATCGCTGCACACCACTGAAAAGAGCCTGGCCCCATCCATTTGTCTCCTGCACTTTAGATATTTCTAAGCATTGATCAGATCCGCTCTCAGTCTTCTCCAGGCTGAACAGACCCAGTTCACTCAGCCTTTCCTCATACAGGAGATTCTCCAGGCCCTTTATCATCTTTGTTTATATCTTTGAGGTACATTAGTAAAGTGAGAGCTGTTAATGGTGAGTATTGGTGACAAACTGAATTTTGTCTATAAGAAGAATCTAGTCTCTGCAATTTCTATGACAGCTGTATTTTTCTAGAAATTGTAGATCGTGATTCTTCCAGTGTCCTTCCTAGGCCTTCTTGCTCAAGCATCTCTCTTCGTGTTTGGAGTATCTGCAGTAGACTCTCAATATAGTTCTGAACTGCCCCCAGAAATGTCACATGAGAGTTTTCAATGCACTGTTTAAAAGTTGTCATTCAAACCCAAGGGAAAATGAGTGACAGAAAACAAATGGTTAACCACAATGCCAGGTCATGTAGAACTACTCAAGCTAGCTCTGGAGTCGAAGCAGTCAAGCTAATTTAATTACAGATCAGTTCTGAGTTTCCTCAGCATTATGAGCTTCCAAATTATTTGCTTTAGTAATAGTAAAAATATTTTTTAATAGTAATAGTAAATTTTTTGAGCTGTTAAATTAATTTTATTTGTAAATGTTATGCATTCCCAGTGAAGCTGTTAAATCAATATTGATTCAGAGAGATCTTATCTTGCATATTTCCTGCCTGGATTACTAATGACAAAAAGTGTATTGTTTTTCAGCAAGATGGCTGTCACCTGACCTGACTTCAGAAATTCCAACCATGGTTAAAACTTCTCCAAGAAATGTTTCACCATTTTTCTGTTGTCAATAAGGACTGTTATCTGATACACTTTCTTAGCTCTGGACTACATTGATGAATGCAGTTTTCCTTGAAGCAAGCAATTGACAAATCCCTGAGAACAAAGTGTCTGGAGAAACAGTCTATGCATTTTGAATTACTTAAATCTAGTCCAGAATTATGGAATAGCAAGATCTCACCAGACTGTGATCCTCAGTTTTCCTGGTTTTGTCATTTTCTTTGTGATTTTATAAGTTCTGTCTATAATCCCGTATTACAATTTTTTACTTAAAGCCTTTATATTTAAGGCTAATGGGGAGGAATGACTCAAAAGGTATTAGAAATCTGTACAGAATTGTGTACTTTCACATTTTATCTTCTATTGTGGCTTTTTTTCTGATATTTAGGTCTGTCATAATTATACATTACACAGTTCGCATTGCCTAGACATTTTTTTTGCCTGCTGGTAGTTAGCTTGAAGCACTTGGAAGGAAATGAAAATAAACAAAAATTAATAAGATAAGTTGCAGTATAAGCCGGTTGTCTGAAGTAGGCCAGCATTAAGCTAGCCTAGGATTAATGGAGGAGAGATGCATTAGATGAGAGTGGGAGGACCAAAAGTAATTGCTTTCACTGTCACTTCTGAGGTAAATCAGCTATTTCAGAAAGCTCCCAATGTGATTGCTTTTTGCTAGCTTAGTTTATTCTGGAAAATATCTTTTTATTTCTGCACATACAGTCTGAAAATTTTCAAGGCATTTTAGATTTTTAAATGATTTTTAGTACACATCAAAAGTGTCAACTGAATTATACTGAAAGCTGTAGCCACAACATACATGATCTACAAGTAACAGCATTTTGTGCTCCATTAAGCCCTCCCGTGTATTGCAGGGGTACTGGGAGGGTCAAGTCTAAAGGATAATGCAGCCTGTGCGTTCATTTGAGTCCTGACCCTTAGCATTCCAAAGCTCCAGGACTACTGAGAATTGTCTTTAATTTCCATGTGGTATGAATGCAGTATTTTTAGGAGTTTCTTGGAAGACTACAGTAGCAGTCTTTTTGTATAACTGCAGCTAGTGTGTTAAATCCTGTGGATGAATTTTGCTATGGGAATGATGTGTGGTAGGACAGATTTTACTCTAGTCACTAATGTGTTTGCACAGCACCGGCTGACTGCCTTTGACATTATGAGTTATGAAGCTTTGCTGATATGGTATGAAAGTCAACAGCATGGAGATTGGACACTCTTCTTGATACCTCCTCCCTTGCACTGTGTGTGTGTGCATACCTATCCGTTGTGTGTAGCCACTCCTAACTACCGTGTACTGTGATCCATGAATTTGTATATGTATGTGCAATCCATACTAGATGCTGGGAATGCTTTCACAAAGCAGAGCCCTGGGAGGTTTATGTACTTGCTACTTTACAGTCAGAAATGGCAACTGTTGGGTCTGTAGGTCTTTTTTACAGTAACTCTAATGGAAAACCAATGATTGCTGCTCTCTTGTATGACTTGGTGCTCTTCAACACTGAGAAAACATATAAATTCAGACTGAAAAAAAAAACTGTAGAGTTTTATCCTAGAAACAAAACTGGGGGATAGGAATGAAGATGTTTCTTAAGGTGAGCTGTCATGGCAAGAGAAGAGTTTTAGCAAACAGTGCCATAGAACAAGACTTCATGGCATTTGTACTCCTATTAGATGTCAAAGAAATTATACTATGGCAGTAAAGCAATGACTATAGCCAGTCATCTTGATGATGTGGATCATGCTGTTTAATATCTTCATCAATGACATCGACAGTGAGATCGAGTGTGCCCTTGGCAAGTTTGCAGGTGAAACCAAGCCGTGTGGTGTAGTTGACACACCTGAGGGACGGGATGCCATCCAGAGAGACCTAGACAGGCTCAAGCAGTGGGCCCAGGAGAACTTCATTAGGTTCAACAAATATAAGTGCAAGGTCTTGCACCTGGGTCATGGCAACCCCCACTATCAATACTAGCTGGGGGATGAAAGGACAGAGCACATCTCTGCCGAAAAGAACCTGGAGGTCCTGGCGGATGGCAGGCTGGACATGGGCCAGCAATGTGCTCTCACAGCCCAGAAAGCCAACCACATCCTCAGCTGTATCAAAAGAAGCGTGGCCAGCAGGGCAAGGGAGGTGATCCTGTCCTCTATTCTGCACTGATGAGACCTCACCTGGACATGGACTTCTTTGACCTCATCCAAAGGAGGGCCACAAAAATTATCCAAAAGCCTTCCCTACGAGGACAGACTGAGAGAGTTGGGTCTGTTCAGCTTAGAGAAGAGAAGGCTCTGGGAATACCTGATAGCAGGCATTCAGTATCTAAAGGAGAGCTACAAGAAAGAAGGGAACCCTTTAGCAGGCTCTGTTGTGACAAGATGAAGGGAAATTGTTTCAAACTGAAATGGAGATTTAGATTGGATATAAGAAAAAAGTATTTTATAATAAGGACAGTGAAGCACTGGAACAGGTTTCCCAGAGAGGTGATGAATGCCCTGTCCCTGGAGACACTGAAGGTCAGGACCGGGCTCTGAGCAGCCTGATCTAGCTGTAGATGTCCCTCTTCATTGCAAGGGAATTGGGCTAGATGACCTTTAATTGTCCCCTTCCAACTCTAATGATTCTATGAAAAGATCTCTCTTGATTTTTCTTTCTTTATTTTCTTCACTGAGAGAGGTAGAATAGCCTGCCTGTAATGCTTAGAGATCACGTACCCATGCAGTTGCAGCATCAGTCTTGCTTTAGAAATAGTTTAAGGAGCATTGGTGCAAAGATTTTTTAAGCACTGAATTATTTCAGTCCGTGTTTCTTGTATTTGCATGTAAGCTTTGCCCTCAACTTCCATTTATTGACTGCTCATATACAACGTATAAGTATGCATTAGGAACAAGACTTCTTTACAAACATCTTGTTGAACTAAACACACTTTGGGATGAACAGTATTCAATTTAAAATCCATTGTTAACAAGGGTGTTAATAAAGAAAATGTAACAGTGAGTTGTGGGGGCAACCCTACTGCTCTATGGGGAAAATCCTCTGCACGAACAAAAGTAAAAAGCTGTTGCTGAGGGATCTGTGATACATTTTATGATTGTTTATTGAATAGCATCATCACTTGAAAACTTGAGTTGTGCCCAGAAGGCAGGTGTGTGACTTTCAGTAGTCCTCTCTTTTCTGACACTTCATTTCAATAAAAAGTGTGAGAACTTAGAGTTTTACTCATTAAACTGTGAAATGAAAATGCAAGGATACCCAGGAGATCATTGGCTTCTCTTCTATCACTCTACCCATTTCAATTTAATACAAAGATTATCTGCAGGGATTGGCACCTGAAAGTTAAAAGGACAAACAGCCTGTTCCAACAAATTGATATGAATGTCTTTTCATTTGATTAAAAATAATTTTTAAATGAAATGGTCCAAAGACATTGCAAAGAAAAAATCTTTAAAAAAAAAGCATTGTTAAGTGGAAATATTCTATTAAAAATCATTTAAAATTTATGTGGGAAACAAAAATCAAATATTTAGATGTTGAAGCTAATGTTCATCTTTGAAAGTCCTTATATTGAAATAATAGCTCCAGATCTGATTGGAAGATTCTTGTTTAAGATAATTACACGGCATCTTTGAAATAGAAGGACATTTATTTCTGACTGCAGAAGTCTAATATAATTTTTTGTCTTTAAATATTGGAATTCTTAAAAGACAAGGATTTGAGTTTCTATATACTGAAAATGTAACTGTGTGAAGTGAGTTACTATTTCACATATGGCAGAATTCCACGTTACTGAGGTAGAAAAAAAGCTTCACATTTGTTTGTTGCATGGTGATAGAGAGTCCCTAAGGTGGTCTCTCATATTCAAGAACTGATTAAATATCTAAATAATTTGCATTCATAACTGAAAGTTATTTCCACTTAGAATAGGTGTCATTGCAATTTTTCTTCCCATTAAATTTATGTACTGGGGAAAAATGAATGAGTTTTTACATAAGTGAATGTCCAGTATGAAATACTTATGGGTGATTGAATTTGTAACAAACTGCTTTGCTTTTAAAAATTCTAGCTACCATACTATCATAAGATTTTGCACCTGAGAAAGCTCCTTCAAAATAATGGACACTTTCCAAAATGCTGGGTACAGAGGGAGAGGGAACCTCTTGAGCAGTTGACTGTGGGTGTTTGGTGCATTCACCTCTCCCTCCTAGTTACTTATGGCTGTGACAAAACTTACACTACAGACAAAATGAGTATTTATAAAATAATTAATTTTTCTTCATCTAAAAATCGGTGGGTTTGTATACTTTTAACTGAAAGAGTTCTTTCAAAGACTTAATGTTTTGGGAGCAGTTATTTGCATAACATATAATGCTTTTCGTGGCTTGCTGGAAAAGGGCTCTGTTCATACAAGCAATAGTGAGCAGCTCAGATCCTGTGAGCCACCAAAGCACTGGTAGATTTAATTGCTGCTAATGTTTTGTTTACATGCCATTTAAGTTCTGAGGAAAAGCAACTATGGGAATACAAAGTAATTTTGCACTTTTTCAGCACGTGATTTTTTCATGTCCTTGTGGACTTGTGGCAAGTGGTACACATGTATGGCTCTTATGAGCATCTGCTTGCCTACAGAGCTGTGAAAATTAAGTGTGTTTTGATGTTTTGCTTAACTTCATATTCTCAAGAATGCAGGAAAAGCTTAATTAAGGTTTGTATGCAAAATCTCTAAGGAAGGAACATTGTAAGAATTTACGTCTCTCTTTGCTGAGATCTTGAAGTCTGTTTCCATTACCGGACAAGACAGACAGATGAATTGCAATTGAAGGCAAAATTGCAAAAGGGATTAAATACAATAACCATGTCTGACTGCAGGTCTCTTTTGGTACTTTTCACTGCACAGAAAGTGTGACTGTCTTAGTTTCTAACAGATGTTACGCTTCTCGTAGTGTCTCACAGCCAGTGGTGACCCTTCCTCCCGGCTAGACCCTTCCGTAACGAAGAGCACCCGGCAACCCAACAAACCAGTCCCATGATGTTATATGGTATGGAATAGCTCTTTGGTCAATTTGGGTCAGCTGTCCTGGTCCTGTCCCCTCCCAGTTCCCAGCTCCTTATGCCCCCCTTAACTATTTCACTGGCAGAGGAATGCGGAAGTGAGTTATGTCCTCAGCTCCGTTCAACACTGCCAGGATGTTATCAGTATCTCTGAGGTCCCAAGATAGCTTCATACTAGACACTACGAGAAGCGTAACTTCTGTTAGAAACTAAGAGAGCGACTCAAAAATCCTGCTCATTTTATGAAAGCAAATACCCTGCTGACCGTGTGGCCCAAGTTCTCCTGTTCACAGCTTGATTAATGAAGATCTGGGTTTCCTTCTGCCAAATTAAAACTATATATTAAAACTTTCCTTCTTCCCCACAGGAGGAGAAGTCCCATATACCACCCTGGCAACACGACTGATGATGGGAGCTTGGTGGCTTTTTGCTTTGATTGTCATCTCCTCCTACACGGCAAACCTAGCAGCTTTCCTAACCATCACACGCATTGAGAACTCTATCCAGTAAGTTGATGAACTGAGGGAAAAAGAGGATGCCTATATATATGTATAAGGACATGAACGTTCTAGTTAAATATAAGAAAAAGGAGATATTTTTATTCCCCACCTGAGTAGTAGTTTGGAAGCTAGTGAAACAATATACCATAGCTTTTAAACTTCCAGTCTCCCTGGAGACACTTTGTGTTTAGTATCAGAATTGTTGGCTTCTGGCACATACTGTTCAGTGGCATGTAGACATAGATATTTATGTGCACATACCATGTTTTGAAAGAAGTAATTGAGTTTGAGATAATTAGCATATCAGTATTTGAAATGGGAAAATATAAATTGCTGGTATGTGTTTTCAGGCTGTACTTTCTGTTCAAATGCAACACATGGTACTGGTGCTCTGACACTTTGATCGAGAGGGGCCCAATGCTACTTCCATGTGTGGGAAGCTCAAAGCTGAATTCACCTTGTTTGCAAAGTCAAAAAACATGATAATAGCAACAAACACTAAAAAAAAAACTGACTAGTTGTCTTCACACCTTCCACTCCAAGTTGCTCTCTTACTACATTAACAGTTCGAATTAGTTTTCTCCTTTTTTCTGTCATTTGATTCTTTTTCTTCATGCCTCCCTAACATGAATGTCCTTATCTTCTGTTGTTTTTATGGTGTTCTTCTGTCAGACCTTCCCATCTTTTTCTCCAGATTACCTCATCTTTCCACACCACAGGAACCTTTCTAGGTGTTGCTCCAACTCTTGCCACTCCAATGACCTTCCAAGCACCCATCTAAATCCCTTCCTCTTGGGTCAAAGTAGAGACTAGTAAATACAATGAAACATTAGCTAGCCAAGTTCTCTAAGGAGTAGCTGGCCGTTTTTTAACGTCAGGTTTTTAATCTTGAGGCTACACATGCACAGTTATGGGAGAGTGACAAACTTAGAATTTGTTTCCCATAAATTCTTCTTTGCAAAATGTATAGTGTGGCTTTAATGAAGAGCGGCACTTCCTGCTGTATTTCTTTCTCTAGGAAGATAACTGATCAATACTCAGGCTCAATACTGATCTTAGAGAAAATTCAGTTTTCTCACTCCAGTTGTTGATTCAGCTCCCTGTCTTCCATACCTCATCACCTAAAGTCTTGCTACCTCTAGTTCAGGTGCTTTCCAAATCTCTTTGAAATACACCCCGATACAGTGAGACACTGATGTAGATTGGTTAGAGGAAGCTCTGGGCTCCTGTGATTGTTTCAAGCACAACTGTGTGCCAGCCAGTCACTGCAGTCTCACTAAGGCACATGTCCTCTGAGTGAGGTTTTTCTACACGCTAAAACCAATCCAGGCTTCAACAGCACAGAGAAGTAAACATCTCAAATTGTAGCGAGATTATTTTTGCTATTGGATGACAAAGCTTAGACTGAAGAGTAGAAGCAGCCCCTTGCTTTCAGTGCTTGGTTGCCTGATGATCCTATTAGGAGAATCCTCTCGAACTTTGTAAACTTTTTCTCCTTTTTCCTGTTCTTTCATTGAAGGGTGAGGATTTGGTGTCCCATGGCCCAGATTTCTATTGTTTTCAGCCTAGCAGTACCAGCTCTTATTCATTCCTGGCTGGAAATGAAAGTGTTTATGATTGTTGTCCTTCGTTTCTGAGCTAAGAGCCTCAACTAAGAGCCTATGCACTCTAAGGCAGAGAAATATAAAAACAGTCTAAAAGCACCCAGGAAGATCATTAAGTAACCATTTTCTCTTGAGATTTGAGTAACAGACATTGAGATTCTGTAGGTACTGCAGGGGTATTTTGATGCAACCCAATTGTTTGGCTCAGTAGTTCCAATTATAATCCCTTCACAATTTACAGAAAAGTAAAATAAAATTTTTCATTGATAGTTGTCAACATTGATCTTGAGGTTTTGGGAGGGGTTGATTTATTATATTTAGGTTTAAAAAATATTACCTTTGACTAATGAGTGCAAATAAACAGCGTGAGCATTTGTACATGCAAAATAAATAATGATGATATATTCAGTCATTACTTTTTCCTTACAAATATGAAATATACTTCTGCATCCTGCTTCGAAATTATGCCTCTTCCAGTTTTGAAGTAGTCCAGAAAAATGTTTTGAACTGCTGTGACCAAATGTCTGAGCTTTTTCATCACATGTAAAAAACTATAAAATATACACAAACAATAATTTAATACATCTTCAGCTTTTTTTTTTTTTTTTTTTTGTAATTTATTATGTTGTCACTAGAAAACCCCCAGTGGAATTCTGAGATTATTATGTACAGTTGGGACGACACTGGTGTTTGTGCTGTATTATTTATGGGTAAAGTCACTGATAATGTTTTATTCAGTAGAAAATGTTGCAGCTGGAAAGCTTCAGAAATGAAAGAACAGAAACATTTATCAAAGTGCTTGTAGCTGAGAAATAGAGTAATTAGATCTGTTAAGTATCCATTAGGGAATGAAGTTATCCTAACTATGATGGGAGTGTAAAACTTTAGTTTACAAAATTGCCAAATTGGAACTCAAACCAGCACATAACAGAGAAGATGTTTGTTCACCATGCTGAATTACTGCAAAGTGGGAAACATGAATAAGCAATAGAGAAAAAAGCTGATGCTCTATTTTTTTTTTTTTTTCCACAGATCAAATTGTACCTTAGGGAGCTTTGAGGGCCAGAATGGAAAGGAGTTTAAGTATTTAAAGAAAATAAACCAGATTCTGCTCATAGTGCTTTTCAGTCAGCTTGTGAAAAGTCAGACAAATGAAAGAGATTGAAGTCAGTGGGTTTGCACAGATGTAGCAAGTAGTTAATGGGTTTTCATTTCAGATTTCCAGCTAGTACCAGATATGACAGCATGTTGTCCTTGCGATATCTTTTATGAAAGATAGGAGGATTCAAGGGGGCCACAGCACACTTATTTCCATGAAACATTTCATTAGTACTGCCTTTCTACTTTTGGATGTGTAGCCAGCTTTTGTTCAGAACATTTCCCTCTTCCCTTTATGGGCTATTACGGTGATTGGGCCACTTTTCCTAGTCAGTGTCTCACAGTGTCCAGAAACTTATTTTAAGAACACACAAAATGTTGTTAGTCAATACACTAGGAAGGACTAGTGAAATATTCCCTTTCCCAAGAGAGTCTCAGTAGATCTTTACTGTATAACCTCACTTGAGATTGATGGAATTTTGTTATCTGTTTCACTGATTAATTTGGCTCAAATTTTTTAACAGTTTTTAAATGGACTGTGTTTCCAACAAAATGATGACTCTTAATACCTTTGGGAGTATTAACAATAATACCAATGGGCAGTACTGGGAGTACAGGCATGCAAGTAATAAAGCACCTCCTAGTGCATCTTTTATTCACACTTGACCCACGTTGCAGATGATATTTAAATCAAGACAGTCAGCATTTCATATGCCAAAACATTGTGGCAGCAAAGCAAAGCATAATTTTGATATTCCTTAGATCTTCAGATTACTGTCTCAAATGCAACATGAATGAATGGTAATTAAGAGTAGCTTCTCTTGACAAATGCCAAATAAATTTGGAGGACTTGTGCTATTTCTTGTAGATGCTGATGCTGTGAATTTCATCACTGAGACGCTATTTCCATTACAGTATTATATGACTCAGTTAGGACAGGATTAAGAGTCAGAGAAACTGTCTGTACTCAGACTGCACTGCTTTCCTTGGTAAAGTGATGCTGTCACCACTATCTCACAGACATTGTAATTGTGCAGGGAAATTGGGGATCTGAGGGGAAGCCAAAGGATTTGTTATAAAAAGAGATGAGGTTAGATTCAGGTCTAACTTGCTACTAAAAACGTGGAAGTTTGGTAAATGCGTGACTGCACGTATTATAGGGAGACAGTCTGCATCTTCTGTAATGTAAGTTTGTATTATGTTCTCCATGACACAAGTAGTACATTCTGTTTGTTAAGCGAGACCTCTGCCTTTGAACAATAAAAGCATGACAGTAAAGCTTGCCTTTTGTCATGCTTTTTTGCATAGTCATTCTTTTCGAACCATTTTTCCTAAACCATGATTCACTAAGCTAAGATGTCCCCAGGGCTCAAACAGCTCAGTGTGACTGCCTACACATTTTCAGGAAGGAGGTTTACACAAGAATGCAATAATGGGAGTAGATATTTCCTTACTCAGAAAAACAGAATGTTCCTTAACCTTTCCTTTTACATGGTTCACTCAGATCTCCAAATTGGCTAGCAAGCAGCATTATTAATTTCTGACACAGCTGTCACTGCCAACAGGGCCCTGTTTCCTAAGCTTATCTCTGACCTCTGAATTAATCTTTCCTAGGGGAAAAAAATAAGAAAATAAGAAAGAAAATATGAAAAATGCATGGGAAAGCTTTATCAAAATTAGTCATAAATGAGGGCTTAAGTATAAGCAATTAGGTTATTTTCTTTTAAAATTTAATGGCTACTTCCATGCAGAGAGATTTGTGAAGCAGTCAACTCTAATAACAGCCAGCCTAGAACAATCTGTAACTCAGGTCTGCAAAGATATTTTCATGCCCAAGCGTCTGACCTCAATAAGATGTAATCACCTAAAAAGGAATTTAGTTAATCTTTTATGTAAATGACCTTTCATTTTTCTACATTTTCTGTATTCTTTTTTAAATTCTTTTGGCTGACGTACATGAACAATGTCACCAGTTTTAGGTCTAGAATCTGAGTTTACAGAAGAAAGTGTGCCTTGGGAAAATAAACATATGCTGAAGCTTCTTTTTTTTTTTATTTAATCCAGGAATCAATTTATTATTAATTTAATTTAAATTATTTGTTTAATCCGGGAATAAAGGTGCATCATACAAGGTGTAACCTGCAAACCAGGCTGGAGGCAAAAGAAAAAAAATCTTTCTTTTGGAAAGCAACTTCTATGGTTTAATAATTTTATTAGTTCTGTCAGGATTTGTTGCTTTTCTTTGTTGTGCAGTAGCTTGGCTGCTAGGTTGTGAATGTCATTCCAGAAGTCTGTAGAGATGCAGGTTATTAAAACACAGTTTCTGAAGCAAGTCATATATATTACGATCCTGTTTGGCATGTTCGTGTGAGGGTATGCAGTCAATGAAGTGATAGGTCTTTTCCTTGTCTGCAGCTTGTCTCCACAGCAGCATGCACGTGTGTACTTCAGTGACTGCAAACCTTTCTCAATCCTCAACATGGGTGAGCCAGTGCGTGGGATTTTCATCTGGCCACAGTGTGTGGCTCATCTGCAAAGTTTAAACTCATCTTACTGTTGAGATGACAACTTGCTGTTGTTTTCTCAGCACAGAACAGCACCTACTGTATGCCAAGATGTAGAAGAGGGCAGCTAAGAGGCTGCTAAGAGGTTTGCCCATCTGAAAATAGCAAGGTTGCTTTTATGTCTGCGAGATACAGAGATGAGCTGTTTTTCCTTTTGTGCTGTTTCTAACTGTATTGTTTTGTTACATGTATCATTTATATACAAGCTAGCAATTATATTTCAGAAAAAAACTTTGTTGCTTGTTACATTAGAAATTATATGGCCGTAGAGAGTCTTGTAAAGTAATGATTGCAGTTTTGTTAGATGTTGTCATTAGAAACTGGAGACTCGGTAAATACTTTTTGTGTACTTTTCTAGTAACATGTATGAAAAATAACACAACGATTACAGGACATTACAATATGTATCCTGTGACAGTTTGTTGTGCTTCTGAGCCTGCCAGGAGTTAACAGAAGCATATTGACAGCAACAGCACTGACACAGAATGGGTGAATGTAGTATCTTGTATAAAAAAGGCAAAAAAAAAGACAAAAGGCAAAGTCTAGTGCCTTTTGTCAGTGATGCTTCTGACAGATATGCAGACTATCAGTGCAGTAGTAATACACCTACTCCTACACATCACTTTGTATAATGGTGAAACACAAAGAAATTCTCAGCAAGGCATACTGCTATCTACCAGAGTCCCTTTCTACGGAGTGGCTGCCCAGCCAGTCAGGTCCCAGCCTAAGTTGTTGCAGGGCATCATTCCTACTGCAGTGCAGGGCTTTACATTTGTCCTTGCTGAATTTCA
The DNA here is from genome assembly GCA_013396635.1 of Penelope pileata. Classification (NCBI taxonomy): domain Eukaryota; kingdom Metazoa; phylum Chordata; class Aves; order Galliformes; family Cracidae; genus Penelope; species Penelope pileata. Next base: position 8,298,351 of record WBMW01000972.1, read on the forward strand.
CAGTGTTCCTTTTGGCCTATTCCTCCAGCTTTTCTAGGTCCATCTGAATGGAGTCGCTGTCCTTGAGGTGCCTGTGTCATATTCTCTACAAACTTGATAATAGGGTGCTTCCTCATCTCTTCCAGGACATTGGTAGAGATGTGTCCCAGGCTAGACCCCTGTGATACTTGTAACTGGATTCCAGATGTGATACAACCCACTAGCCACTACCCTTTGAGCATGATCATCCAACCAGGAATTCACAGAATCGCAGAAACATAGGAGTTGGAAGGGACCTCTGGAGTTCATCAAGTTTAAACCCCCCTTCTAAAGCAGGTTCCATACAGTAGGTTACATGGGAAAGCATCCAGATGGGTCTTGAATATCTCCAGAGAAGCCTGTTCCAGTGCTCTGTCACCCTCAAAGTAAAGATTTTCCTCATATTTGTATGGAATTTTCTGTGTTCCAGCTTGTGCCTGTTGCCCTTTCTGTTGCTGGGCACCACCAAAAAGAGCCTGACCCCATCCATTTAACTCCCACCTATTAGATATTTATAAGCACTGATAAGATCCCCCCTCGGTCTTTTCTTCTCCATGCTAAATGGTCCCAAGTCCTTCAGCTTTTCTTCATACAGAAAATGCTCCAGGCCCCTAATCATCTTTGTGGCTTTCCAGTGGTCTCTCTTTAGAAGTTCCCTGTCTTTCCTGAACTGAGGAGCCCAGAACTGAACACAGTACTCCAGAATGGGCCTCACCAGGGCAGAGTAGAGGGGGAGGATCACATCCCTTGACCTGCTGGCCACGCTCTTTTGAATGTCCCCCAGGATACCATTGGCCTTCTTGGCCACAAGAGCACACTGCTGGCTCGTGATCAACCTATTGTCCACTAGGACACCCAGGTCCTTCTCTGCAGAGCTCCCTTCCAGCAGGTCAGCCCCTAACCTGTACTGATGCATGTGGTTATTCCTCCTCAGGTATGGGACTCTGCACTTGCCCTTGCTGAACCTCATAAGGTTCCTCTCTGCCCAGCTCTCCAGTCTGTTCATGTCTTGCTGAATGGCAACAGAGCCTTCTGGTGTGTCAGCCACTCCTCCCAGCTTTGTATTATCAGTCATCTGGTTTTCCACATAGCCAGACCTAACCATCTAATTTAGATACAAGGATATTGTGGACAGTACTGAAAGCTTGCTAAACTTGAGGTAAATTGCATCCATTAGGCTGGTCTTGTCCCCAAACTCAGTCATTTTTTCGTAGGAGGCAATCTGGTAGGTCAAATCTTACTTACCCTTGGTAAATCTGTAATAATTGTTCCCATTCAGCTTTTTCTTCTTCATGTACTCAGAAACGTGTTCCAAGAGGGCTTGCTCCATGTCATTGTCCAGGAATTGAATCAAGGCTGACCATCCTTAGTTCCCTGAATCACACTTTCATTCATTTTTTTAAGATAGTCTGATCATTTTCTTTCTCCAAGATGAGGAATATGGATCAGGGATCTCCTCCAGTCTCAACTGCATTTTGAAGATGATAGTGAGCAATCTTGCAAGGACTTCAGTGCAGCCCTTCAGGTCCCATGGACTTCTGTAAGTCTAGTGCTCTCAAGCAATCTCTGCCTGGATTCCTTTGTTGCCTGTCCATACTTCCACCTTCTGTATACTGTTTGATGAAGACCTTTTAAAGTCTTGATTTTTGTGCTGTTTTTTTTTTAGTAACTTCAAAGATGGCTGTTTTTTTCCCTGGCGAAACCTTCCTGATGGCCATCTTTAAATTTTATCAATACTTGCTTCAGTTTATTTATTAAATCAACATTGAACATTTAACTCAGTTGTTTACTTTTGTAATTCGCCTGATCACCACTGGAGCCTTTTAGAAATATATATTGCTTTCCTTTCACACACTAGCTGTAATGAGGTTTCCAATTTTTGCTAAGTCAGTCATTTCATATTTAATCTTTCAGAACTCATACATATTTCTGACTAGACTTGATTTTTTTCCTCTTTTCAATTACAAATTAGCCACAATACTTATTCTCCTGACAACTTACTCTACTGTAGTCTCACATTTTTATTCCTTGAAAAGAGCAAATCTCAATTAGTTCTATGGCAGGAGACCAATATACTCAGTTTCGGTAAAAGCTTAATTTTCCAGCTTTTTTGATCACATTTGTTGATCATCTGTGTGTACTGATTCTTTACAGGTCCTCTGCTGCTTATGTTCTTGAAGAGGAATGCCATCTTGTCAGAGGCAGAGAGGACTGTGGTTTTTTTAATGCTGTTAGTTATTTACTCTTCAAAATTGAGTTTGTCCCTCCCTTATATTTGCTATATATTATCTACTTTGAATTTAGCTCTTTTTCAATGTTTTTCTTAGCCTATATGTCTGCATTTTAAAGGATTTGTCTTTGACTCAATGAACCTCTAAACTCTTGCCATTGACCTCTATTGATTTCTTCATTCTATTCTTGCTTTCTACTGTGCTCAGTGGCATACACATCCTTCAAGGTCTGTTTTCTTCATTGTTGTCTCTGGAACATTCAAGAATTCCTTTTTTTCCCCCATATAATGTCCTTTATAACAGCCTCTAAATTTACATGTTTCAAAAATGCGTCTTGGAATTTGACGGATTTCCTACCATTGAGTTTGCATTTTCTGCAGCTGCTAAGAGCTTTTACAATCTGCTGTTGCCTCTTTGAGACATCACTCAGGCCCTTGATTTGTCCTTAGGTGTCATCCATTAGATTTGTGCAGTTTATACAAAGTTAATTTGTACCAGGAAAGCTGTAATGGATTTTAGGCACTACATGTATTGCAGTAGTTATTTTGAAACTTTAATGAATGCCATTAAAGAAACAGAGGTATAGGAGAGTAATTCTATAGGACAAGCGAATAAACGCTAGAAGGTAAGGAGACTTAAAAGACTATAAATATCTATATATATATATTTTGAGGCCAAAGCACAGTTGGCAAAGCCGTATTAGCAATGCTTTAGAAACTTATGAACCAGTTAATATTTTTCTGTTTATAGGGAACACATAGGACTAAATAATATGTAAAGTAGAGCAAATCTATCAGGCAGAGTAATGTGAAACATTATGCAGTAGAAATAATCCTATTGCTGAAAATAATGTAGGACGCAACCTGCTGTGTGTGATAGGTGCATGTTCGGTACAGGTAGAGCACCAAAAAGCTAGTCTTTGCTGTATAACCTGGTAGTCCAGGAAGATACCCAGCCCTGGTTCTTTTGGCTGGTTTTGGTGAACTTTGTCGTTAAGATGATTTAACACAGTTAATATGCTGCATGTGACTGGAGGGACTGCAACACTCCCTTCTCCCCTTTGCCCCTGTATGAAGGAGCTCTCAGCATTTGACTGGATCCTCTTGCTACTTCTTTTGTTGTGCTTTCACCCATTTTCATTTTTTCCACCCCTCCTTCCTTTCACTTCATGTACCTCATTGCATCTTAAACCATATAAACAAATTTTCAGACTCAGATTGTCTTTTAAAACACAATTACAAAAGTGGACTTGACCACTGTCTTCCTGTATGTTACCCTTTTCTTGTCTGCAATGTGGCTTAAAGTCTCCTGTCTCTCTTTTCTTCACCAACAATTAAGGTCTCTCCAGGACCTGTCAAGACAGACGGATATTCCTTATGGCACTGTCTTGGACTCTGCAGTCTATGAGCATGTCCGAGTGAAAGGGATGAATCCTTTTGAGAGGGACAGCATGTATTCCCAAATGTGGCGGATGATTAACAGAAGTAACGGCTCGGAGAACAATGTCTTGGAGTCGACAGCGGGCATTCAAAAGGTACTGCTGTGACTTACTGTTTCCTTCCCATTAGAGACTCACTGTTGTGAACACCAGATTTGTTTTGTTGTTGCTTTTAACTGTCAGGGATACTTTAGCACCCAGATAGTGGTCATGCCTAGTGCCAATTTTTGCAAGCCCACTGCATCAGCATAGAGGATTGGGTTTTCTCAGTGAGGTAACTTGTTTTCAACTACATTTTAAAATGTAAGAATCTAGAGTGTTCACTCTGAAAAGGATTTATAGGTATGAGAGATGAATGCATTTGTCAGGATGTAAAATGAGTATAGGATCACTGGACTTCTAATGCCAGAAGACACGTGGCAATGCACTGCACAAAGCTTAAAGCACTTTCAGTACAAGACATTGATTAACTAACTTACTTTTGTATGCTGCCAACACTGAAAACCTTGGTATTCAGTTTTAAATCTGAATTATGTATGTTTCAGGAGGAGCAGGCAGAAAAAGATGACCAACAGCTTTTTATAATGCTTTTAACAGAAGGAAAATAATTTGAGTCAGTTTTTGCAGGGACATTTGCGAATGCAATTTTTCCTTCTCTTGTTTTTGGTTGACAGTTACAGCTTTTATACTAACAGTAGTCCATGAAGTAGTTCAGTGTGAGTGAATAGTGGTTAATGGGTGACTGAGTACAAACTTTATCCCTACCATTATGTCTTCACATTAAGCTTTAAAATGAAATATGTAAAATATTGTATTTTGTAGATTTCATTCTAAATTTCAAACTGTGATGATTAATTAGAATAAATATTTGTAAAGTTGTATTTTATCTAAAGCTTGGTTTAAAGACTTCTAAGAACAGGGGCAAACCCTGTGTTTCATTTTCACTGAAATCCATTTGCCAGGGTAATTTCTGGTTTTGACATTCAAAACAAACAAGCAAGGGAAAGGCTATATTAAAAAGAATGATGAAGTCACTGGTTATCTCTTGATAACAAAGGAACAACAAAACAGCAAAAGATGTTCAGAGTTTAAAAATTACTATTCCATTCCGTATAACTGGAATCGTATTCCAGTGTATGAAGGACAAAATGGCATGAATGAAGGGTCAAGGGAGGCCCTGCTAATCTGCGCTTTTGAAACCCCTTTAGAAAAAGTCTATAAGCTCTAAAAATAAGAAAAAAAGACAGTATGACGATTTATTGGCTAGAGGAAATTGTTTTTTTTTGAGAAAATATATTTTAGCTCAGTTTGCAAGGAACTGATAAAGCTAGGGTTTGCCTTTTGTATTTAAAAACAAACAAACAAACAAAATGACTCCTCCTTCTGTTTTGCCTTCCAAAGTTATGCTGAGAGGTTCAGGAAAATCAAAAACCAGAGCATATCAAGCACAGCAGCGAACATACAGTCAACAGTGTGTTGACCAATTGCTTTTAGCTGAAAAAAACACCAGTGTAGCATACTTGGAAGTAATTCCAAATGTTTGATTTCTAATTCTTAGAAACACTGCTGTCTTAAAACCTACAAAATCAAAACTATCTGGGTTTTCTCTGGTTCCCATGTTTCTGCTTCCCAGAAATAAACACTTTCAAGTGATGGCATCAAACAACCAAGTTGTAGCATGTGAGGAAGCCAGTCACCCTCCAATTTTAAAATATCTAAGGGCTCGATTCCAATGAACATTCACATCCACATGTGCATACAGACCCACCTATGCGGTTTCTCTCCTTCTTTTACCTTAGAGGAAGAAAAAACACAGAAAAAGGTTATCTGCCAATTGCTGTTCACGTGGAAGCTTTTGGGAGATTGTATTTGGCCTTCTCAGGAAGAAAGTTCTGTTAATTTAAAAACAAACACAAAAAATACCACTGAAGCTGACTCTTTCAAGAGTCACTTGAGACACTTCTGCCTCAACTAGATGAATGTGATGTTAAAAGCTATTTTTAGTAAAGGAAAATTAGAGTGGAACAGAATAGCTCAGATGGAAGGGACCTTCAAAGGTTATCTAGACCAAATGCCTGACCTCTTGAGGGTTAACCAAAAGTTGAAGTATGTAATTGAAGGCATTATCCAAATGCCTCTCAAATGTTGACAGGCACAGAGCATCAACCACCTCTCTAGCAAGTCTGTTCCAGTGTTTGACCACCCTCATGGGTGGTCCCCTTTAAAAAGTATAATTGGTAAAAGACAGGGATTGTAATTTCTGTAAAAGGCTTCAAAAACCAAAGACATTTTAGAGAAAAGAATTTGTGGGTTCCCTCTGCCTATTTATATACTTCATAAAGCTTTCCAGGGCCTTGAATAAATTTAACAGGCCACACTAGGACCATTAACTCAACCAGATTATAACTCCGGACAAAATGAACGAGCAGGTGTTGCTTTGTGCTTTGTTTTGTTTCTACTGTTAACTGGTGCTGAAGTATCACCTAACAGTGGATTATCCAGACCCTTCTGCACCCTCTCTGAGATGAACAGGGTTTGTAAGTAGCTGTCACAAAATGATGTGGTTAGACAGGCAGGCAGGCATCCGGATGCAGAAAAGGCTTAACCAAGGATTTTTATTATATCTTAAAATCCTGCAGTTTTGTCTTGGTTCTACTCTGGAAATTGCACTCTGTATTTGGAGAAAAGTAGCAGTTTAATGTGAATGCATCTATAAACAGGCAGAGCTGGATCAAATGCTGATGTACTCAATGCATCATCGTGCTTGCTCAGCAGGACAGTGCATTTGCTGTGCCAGGGACTTCATGGGGAATCACACCTGGGAAAGTGAGAACACATTGCAGCCAAATGACAATGATTGTGTCATCCCATTTTGCATCAGGACGTCAAGAGCTTTGACTTCTTTTTCCTGGCGGGAGGGAAAGGGGTGTAAGAGAAAAAGAGTGGAAAGATCATGCAATTTTAAGTTTGTGGGGTTTGATATGTATTGGTTCTATTCTTCTCATAAATCAGGTGCATATATATCACCAAGCATCCACACGAACGGCAGTTTACACGTGTGCATCAGGTCTTGTTAGAGAGCAGCTGGGTGAGTTTACCTTGAAAAGACAGCAGTATTTTTAATACCTCAAATAGGAGATGGCCTAACAAACACAGGCACTTTAGAAATTTCTGTAGCCTATTGTCTCTTCCTTACTCAAAAGACAACAAAAAGCAGTTTAAGATCTGTATCAAAGCAAGGCAAGCATTCAGTTGTTGTCCTCCTGCTTTGTCAAATCAAAACGAATGGGAAGTTATCTCTATTCCTATATATGCTTGGATTATTCCAGAGAAGATTCACTTTTATCTCCTTTTTTTTTCTTTATTATTCCTAAGTGTTTCATGTATCTCAAATTGATTTTTTGCATAGGTTATGAAATATGCATCTCATTCTGTCAAAGGAATCTCAATTTTCAGGGAAGTTATTTATTCGTAAAGGATTTACAGAGGCCTAAGTCATGCCTGCTTAAACATTCATTGAGGACTCTGAGAAAAATCATTTAGGCTTAAACATATCACATTACATACCTCTTTATGTCTTCTTAAAAAGCACATTACACTGCTTAATCCTTTACAAGCACCACAGGCTTTCCTATCCTTGGAACTATTCCCATTTAAAATATAATGAAGTGTTTCCATTGTGCCCCTGTCTGCTCTTTCTTCCCTGGAGTATAATAGTGCCTAATGCCCTATCCTACCCACCTCGTTGCTCTGAACACGATACTATAGCCTACAGCATCTACATTCTTCTCAGCAGTACAAAGTGGAAAATTCCTTTCCCAGGCTGCATAGGCAGGATCAAAATGTGTTTGAAACCTCTGTCTGTTTAACTCCATGTGCAAAACATTTAGCAGGTAGGAAATGTGAGGCTGGCTACCAGGTGAATTAATGTTTTTGGATGGTTCAATAAAAGAAATTCCTTTTACTCCCTCAATTCCAAAGCATTAATATTTCCTCTCTAACCCTCACCACAGTATCAAAAGAAATTTGGTCTTGAGATTTTCATTTTCTTGTCATCTTACCTGCAGTGGAAACATATGAACAGTTGCTGAGGCTTTTCATTTTCCCCAGACACTGTGGATGGCAGTTTTACATTCCTGAGAATATTCGTAACAGCAACAATGTTATTGTTTAAACTACCTATGAATAGGCTATAATAAAGCTTTCCTAAGGTGATTTACCTGAGGAAGAAATGGGTAATAATGATTTGCAGGTCTGTGCTAGAACGAATTATCAATAACTGGACGTAGTTATTCTTCATTTGCAATGGCAATGATGTATATTGATGGGCCAGAAGACTCCTGAATTATGTAATTAACCTGATTTACTCACCATCTTGCCATTGAAATTTTCATCCTGGTAGGAGATACACTCATCAAACCACAAAAAAGACCCAGTTAATATTTCCAAGTCCATGCATTTTTGTTATGGACATTTCTGACAAGGCTACTAGCCAATAAAACAATAGCAAAATCAGGAGATAACCAAGCAGACTTTTTAGATATTGAACCTATATGGTGGTTCAGCATTTTGGCAGCATAAGGAATAGGAAGAAATAAAGGCAAGAGCATGTAAAAATGCTGGGACTGCACTCCTATTATTATTATCTGTATGTCTTAACTCTCTACAAAGGGATCAGCTGCATTATGCAGTTTTTTGTTAGACAACACTTTATCAAGGCAGACATTGGTTCCTTTCTGCCTCTGAAGGTGGTGCTTCTTGAACAGATGGGATTGTTCTGTTGCTACTTCACCGGTAATAACATTCAAGAGTACTCTTAAGATGTTGACACATTCAGCCTCACCGCTGAAGTTGCAATTTATTTGTTTTGCAATTATCTTCTCCTGCATGGTCTTTGGCTTGGAGTTGACAGGTGCCTAGGGGTACCAAACCCACCTGCCATCCTTGTCTCAAATTATCAGAGATGGTCTGTCTGTCTTCTCGTATAGCATCCTTTTCCTGGAAAGCAAGTCTCAACACAAAGTCTGAGCCCAATTTACCAGTGATGTGCTGTTAATAATGATACGATGAATTCCTGATCTACTGGCGCTGAAATGTTTGAAGTATCATAGTTTGTCAACATGTCAGTTTAAGGTGGGAGTGAATTATACTTCATTGCAAAGCACATTTCTAATAGCCTCATCACAACTTGGCTCCAGCTTGCTTGAGCCTAAAGAATAACCAGCCTGGAGAAACACTTTTTTCTACAGTCCTGCATATCTTTTCTCCTATATTTAGGGCTTAAAAAAACAGTTCTGAAAAAATTGAGATTACTAAACAGCATGCCAGAAAGCACTGCAAATGCAGTATGGTCTTACCTTCAGGCATTATCAAAAGGCCAATAGTTACATGCATTAGCCTCTGGATCAGTGTGTTTTGGATGTTTAATAACTGAGCTGTGACAGTTAACAGAGCATGAGGAAGATTCTGCACAGTTTCAAAAATGAAATGTAAAACTTTTTTTCCTGTTATCTCATTTTCTCAATATTTAAGGTAGGCTCAAGAAAAGGCTTCCCCTTCCTCATGAATACTCCAAAACATATTCTGAAGTTTGGTCCAACTTTGGCTTTCTGGAGAGGCTTTTATCTTGAGTAGAATACCTGTGGAAGTTCTTATTTTATAAAATTTGGTTTTATACCGATAGAAATTTGTCAAAATTTGAGTCAGTCTGCGTATCAAGAAATAGATCTGCGCACATGTGTTCATCCAGTGACCAAGCCAGTCAGTGCTGTGTTTCTTTTATCTCAAGTTTCCTTAAAGTTTAATCTGAGTTCACCTTCTGTTTCATCCTACATGCTCCCAAACGTACCTTCCACCTTGTGCTCCCACTGAAATGCCATCTAAGTTACTAATGACTTCTGTTCAAAGTTCAGTCTGCAAATCCCTGCCAGTCATTTTAGCAGTCTCAGATGTCACTGACTGGCATCCTGCTGTGCTGACAGGCCATTCTCCCTTCAATGACTGTCTTTACTTGCTCTCTTAGCTCTCTGTTATTTTGGAGAATTTTCCAGGTCTGTTCAATTTCTATGGGCCATGCTGTCTCTGAGCCCATAGCCTTTTCTATCTGTAGCTTATCCCTGGGGATTCTCAAGTCCAAAGAAATTCAACTTGTGACTCCAAACAACTTGCAGTTCTCCTTGTCCTACTTGAAACTGAACTCTTTGCATCTGAAATTAAATTTGCATGTTTTGCTCTCATGTCTTTCATGGGTGTCTCACCACTAACTGAGTTCAACATAACTAAATCAACAGTAGCTAACTCTTCATTGTCCCCCCAGTTTTACTTTCCATTTTCTTTCTTGAGGCAGAGTGGCTGGAAAGCTGCATAGAGGAAAAGGATGTGGAGGTGTTGGTCGACACCTGGCTGAACATGAGCCATCAGTGTGCCCAGGTGGCTAAGAAGGCCACCTGGTTTGTATCAGAAATAGTGTAATCAGCAAGACTAGGGAGATGATTGTCCCTTGTACTCAGTACTGGTGAGGCCACACCTCGAGTATTGCTTTCGGTTCTGGGCCCCTCACTACAAGAAAGCCATCAAGGCCTTGGAGCATGTCCAGAGAAGGACAGCAGAGCTGGTGAGTGTCTTGTGAGATGTGGCTGAGGCAACCGGGATTTTTTAGCCTGGGGAAGAAAAGGCTCAGGCTCAGGGGAGACCTTATTGTTCTCTACAACTGCCTGAAAGGAGGTTGTGGTGAGGTGGAGGTTAGCCTCTTCTCCCATGTAACTAGTGATAGGAGTAGAGGTAATGGTCTTAAGTTGCACCAGGGGAGGCTCAGGTTGGATAACAGGAAAAATTTCTTTTCAGGAAGAGTGGTAATGCATTGGAACAGGCTGCCCATGGAGGTGATTGAGTCACCATCCCTGGAGGTGTTCAAGAAAAGGGCAGATGTGGCACTGAAAGAAATGGTTTAGTGAGCGTGATGGCAATGGGTTGACGGTTGAACTAGACGGTTGAACTAATGGTCTTTTCCAACCTTTATGATTCTATGATTCTTGTGGCTTTTTCTTGTTATAGTTTATAATGTTATGTAACTATCAGCTTCCCATTTGTCTTAATTTTCATCTCTAGAGCATATCTAAGTTTTGCCAATTTACCCTTCATAACATGTCTATGATTTAGCCATACAACCTCCAGTCCATTAATATAGCAGGTTTTAACATTTTCTCTGAACTTTACGAAGCACTCTTTCTACATTTAGTTCTATTGAAAATGCTGCCATATCTACTCCCCTGCCCCCTACACTTTCCCCCCCATCCCCCTTCAAAAAACAGGTGTATTGAGTTTCAAGGCCCTTCATGGCCAACTGGGACTTTGCCTGTAGTTTTCTGATTTCTGAACTGAAAAATCATTGGTGTGAGCTTCCAGCGCAACAGTGCAACTCCTTTCTCTTTCAAGCTAGCATCTTTCTGTGTTCTCCAAGGGCTCTTCTTTAAGTTATGAAGTTTTCCCTCCAGACAGACATCTTCAGACTCCTTAAAACTCTTCTATTATTGTACTAACAAAAATTTTGACAACTAGGTCTCTGGTGTACTGTGATCACTGCCCATCCTCTCCACTAAGCCTCCCTGTTTTGTTGTTGTTTTATGCTCTTTCCCTTCATTTGGCTTACTTTATAACTGCCAAATAAGAAGGGAGATAAATCATGCTATAGGGACTTAAATATCATTATAGATACAATGTGGATGTAACCAAAGAACTACTATAGCCCACAATGAAACAAGTTCATGAACGTGCCCATTACCAGAGGAAGAGTATTTATCAGAAAACAACCTACCTTTGTCTGATATTTGAGCCTTTACGCTCAAAGGAAAGGTACAGCCTAACATCAGAAGATGAGTGTGGAAGCTAAAGTTTGCAACTGTCTGGTACAATAATGAAAAGGAGAAGGGAGGAGTGGGGGGCAGAGGGAGTTCTGATTGGGAAATCAGTCCTTATTTTCTCTCTCATTTTTCCAGCTTCACTGTTGCCAGCTACATTTTTCTCTTGGATTGTCTCATTGATCAACATAATTGAGTCTCTGAGATGTTTCACTAATCTAGAAGTTTTCTACTTGTTTTCAGACAAGGCTTGTTTGCTTGAAAGCCAGGTTATTTAGGCATCCCACCCCCAGTTATATCCCTTCTTCTATTTAAAGGTAATTCTCTCTTAAAACTTTAATTCACTTAGATCCTCAGACTGTCATGGCTACAACAATATTCCCACCATATGTAATCCTCACCATCATATATGAGAGACTTTAAATTTCTCACAAACTAAGCAATGTGAGTGTTGATTTCATCTGTGCTGGCAAGTGACTAATTGTCAAAACGCCAAGCCCCATCCTGAAGCCTGGATTTTTAGGGGATGGGAAATTTTGGAAGGGAGAGGGGAATAAGAAAACTGACAATTAGGAAGTAATTTAAGAAAAGATTGTGTTTGCAGTCTGTGGTTGTAAACGCTGAGCATGAGTCAGGATACTGAAATTTTATTCCTACCATCTTTTTCTGCTGAAGCTTTCTCAGCTGGCCACACTCAATATTAGGGAGGCACTTGTTAGAAAACATAGCTTAAACAGAGAAAGATGCTGAAAACATCCCTAGCTTAGCTCCCCCTGAGAAAGTAGCTAAATTTGGGCATATTTGGGTCTAACAGAGCAATATTGCTGTCATACTCCATGAAAGGAAAAGTTTTATGAGTGTTCACAATGTGATGAGTGTATTTACTATGCAGTAACACAGGGGAAGTCTAAAAGAGAAACAGCTCCCATGGGTGCTATTACAAAACATGAGTAAAACATAGGCTTTCATAAAGGATGCAAAACAGGAGATGTCTTTATAGATGTATTTGCAGCAAAACGGTTTTACTGCATGTTACTCTCTCAATTAAAAGCAAAACAAGGTGATGTTCTCCTTCTGTTTATCAGCTGCAGAGCCCAAGAAGGGTTAAGGAGAGAAACGCTGTGGGGCAGAAGTGTGCTGAGGGGCCAGTTATGTTAGGGTATCAGTTGTCATTTGGTCATTTCTGTTACTGTGACCTTGGTCCTGATATAGCATCTTACAATAAAAGCATGCTGGATATATATATAAAAAAAAAATGCAGGGAGATTTTTGCTAGATTATAAACTTCTGCTACATTTTCCAACACACAAATCTACTTCTCATGCAGTTAGTAAAATTGTATGTACTATTTCCCTAGGGTCTGCCATCTATGGCATTGTCTCACCAAAAAAAAAAAAAAAAAAGAAGTGTGACCAACAGCTTTAAATGACCAAAAACTGTAGAGGGATAAGCTAGCTGTGCTAGGATGCTAGTAGAGCCGTGAACCTCACCTCATGTGTCAGCAACTTGTGGTGGGATTTTTGAGCGGCATGTACATTATCTCAGGTTTTATTACTGCAGGGTGACTTTGAGCTCAGCTCTCGCAGCTTTGCTGCATTAGCACCTATTGTCTTCAGAAACCGAATGTGCTGCTTGCATGTCATTCCACTTTGGCAAGTGGTCATTTATTTTGATCTAGCGGGAATTGGAATGAATGTGACATTACAAGTCCTGTAATCTTTTAGGCCTATGAGATTGCTTTTTTATTAAGCAAGAGAGACTCCTGATAGAAGTTACAGGCTCTTAAGAACACGTTTTCCCACTCTTGCCACATCAAATATGTGCTGTTTCTGTGCAACCTTTGAGGAAGCAAAGTTTGGGCTGAGTAAAATGTCATCCTTGAAGCATTTTCTGTTGCCTATCCAGATTACTTCTTGTAGCCATTTTGCTGTGGGAAGGTGACAAAAATATTTGCATTTGGGCAGTTTAACCAAATGCATATTTTCTTCTGTTCTGAGATCCAGTTCTATAGACCTTTTTCAAAATCATCAGTGGAAAAGATCCATCAAAAATTACTGCTCCAGAGAGAAATATAAATGTGGATTATATCTCCTCCCTTGCTGGTGCCTCCTGTCCTCAGCCATGCAAAGGCAGCAGCAGAGCGAGAGCTGCAGCTCCCTTGCCGAACTGTCTCTGTGGCTCACCTCCCCTTCCATGGCAGAGAGGCACAGCCATGCCCTTATTCCTTGCTTTGGAATCCTGTTACCTTAAGAAAGAAAAATTCTATAAAGTGCCTGACAGAGAAGAGTAGTTTGGCATCTGGAGCATTCTCATGTGGCTACAGGTGACATGAAAGGCTTTAGGTACCTATTATTATTGTCCTGTGAGATCTTATTTCTCTGTTTTATCTCCATTAACTTAGTGCTTTTCCTATAGAGGTTCTGTAACATTTCCAGGTTCATGGGGATGAATAATACCACCATACTGAGGGTGTTGGGACTACACAAAATCCTGTGCAGCTCCAACAACCTCAATTCATTCTTTTCCTTTTAAATTCTCTCTTGATTTTGTTCCCTCCCTCTCATTTTTTCTTTTTTCTGCTTTTTGACTCTGTCCCTTCTGTTTCGATCCCAGCTCTTCCAATGTTTTCCCAGCTCTCTGAGCCTTTCTTCTTTCCCCACCTCACCTCTCTGTATGCAGTCGCACATCTCCTTTGCTCTCCCCATCCACTTACACTGTCTCACTGTTTATCTTTGCAATGAATTCCAAGACTTTCAATTCACCATCAGAAAAAGCTTTCCAAAACCCTGGCAGTCACTTTGAAGCCAACTTCAGGCTCACAGTATGGTGGGCTGCGCTGGGTACACATCACGCACAGATCAGGGGAAATGCAGCCAGGCTCTGACTAATGATCAATAGATGGAGACAGGAGAGCACATGCTTGCTTCAAGCACAGAACTTGGTAATGTATCCACTTTCTTGCTTACATGTCTCCAGCTATTGTTTTTATGAATTAATGTATTTTGATAATACCCAAATACATTTTGATACATTAACAGATGCAAATGATGGGTTTGTATGTGAGGTTGTTTAAAGGACGTAAGCAGCAGAAAAAAGCCATGAATAGAAGTAATGAGAATGGCTTATTTTAAAAAAAAAAAAGTGCTATGTATTTCATCTGTAAAGCATGTCTTGGACTATGAGGCTGCAAGACCGAAATGGTGAGAGAAGTCTAAGAAGTAACAGAGAGATCTTGCTTCACATTTGTGAAGCTGCTGCAGCAGTTGTTTATAAAAGAGCTCGGCTTAACAGATTTATATCATTTCTGTTAAATAACTTTTTATCAAACGAAAACTAACAAATAAAAAAAATCTATTCCAGAGTTCAGCAAATGAATGCATTGCAGGAAGTACATCCATAGCAAATTTCCTAAGATATAGTCCCTCATTAAATCAATCAGAATTTTTCAATTCTAATACTCTTACAGCTGTAATAGAAAAGCAAAAGAAGAGTACTCAAGGAGTACCTTCAGCTCTTCCGATAGCAATTTTTTAGATTAACACCCTTGATAAGTAGATTGGTAGGTGATGAAATGCTAGTGAAATAGTAAGGCTGGTGCAGGAAAATTAAATTGGAAACTAAAAAGCACTGATAAGAATACTTAGCAAAATCAAGCTTCTCAGTCTCTAACATATGTAAGAATCAAGTATCTAAGTATCAGAAGACTAAATTAAATCAGATTGCCCTTAAAGTCATCCTAATTTTGATCTAGGAGGAAGTACTCTAGTGTGGTTTGAGATACCGTCTAATGAAATAAAGTGTAGAAAAGTCTAGTTTTTCAAGTATAAAAGAGAAATTCAAAATTTTATCTGTGTATTCCCCAAAATGTTGCCAATGTTTACAAACTCTAGGTCTGTGCTCCTGAATATCTGTGTGCATTTAAATGCAATTACAGGTTGTAGGGTCAAGGAGATCTCTAAGGACCAATCTTAAAACATCTGGTCTGGGAGACTAGGAAAACTGCAAGCTGTGCTTCTGGGTGCTTTTTAACAGTGTTCTAAATCATCAGATTAGAGGTAGTTGGAAATTTTCTGGTAAAACTCCATTTTGTTGGAATATATCACTTTCTTGAGGAAAGAAAAGAGTTTGTGTTGTACTTAAGTGGGGAGTGTGGAGAAAGCAATTTCAACTCTAGGGGTTCAGACAGTGGACATTGCAGAGAAATATTGGTGTCCTACAAAACAGAGTACTGAACATACAAATAAGTCTTGTGGGCTTAAATCACACTCATGCAGATAGCATTTGGTGTTTGGGTGGTAGGGGGTTGTTTAAAGGACAACTGCAGTAAGCATGAAGTCTCCAGCATCGAGGCTGTCAGGCTGCACTAAGTTCTGGGGCTGGGATGTGAGCAGGGGCTCCTGCAGGTTTTGTTGCTTTCTAGCCTTATTCCATATGCCTCTTCTAGAGCGATGTGAAATGCAAACACAGCACTTCAGCTCCCAGTAAATATTTCAGGGAGTTTCAAATTGCATCCAACAGAGCCAAAAGTTTCATGCAGTTTTCTTCCTAACATCTGTGCAGGGCTCCGAAAAGGGTTTGAAGAAAACTGGGACTCTGTGTGTGTGCTTTGGCTTGCTTGCAGGCTGTGGATGGGGCTGGGAGTAGCCCAGAATGGGATTATTGGGGCTGCCTATCCTGCCAGCATCTCTCTGAACTCCCCTGGGAGCATGCAGAGAAGCTCTTATAACATCCACAGTATTTTCAGCTCCTTCAGATTGTACGTGACTACAGTCACCAACGTGGCTGCCCTGGCAAAGGGGCAAAGAATTGAATGGGTGAAGAGAGATAAAATCAGATTACTCAGACCTTCAAGACTAACATATGTCAGTGTGCTGAGATAATCAGTAATGAAAGAGAATGGAAAAAGACCTTTCATTCTCTGATGTTAGCCATTCATAAGCAACAAAATCCTTAGAAACCAAACAATGTTTTTTTCTGTACCACATATTAAAATGCCTCCTGCTATTGTCTCTTTCTGACCTGATTCAAGTAGCTGAGGAGACATTTTCTGAGTGCTTTACTTGGAAATAAGTGTAGATGAACTTTTCAGCCAGTTAAAAATTTAGAAGTAACAGCATGGCATTGAGGAAGGTATGTCAGATATGTGAACTCGCTTTATTAAAGTGTGTCAACTGAAAATGAAGCTAAAATTCTTTTGTTAAATAAGCAGAATCTTTCTTTAGGCTAAAGAGTAGTGATAATTGGTGTTTCCACTATTTTTACCATTTTTTATTCCTCAGTTAAATTGCCAGCAAGCAGTTTATGTCTCCCTGTGTTTGAATTAGGTGGCAGTTGTCCGGTTTGAAAATGTGGCTGCAGTAAATCAGCATCTTTTTAATAGCCAAGTTACAGGAGGAGAGGATTAAATGCCACATGGATTGTTTTAAGAAGCATTTTATCCAGACTGTAATCACATTTCATTCTCCTATCAGTTTGCTTAAAATGCCAATCTAGGCAGACAGCACAGCTCCCTTGCTGGGATCACAGTGGCAGGAGAGAACTGTTTACAATTCCTGGCTCTAAAGCTCTCCTGCTGCACAGGGGTTGATTGGTGTTTGTGGCTGTTTGCAGAATTGCTAGTTAATCAAATGAAGCAGACCCCATTCCCTGCTGAATATAACACAAGGAGGGGTATAAATAACGGAATACATCAAGATGGGTGGAAAATACAGTGTGTCTGTAATGAAAAAAACCAGTAGATAAGCAGCTGGTATTATACAAGTCTGTAAGTACCAAGGGGTTCTGGTCATAGCATCAATCACAGAGCAGTAGCTTTGCTTGTTTCATCACTATAACCTCTGAATGGGATTTCCCTGTAATAAGTTTCTAGCAAGAATTCTCAACTTGTGAGTAAACAAATCTAGGACGTGATACCTTCCCAAGTTTTGTCCCTAACTGTAATACAGATTCCCTGGAAACCTCAACATCTCTCATCAGGTATCAATCTTCCACCAATGCTGGCTGCAATTCCTGGGTATTCCTTTGAATAAGAGATGGCTGGCTGGCACGTCCTTCTTGTGCTTGATCCAAGGTAGTGCAATGTGCTTTGGTCCAAAACAGACTGAATTTGTGATCTCTGTGAGACACTGGAAAAAATAATCTGCATCCTGCAGCATGGAGGAAGGGTGTGGGCTAGCTTCCTACACCGCAGATAGTCAGAAGATGATGACAGATCCAAATCTGAAACCCTCTAAATTGAGTTTCGTGTGTGCCAGGAGTCCTGCGTATGGCTGTGATTTATGTATGTGCTGGGGAGGATGCTGGGCTGGACTTCTTAATAGGTGCTGGTACCCCATCACCACATTCAAGGGGCTTCACTAAACTTTGGTGTGAAAGGACACTAGTCTTTCATCCTCGATAGAGAGACGCACAGCTAGTACTTGTTCAATAGCAGAATTTGATATGAAAAAAATATAGATGCTTATAAGCCACAGTATTTTGACAATCAAAATTTTGGCTTCAAATGCTAAAATTTTGACCAAATGCTGTCTTTACATGCAAATTGTTATATGAATCTCTTTTGGAGTCCCAAATATTGCTAAGGAAAGTGAGTAAATGTTGCAGTTTGTAGCATAGTCTGGAAACAACAAAAAATAATGTTGGTGCACATTGGGCAAGTATAGACAATAAAGGCAGGAATGGTTTCACACAAGGAGATGTGAGCATAAGTAAATGAATGTCTGCAAAATGCTTTTAGTCCTTCAGATGGTGCTATTATTAAACTGAGGGTCTGGGCTTATGCTATAGTTGTGCTAAAAGCTAAATGAAGGAGATGGTTTTCTTTAAACAGTATCTTATTGTTGATTAGCTTGAATATTAAACGGTTTTGGATTTAATGAATTGAGCAGCAGATGGAACACAACAGAGAGCAAGAAAAGAGAAATGGAACATGATATGAGATCACAGGAGGGAATGAAAGTAGACATACAAAAAATTGAATCAAAAAAGCTCATACCAAAATTCTGGCTAAAATAATACATAACATTTGTTTTGGAATTTCAAAAGTTGTAGAAAATATTTGAGGTACTTTTATTTCCAGGAATGCCAATGATGAACTTGATTTAGAGAACTGTACTTCTGAATATGCACTCTCATTCTTTGATGTTGAGAGCGCCCTACACTATCGGATGTGATTGTGGTTTTGCAAATTAAAAATGGTGTTCAATGGGAAAAAATAGAGTCAGTAGTAAATCACAGCTCTTTATTTGCATCTACCATCTTGGAAGATAACTTGTGTATTCCAGACTTCATGAACTGAGTAATGTGAAGGGGAAATCTCATAGAAGCAAGAATTACTTTAGTATCTTGGGACATAACGTACAGATCACAAATAAACTGGTAGAAAGATATATTATTTATTCCAATAACAATCCCAAGCCTAGTGGATTTTCTTCTGTCCTGTAGAGTTTCACATGCTTTTTGACATATACTATGTCCAATGGTATTGTATCCTTTCACAATTTATTTTGCACACATTCTGCACCACTTTCAGAATGTTTTAGTTGTTATTACTTAATAAAATTTGTAGGCTGTGAGGTGTTTCTAACACTCTGTGACAAGTTTTATGTACATTATATGGTTGTGGCTCTGATTTAATCTGTATTGTATGATACTCATTCTGTAGCTTTTTTTTTTATCTTTATTATGCTCTTGCTGTATTTTATGTCTTCACAGGTATGTATTTTATCTCTCAGTTCATTCAGCTAGAATATTACTAGGCTTATTTCTGGTCTGATCGTGTACCCCATATAGATACAAAGTCCATTGAACTATTACTCATTCAGCAGCCGCCAAACATTGATGCCTCTTACTGGATTTTAGATTTCCATTGAACCTGCATGTTTGGGCTTAAAATATTTTGAAACATGACAAAAAGAATAATCATAACTAAAAAGACATCAAAAGAGACTAGAGAAAATGTTATTGTTTTTATCTTCTTTAGCTACCCTGAAATATTCACTTCATAGGTATGTCATACATAAGACAAGAGGATATTTTTCCATAGCATTGTATTCCCTGTGCTTCTTTGTATCCATCTTATGAATTGAACTTTTTCAAAACATAATGTGAATAACACAGCAACAAAGATGCTACACTGGATTTGATGTAGATGTCCATCAGTAGGAATTATGCCTTCCATTTGTGTCTGAAGGGATCATATTTTCAGAACAACAACCCATATGTGTGCAATTGCACTGTGTATGATGTTGATATAACTGAACAGAGAAAGAAGATATATCTGTGCACAAGTACTTTGCAGCTGTTTGTCTGGGCATGTGTGCAGACCATGCCATTCCCACATAGGCTGGGGCTGTGCATACAGATGCAGACACACAGCTGCTTTTCCTGAAAACTTGATCAGGCATTTAGCACCAATTTGTAAGAAGCTGTGTAGCATCCTCTAATATTTCCCTAAGCAAGTGAAGATGAAAACTCATTTGTTTCCATTTAGAAATCAGTAACAAAGGAAGGAAGAGCATGCCATTACAATAGACCTGGGCAAGTCCATTTTTATTTTTTGGCTTTTGCAGCCAGGTAGGATCTTTTCTGCACACTCCCATCTGGGCTTGGCAGCTCAAGTGTTCCCAGATAAAGTGAAATTCTGTGGCTACTCTCTGATTCTTCCAAAGCCAGAGAAAAAGCTCATTTTTTTTACTACAGTATCTTCAGTGTACTGTCCTTCTCATAGCGTCGATCTGTGAAAGAGAAGTTATTTTGAAGTTAGGTCATGTTATAACAGTAAATAGCAATTAACTATCAGTGTTCATATTCATTCTCCTTATAGTCAAGGTGCAACTTCTGTTTCATCTCCTTACAAGAAAGTGGCATTTTGCAAGTACTCCCTACACAGATGCTGGATGATATCTGCTGCACATTGGATGAAGTGCTACGATGTCAATTTGATGATTTTATGATGGTATTGCTTATATTTTTCATTTCCTTCCCCGGTCTTTAGTGTTAACTAATGAAATGATTTCATGCGCTCGAGAAAGATACATACCAGTGCACAAGATTAGCTGGGCACTTCACTGTCTGCTCTATATGTACAGAAATCTGATTTGCAGGTACATTCAGCCTCTGTGTACCAAACAAAATCTCATCTGATGTTCCTAATTCTAGGTCAAACACTGCTTCATTTTAAGAAGGCAGACCAGCTGATTGCGTTGTATCATGGGAATTAAAATTGAAAAATGCCCATACCATCACTTTTTTCCATTCCCTGAATATTTTAACTCCACTTTTTTCATTGATTAAAGATGCCGTGATATTTTTATTGATGTGATAGGATCAAGTGTTTGAATTTAACCCAATGGTATTGTATTTTTCGAAAGCACACCAGTAACATACGGTGTACGCATCAAACTCAAATTGAGAAAAAAGTAAGATTGGTTGACTAATTGCATTATATTTAATGCAATTCTTTTTATTCATGATTTGATGAGATTTCAGAGCAGACCGTGTCCGAGTTTGAATCTGAGAGGCTCAGGCACAATGTAAGGAGACATAATTTGCCATGATGACCAAACCTATGCAAAATCTAGAGGGAAGCAAGAAATAAAATTATTTATTGTATTCATGATTCTATTTATATATGTTTCAATTCTTTTAAGATGCCTGCAAACATAGGTCAAGTAAACCAGAGCTGTCATTAGTGATTTATGTACTGGAATATTACAATAACTGAAACTGTCTAAGGAAGAAAATATTTTTACAAAACATTATTGTATATTTTTATCTCTAAAAGCTCTAAAATTGCCAGCATGCCCTCATAGGATATTTCATTATTGAACTTTCAAGTTTTCAGCAAAATGTTTTCTGCTTTTGAAATGTTAGTCCATTGCAGAGAAAATAAGTCAGTTTGATATCAGGTTTTTCAAACAAAATATGCTCCTGTGCGGACTTTATTATTTTTGGTCTGAAAATCTGCAACATTTTTCTGTAATTCCGAATCTTGAATCTTCTGGTGCAAAAAAAAAAAACACTTTTATGTCCGGCTCCATTTATCATTTTCATCAGGGCTCTGTGTTTAACTTACCTCTCTGAGTTTGTGTCAAGTATATTGCCAGGAATTTTTGTTGATTACTGTTTCAGGAGAGTGAAGGGATTAGAAATCTTTCTTGAAAAATATCAATCCTGAATGAATCGTGCAGCACAATAAGGAATTGAGTGATTATTTTAAATTATTTATTCGTAGTCTGTCAAGGGTAAAGTCTTCTTTGGCATCTCAGCTGTCTCATGGGGGAATGTCAGGATGAATTAAAGATAAATATAATAGGAGTCTGTCTCACACTTTGATCATAAATTACAAAAGTGTGCAAAATGAGTGCTTGTAGCTTTAGATAAGAGGAAATGACTGCAGAGAGATTAACTAAGTTGTGTACATTTTCAGGAAAAGGCTGTAAGCATTTTGATCTCCACCGATGGAAAAGCCCAGCTATGGCCCAAAATTAAGGTTGCAATAAGTATCTTAAAATGTAACCAGATCTTTAGTTGGATATGAAAATTGCTCGTACGCAAAAGCTGTGCAGACTTGGATGCTCTTTGAACTCAAAACTCCTGGACACCATTTACCTCTTTATGTTTTTCCATCAAGAACCACGTCTGCTCTTTACTTGGACTTGCTTTGCCTTGCAGAGCCTTAGTTGTGTGTTTTCAGTGACTTTAACTGTATTCTTTGCAGTAATCATTTTGTACAAGGGATGTGTCTTCCTGGCTGGCAGGTGTGAAATGACAGATGTTTTGGATTACATGAGAAGAGCAGGATTTTAAGATAACTACGGGGACCGTACATGACAATTTGTTGGGTCTTGTCATCTTCTCAGTTGTCTGCATAGTAAGAGCAAGCAAGTAGTCTGACTTGAGCAGAAAGATGACACTGCAGTGGTCTTCTTCCTGTAGCTCCTACTGTTTTCCATGAGTCCTAATATACAAAAGAAATGGAAAAGTTAGCTCAGATCTGTATCATTTTCCTTTCCTGTGGGTTCAGAGTATCTTTTTGTGAAAATTAGAATACATTCAGGAGGCGTTCTCCAAAGAGATGACAAGCTGGTGACGGGCAGTGTGGTGGCATCAGGAAACCACACATTAAAGGAATAACAACACGCTGACCTGGGAACAGGGGGAATGTTTATTTGTGCAGCATCATTATCTGAGCTGCGTGGTCCGAAGGGACTGATGCACCTATAGGAGAACTGACTTGTTTACAACAGTTGTTTTGGCTGGAAAAACCATATGGCAAAAACTTCTCTGTGGCGCTTTTCAGGAGTGTTTTGCTGGAAACCTTCTGGGACACTGGTCTGTGAAGGAGCCTGAGCTTACAGCTATCTGAAAGAAATATTAAAGATGCCCAGCAGTAGCCCTTATTGAACTCTCAGGACAGTGAGGATACCAGGTATTGCCAGAAAGTAGAAACACTCAGAGCTTGGAACAGGTCTCAGCATTTGTGAGTTCTGCAGGGATGGGAAATCACAGGCTGCTTCTTTCTGCAACCACATGAACCACTGCATGCTATGAGAAGAGTCACTGGAGTTTTCCAGTGAAAGAAGTAGCTTTCAAGACCACTGAAGTCTGTATGAAAGCATGCGGGGGGACCTGATAGCAGCCTTCCAGTACCTGAAGGGGGCCTACAGGAAAGCTGGGGAGGGGCTTTTTACAAGGATAGATAATGACAGGACAAGGGGTAATGGTTATAAACTGGAAGAGGGTAGATTTAGGCTGGATATAAGGAAGAAATTCTTCACTGTGAGGGTGGTGAGACACTGGAACAGGTTGCCCAGGGAAGTCGTTGATGCTCCCTCCCTGGAAGTATTCAAAGCCAGGCTGGATGGGGCTTTGGGCAACCTGGTCTAGTGGGAGGTGTCCTTGCCCATGGCAGGGGGGTTGGAACAAGATGATCTCTAAGGTCCCTTCCAACCTGAACCATTCTATGATTCTATGATTCTATGCTGAGCTGTGTAATCTAAGCAGTTCCTTCCTCTTCCTACGAAAATAAGCATAAATGTGCTTAATTGTTCTGCAGTATAATTTCAGTGCAGGGAAAGAAAGGGGAGAGGTGGGGCTGGGAAGCATTTCTTTTAGAGATTTGAAAGATTCTGTTTAGATTTGCAGTGCCAAACCGGCTTCATCCAAATTTAGTCAGGAGATGCTTATCAAAGAGAAAAGGATAAAATGATTCTGAAAATAAGATAGATAACAAATTGTGTGCGTCATGGAAGATCTTAATCCTACTACCCCTCTGAAAGTGACCAAAGCTCTTGTAAAAGTAAAATAAAAAACCTGAAGGTTAGGTCAGTTTCTTTAAAATAAGCTTCTAAAATGAAACCATACTTTTTTTCAAATGAGCACTCACTGGAGGATTTTTCAGTAATAAAGGTGGTTTTGCAAAGAATTTTGCTGTGCTTAAAGTACTTTTTCAGATAAGAATGGTGTTGATGAATAATTTCTTGACTTTTATGGCTTTTTTTTTTTTTACCTTGCAGTTGGTTGCTCAATAAGTATTTCTTTGAATAAGAAATACTGCCAAAGAATCGCAGTTACACAGACTCTTCTTCTACTCTAAAGCACGGCAGAGACAAGTTTGGGACAAAAGCTAGCATTGTGCTGGATTGATTTAATGTGAATAGGGATGCTGTTTCTCTAAATTCACCTGTGTTTATCTTCTTGCTGATATTCTAATCCACAGAATTTTACTTTTTCACCCAAATGAAGAGGATTGATCTGTGTACACTCCCACATTTAAATGTTCTTTCATTGTGGATACAATACAAATCTATCAAAAAGAGAAATCACTTTAGTAACAATAAATTTGTGTCATTAATGAGACTACCACTTGGCTACCACAGATGTAAGTCTTTGAGGAACCTGAAATGGTTTCATATTGCGTCTGCAAATGACCTTCACTGGTGATATACATAAAATAGTCTCCAATAATATCTGCAGCACTGAATTTTCATAAAGTAGATGAGAAGTTGGTATGAAAAAATAGGTGTCTTACCTTTCAAATGTCTGCTTGGCTGGTTCTTTATTTTCTGTTTTTGGTTTTTTTCCTCCTGTTTCCCTTCCATCTGAAATTAACAGTAGCTGTAATGAACTTGTGGTTCAGCTGCAGGATCAGCTGCCTTTCTAGTGCTTTGCTGTGATTACCCAGAGAAGCGGCTGACTCCATTCTCCCACTGCACTCAGAAATTGTACCTTTGCTCTCTGCTCTGTTTTGCTCCAGTTATTAACTTTCAAAATGCATTTAATTGCAATGGCAAAATGTGAATGCATTGAGCACAGGAAAACCAGTCTAAGACAAAGGTCCTCCCTCATTACTGTGCTCTCATGCCTCAGTAATTCTGATTCCAGATGAATTATTCTAGGTCTGCCCAGTGTAACAAAAGTACATATGATTATGAGGCTTTTCTTGAGAAGCTGGTGGCAAGCTGCATGAAAGAAATTAATGCTTTTCCTGATGAACATTTATCTGGAGCAGACAGACATGCCACTGAAGTTGATATGCCAATGTAATGAAAGATAAACTTCGTACAGAAAAGGAGATGAGATTGGGATTTCTAACCTCTTCTTTCTTCCCCTAAGCTCCCCGGGGTTTCATTTCCTGCTGCTGTTCACTCTTGGCTGCTAAGCTCAATAATTCTTTTGGAAATGATTCGGCACTTTTCTGTTTGATCAGGTACAAAGAATAATTTTCAGTTGTTTGTCAAACAGTGACCCTTGAATTTAAATAGCTTACTATGGAGCCTGCAAAATGACATCCTGGAGGGTTTTTTTATTATTATTATTGTTATTTAATTAGCTGGTTGCCTTGATGGCTGAATAGAGTTTTATGTGCTCTAATACCACCATGGGAATACAACTGCCATCCTGTACTGCAGAGCAGACAGGTTTGTTTTATCCCTCTCTGATTGAATTACTGCATTTGACCCAAGTTATGTAGGTCAGCCATAGACGCTGGCCTATGAGGGAGTATGGGGCAAGAAGCTCCAACATCGTAATTAAGACTTCCAGGCATTTTAATTTGAAGAGGACTCTAAATTACTGAGTTTAGTTTTGTTCTAGAAAGATTTTATTTCTCTGAGATCCAATCAGAGATTATCCACATTTGTTCCTTTTGTAAACTAATACCAAGGTTTGAAATCTTTGTCCCTGAAGGAAAACAAAATAGCAAACTGGAATTTCTCTAAAGGCAGAAGATCTGTCTTCTGCTTCAGCCTAATAAACAGCAACTTCATTGGCCTCTTGCAGGAGGATTATGGAGATCAATGCGTCTCTATTCCCTTCTGCTTTAAAAAACCATTATTGCAGATGCCATCTAGCTAGTTGGCAGCATCTGGCAACACAAAAATGTAGATTTAAGCTCCTACAACAAATTTTAACTTTGTCTTTTCCCATTTCAGAGCACAATATCCACATTATGTATATTAGCTCTCACTCATAAATTTGTAAATGATCTTTCACTTTTGTTCCCTTTCTTCATTCCTCACATAATAAGAGCCTTCACAAGGCTGCTTTGTAGAATGAAGAACAGCCCTCTGCAGTCTGCAGCTACCACTTACATAATGAAAATGCAAAAATTGTCAGGAAATTTACTATTTATTTATGCCAAAGTCTCAGGTCCACACTGCTAGGCACAGGACTAGCAGCATCTGGTGTTGTGTTTCCCCTATGTAGCTGGTGTACTGAAACGGTGAACAGAGGAGAACACATAGCGAGTGCCCCTGAAAGCACCACATGGAGCAGGTGATAAACAAGTGTCCTTGAATTTTTTTTTTTTAGGTCAGAGTTGGAGTCGCTGCTGCTATGCAGACAAAGAGTCTGCTTCTGTTCACGTGTTGGCTGAAGGACAGCTGACAGCTCTGTAGGCAGAGAATGGCACACAGCATCTGAGGGGAAGGATGGTACCTGCTTTGGAATGGAGATGCATGGGGAAGGCATCACCACCCTCTAGGAACAGGGTACTCAGAAAATGCGCCCAATCAGCAGTGTCTTATTACTTTTCTCTCAGAAAAATTGTATAATTTTAATCAATTGAATCTTAAGATTTCCCAGGCCTTAAGTGCTGTGTTGTTTTGTTTTTACAGAAGGTAACACATTTTAGGTATAACAAAATATTTAAATGAGGTCTGTAGGAAAAATAAGTGCCAGTTCTCTTTATCCTGCTCTTTTTCTTATATATTTTTTTAACTTCACGAGGCTTTCTTGTATTTCTTTTGAAGAAGAATTTAAAATATAGGAAAGATATTACCCAAGAATTTGAAAGTCTGAAAAATTGCTGTAGTTGGTTGCTGTTTAATACAAAACTATTTTTCCTGAAATTTATAATTTTCTAGACTTGGAAATGTATTTGTAGAATACTGGAGTGGTACACAAATATGTTATTCAGCCTACTCTGCATGAACGGGTTAGCTGTGAGAAGAAATACTATCCACATCAGTGCTGGCATAAAATATATGAATATGTAGCAGTGTAATGGCTTTAAATGCTTTCCTAGTATAACTCAACTGGTTCTTGGTGGAGTCATCAAGGATAAATTTCCAGTAATATCTACAGGCAGGGCTTCAGCAAATAAAAATCTCGTAAATGTGCAGTGATAGAATATAGAAGTGGAATAGCTTTGAGAAATAGTTTTGCCATCTATGTGCTGATGGCCCCTATTCTTTGCAACAACTCTCTTTACAGTAACTCCTTTGAAATTGTTCACAAAACTGTAAAGTGAAGTCAGGCATTTTGCCTGGTACCATCCATACCTCCCTGTTTCGTTTAATGACCAGCACAGTGCATAAGTTCAGAATACCCTTATGAACAATTTTTTTTCTTCTTGTTTTTATTACAGTACTCATCAGATATTCCAAAATCTTTTTAGCCTCTGCCATGCTGACAGGTGGGGTGCTATGTGGCAGAGGAAAGGTTAATTCTCCATGTCCTAGCAGCCTGCAAAGCTTGGGCTACTACCGAAGGGTAACACACTGCACAAACATCTCCACGGCCATCCTGCTCTGGGGATCATGTGTGAGCTGCATTCAGAGTTGCCACTATCCTGAAATGTCTTTATCTCAATGCAAAATAACAGCATAATGGTGTGGAAATGGAGAATGGGGAATGGAGATCTGCCATCAGTTACAGAGAGCCATTTCTTTTTGCTTTTGTTTTGCCCCCATAACTGACTGACTGGAAGCTCCTTAATTTTTTCTCATAATGCAGAGTTGGAATTCTTGCTGTTCATTTTGAGGCCCAAAGTGGAAAGCTAAAAAAATATGTGCTTCTCATAAAATGCAGGAGGGAGAGAAGTGCATGGAAGTCAATGTGATTTTATTTAATTGTAACATTCCTATTTTCAGAAATTCCCTTCTCCTTCCTCCCTGAGCGTTGTCTTTTTTTTTTTTTTT